>VZRL01002525.1:265645-365162 GCA_013397895.1 Origma solitaria | reverse complement strand
CTAATACCTTTGTCTTTCTCAGAGATTTCTCTCATAACCACACCACTATAGGTGCTGGGGCTTTCAGACAAAGCAAACCAATTCTTTTGCAAGTTCCAGCAAGGCATGTGAGTTTATTTTAATCAATAATTTTATCAAATCTATTTATCAGTCTGTTTATGAACCAATGTAACCTCCAAAGGGTTACACATATACACTTGAAGAATGATTTCACATAAACCATGTCTCTGAACAAATCAAACTCTTCATCAGGAGTTATTAATAAGAAGAGCTCTGAGCTGCCACTATACATTGTTCTACAAATCTTACAGGATTCACCAATATCAGAAAGGAGAAAATTGCCTACATATACATGTAGGCATACCAAACACTATTCATAAATGAAGTTAAACTAGGTGACTGAAAAGTTACAGCAATGTTTCTGTGGCTGAAGATTAGCTTTTCTTGTGGTGGATGTGACAGATAATATTTGAAAGAGTGAAATGAATGGTGATGCTACTACCAATCTGCTCCAGTACCTTTGTGCTGGTCTTGATTTTGCTAATACTCACAACAGTCCATGCTCTAAAAGTCAAGAGCAGAATGTAGAGAAATAAAGCAGACTATGTGGGTCTACTGAGAAGGAGAAACTCAGACTAGAAGAGCTACAAATACTCATATGCTGCCAGACTGATGTACACCGTAGGAAATACCATCTGGATGACACCAGAATGTCCTTTGCATGGAAGTCCAGGACTCAGCTGCTTTCACAAGGTGTAGTGCGAATTCAGAGTGGACAGTATGAGCTGGTCAGTTCATAAAAAGAAGTTCTCCTCTGTTTTTATGGTGGTTGCTATGAACTCCACCAAGTTTGTCTGACAGCATGTGCTTAATAATTAGACTAGCTGATTACCACTGCCAAGCAGGACTTGTGCATTCTTAAGTCTCTTTTCTCATATTATGAGTGAGATAAAGGCATACAGCAGTCCTCCTGACTTCACAATGATACTCTACCATCAGTGTCCCTTAAAACAAATACTGGGGCTCAGTCACATGGGGTTTATGGTGCTCTTTAAAGCTTCTAGGTGAAAGGTACTACCATCAATGTTTTTCAGCTGTAGGACCTTATTACACAGTGTACAGATCAGTATGTACTCTATTAAAGGAAGCTCATTTATATGCACTAATATTCAGGTTAAAAAATATTAGGGTTCTGTTAATAGTATCTTTAGGGTTTTGCCATGAATCAAGAACAGATTTGAGGATAGAGCAGTGAAACCTAGATGACGTGGTTCATAGCACTATACCTTATTCAACTGACCACTCTACATACACACACACACGAAATGACATATTTTATTTATCTGTGAAGAAAACTCTGAAAATAAGATTACAAAGCATCTTGCAACTATGATTTCTTTGTACATGATCCCTTAAGAGAGTGAGTAGAGACGACAAGGTATGTTGCAGTAATATCAAAAAATTAAGAAGCTTATTTAACATCATTTCATGCAAGCCTCATTTTAGAATCTCAAAGTTGGGTATTTTCAAAAATTAGTTTTGACGAGCCTGTGAGCTTTCTGTCCTGTGAATCTGATATTGGCAAATATTTATAGCAAGGATAAGAAAATGCTATGCAAAGCAAAGTTAATTATTTTTAGCCTCAGATTTTTTTTATTAAACAGTTCTGCACTGAAAGCAAAAAGCAAATGCCAATACCAATACCTTTCTAGCTCTGTTTATTCAATTTTTAACTGTAATTGCCATTCATCACAGAATTAGTTGCTTCTTAGCTATGCCTGTAGCAAGTTCCAATTAAACAACTGATCTCTTGATAATGCAATGAATTGATGGCATTGCAACTTTATCATAGCTGGATTGATTATCAAGTAAGACCTGTGGAAGTCTCTATCTTCATATAAGAAATAAGAGTAAGGTAGAAGTAGAAGTAAAGGGGATTTCCAGAAATTTGGTGTTTTCTATATAAAACTTATTAAAGTTTATTTGTGTTTGTTTTTAAGCTCAGCTTAGGATAAGTATGTTCAACATTTACGGCGTACAGGCTTTTAAAAGCCTGAATTTTAAATAATGCTGTAAAAGGAGAGGAGGATATCTGGAAACCTGGTTTTGTGGGAAGAGTCTGCATTGTAAAATCATCAGGAAAGAAACAGTACACATTGGTAAACATTGTCACAGTTTTGGCACTGCACATCCCCGATTTCAATTGGGACCCCCGGGCACTGTTAAGTTGAAAACAACAAAGAGCAACTCTAGTAATACTGAAAGGTGATTCAAACCTGGAATATTTTGGCTATCAACTCAAAAGGACATTTGACCTAAATCTTTTCTTTTGAGGTTTTATGCTTGTTTGGTTTGGATAGTTTGTTTCTTAATTTTCACAGCAAACTGACATTTTTGTTAAAATATAATTAGCCCAAAACCCATTTTTCTAAATTGACAAATTGATAAATGTGCAAAACTCAGTTAGCCCTACACTTTCCCTACTATTAATAACCAAGGATATTAAATGTAGAAGACTGAAATTGCAACAGAGGTTGTAGTATTAAAAGGCATGTTTATTAATGACCTTTTAGATAATTTAGAAGTAATTCTTACATTGTGGAAGCTTCACATGAGATATATAAAACTATGGCTGTGATGTCATCAATAACTTCAATCTGTCCTTGCACTTCTGTTTACTGGCTGTAGGCAATAGCTTAAACGTTGCCCATTAAAGGGAAGAGAATAATTTTAAAATGCAAACTCTGCCTTTTTATTACTCTGTTTCAAATAAAATTATTCATGAATAGTAAAAAAAGCTTTTTTAAAAGTAGAGTAGTTAACCTCTGCAGTGTAGAAGGTCTATTTCCAACATAAATGATTGTTTCCATGTTCAATGCCTGCTTGGTCAAGCATCTAAAAAGAAAAAAAGTCATATGGAAGATAGCACTAAAAGATTCCCTACAAATACGAAAAAGTCGTGTGGATCTGTGTGATATTAATTCACAGGGATTCTAATTACCAAACATTGTTGGCTCTTTTGATACCTATTCTAAGCATCACCTTTTATCTCGTAATTGATCTTAAGCATGTAATAATTATTTTGTTGTGTAAGAAGACATGAAATTTCCCTTTACAACTATACTTGTTGGTATAAAAGAAGTCCTCACTCACACAGTTTGTTTTTCCATTCCACCAGAATTGCCTTTCTCCAGCTGTCACAAACTAAAACAAGAACTTCTGTCTTAATATAGGTTAGTGCCTGAATCTGCCCAAAATCTCTCTTCAAAGCTAGTCAATGGCATATGTCCACGTGTATAAAAGTCTCCTCATGGATATTCATGCCATAAACCACTGTCATAATGCCTACAGATATTATCTACAATTAAGCTGTAAAACTCTGAACAAGAATGAGGTACGGTGTGTCTCCAAGTTTTACCTCACAGAGCATTAAATGAAACTGCAGCATTGGCACACATGAGTGAGTACACAGTGAGCTCAGGAAGGGTTAGGGTTAGGGTTAAGGGTTAGGGGTTAGGGGTTAGGGGTTAGGGTTAGGGGTTAGGGGTTAGGGTTAGGGTTGGATTAGGGTTAGGTCTGACTTAGGGTTAAGTTTAGGGGGTTAAGGTTAGGTTTACGGTGTTAGGGTTAGGGTGTTACTGTTCGGGTTCACTGAATGGCCTGAAAACTCTTTACATGCAGCCATTTCTATTACGCTTTCCCCATCCTCTGCCCTTTTCCTTAGCCATCCATGTCAGTGCTTTGTCCAACTGCCGCAGTGCTAGACAAGCTGATCAGTCTTTAGATTTTTAAACACCTCTACCACAACAGAACACAAATTGGATGTTGAGCATAGAGGCTTCAGGTAGTGCTAAAATGAGTCTTTAGATTTTTAAACACCTCTACCACAACAGAACTCAAATTGGATGTTAAGCATAGAGGCTTCAGGTAGTCCTAAGATGAGTCACATGCATATTTTGTAAAATTGACTTGGGAGGAAAGCTTATTTATTTTTTTTCCCTTTTTCTCCTCAACATGCTCTGAATTAATGCCCAGAAAATGCAAGAAAGTTTAAAAAAAAAAATTCATCTTGTCTAGTACATATATGAATACTTGTATTTTAAACTTCTGGAACATTTAAAAGTCAACTTATTTTAAAATTTCAGGGTTTGAGAAAAAAGCCTTAAACTTAGCTGTCAAGTTTTATGAGTGGATGAGTAAAAAGAGCACATACACATCTATGCACTACACGGCTCCCAGTAGATCATTCTCTACAAGCAAACACAGAGATTACCTAGCAACAACCCTTCTCCAATTTTGAGAAGACAAGAACAGTGGAAGGATTTGAGTTCATAGGGGACAGATTAGCTTTTCCTGGACCCCAGCTCTCTATTCAAGCCTTTCAAACATGCACAAATATTCCCCTAGTCAGCTTAATTTGGAGGGGTTCCCTACAATGCGTGGGCAATCATGGAAAAAACTGTTTCCTGAGATAAAGAATCCATGTCATTCAAAGAAGGCTGAAATGTTTTCAAAGACCACTCCTTCAGCTGTCCATCTTTTATCAGACACTGTATGTCTATCTTGATCTCAGAAATATGAGCACAAAAGGATATGACAGACTCAAGCAGGTCACAAAGAGTGACATTTGTAACATTAAGAATGTGAGCTGAAGAGATTAATCAGCAGCTCCAAGCCCTGCTGCTCTACCTAGGAACTATTTCTACACCAAAAAGAAGTGGTGTACTCCTCTACTACCTGATTATTCTGGATTGTGGAAATAATGTTTTTTCTGGCGTAACCGGTAGAAGAAGAGCTAAGAATAATGTACCTGACAACAGACTTGTTTGTCCAGAGGGCTCTTAATTTTCTATCACCTTTTTGTCCATTAAAATATACTATCTCTCCCTCCAGACTCTACCTGTTCATGCATGGGCCATTAATATTGTATTTTCATATGGTATTTTTTCTAGATCTGTGTACAATAAAATACCACTAAAATACTTGACTTCTATTTTAGCAGTCACCTCTCTAAAACATTGAGACTGTTAGTCAGGTAAATATTTTATTTGATATATTCCAAAGTTGAAAATTACTAGAGTATCTGCATACCTATCAACCATTCACTGTGCCAAAATCTTCTTCGTAATCCTCCTTTCAAAATTAATGCAATCTGATTACAAGCATCTAATGAGAGTTCATCCCAAAAGTAGGTCAAATAACAATTCCCCTTCTCTTCCCAAAGACCATGCTGTGACATGATTTTGACTGGAGGCAATGAGTGCCTAACAAAATCACACATTAAAACCCTAAGCAGAAACCAAAGCATCTAAAAGACAAGGGCCAGGTTCTGCCATTCTGCTGTGGATGCAAAATGCTCTGCTCTGCATGAGGCCCCTCGATACACAGATAGGAATACACAAGTATTAAGGTGGCAGAGAGCCTGAATGAGACAAACACAGTCTCATTCAAAGCCACAGCATATCAGAAACATAAAAAATTATTTCCATGGTCATTTTCTGGAGCTACCAGCTTTGAAATTTCCAAGCACTTTGTAATACAGTCCAATCAAACCCAAATGATTGAATTTATCTAAAACATCCAGAAATCTACTATCCATCAGAAAAATGAGTTAAAGATTCAAAAACATCAATTGTCCTTTTCATCTTCCCTAAAACCTCTTCTTCCCTTGGTCTCAATTTGCTCTCTTTTCATCCTTCTACCAACCAGCACTGGATAATGAGATACATGAGATATTCAACTCTGAGACTGCTTCTTTCTTTCAAAAGGGTTTTAATGAAAATGTTTTTACAGGTTACAGTTAAATCAAAATGTTGTAGGATCATTTGTGATTTTCAACAAGCTGCCAACATTTTTTCTCATAAATTATTTCTCCTTTCTCCAACTGAGGAAAAAAAGAGCACATTTTCTAGAGCAGTCTAGAGAAATACATTTCCCCTTGGAATTCGCTGACATGTTCTTTAAAAATCACTCAGCTGAATCAAATTCATATCTGGATACAAATTATTACATGCACAATTACTGAAGAGGAGTTCATTTTGTCTAATCATTCCGTATATTGAAAAGAAAAAAAAAAAAAAACCCACAACAAAAAATTAGGCCTACTCTGACAGATTTTTTTAAAAAGAAATGTACTCCATCATCACTTTAAAAGCTTTTAACAAACGCTGTGGTTTCAATCTCACACTGCAGTTCTGTATGCCTTAATGTAAAATTAAATAAATTTCAATAAAATTCAATATAATCTTGCTGTTTCTGATTCACTTCTGTATTGACTTGGCTTTTTTATAGGACTTTCAGACACAGAAACATTTACTCTGATTTCTCTCATCTTGAAATAAAACTTTCTCACCCTTTTTTTTTTCCCCCACCAAGCAATAGAATCCTCTTCCAGCTGCTCTACTTTTTATATTTACAGAGTTACCAAAAAATGCTATATCCACAGGACAGGAGATTATTTCAATGTTTTAAATATTAGGTCCCATCACCCATTTGCTTTCCAACTATCTTTGCACACTAAGCAAAGCTTGTCCATCTTCAAATCCTGTTTGCAATCATCATCCCTATGCAGAAACGGTCAAAAGGCAAGGTACAAATTAAGAGTTCTTTAACTTATGAACTACTTTCAAAATATATCCTCTTGCAAGTTATATACAGCTCTAATGCCAGTCAAACCAGAATATTTTACCCTATTTACTGGTATCAGTATGTGGCAATAGCCTGGCCAGGCACTGCTTCTCTGTATCCTTGATAGTGATAGGACAAGAGAGAGCAGTTTTAAACCAAAAGAGGGGAGATTAGATGCTAGAAGGAAAGTCTTCACTGTGAGAGTGGTGAGATACTGGAACAGGTTGCCCAAAGAAGTTGTGGATTCTCCTTCATGGAAATATTCAAGGCCAAGTTGAATGGGGCTTTGAACAACCCGTTCTAGTGGAAGGTGTCCCCAGCCATGGCAGAGGGGTAGGTGATCTTTAAGGTCCCTTCAAACCCAAGCCATTCTATGTTTCTATTGTGTGATACTGTGTACTAGGTGTCTGGGAAAGCCTAGAGACAACAACAAAAAGGAATTTGTTAGCTGGTGATTTGAATAAGTCCTCACAAAATTGACTCCATTATTTCTGCCAGCACAAATGGATATCTAGGTGGTTTTTATGCTTATTGCTTCCATTACATGCCAGCTGTGGGCATTGCACTCTAGAATAAATTACACTGTGCACACCTGAAAAATATTCATGGTCTGTATTTCAGACTGATACATACCTCATGTAACAGTTTTTGTACCAGAACTATAAAAGCTCAGTAGCAAAATGGCAACCTAGAAGATACTTCAACTTGAATTTCTTGTATGTCAGCTGAGTAACTTAACCATCCAGCCAGTATCCTCCAACATACCTTCCCTCTTTCCCTTCACAGGGCTGTCCCAAAAAAGATTTTTTTTTCCCCCTGACAGAAGGTCCCATTAAACCAATATGATTATATTAAGAGATTTATTCATGTACTCCAATGTAGTCAGAAGTAACAAACTAGAAACAGGCTGCAGCTGAAGTGGGAGGAAAAGTTTGAAAACAACATTTTGCCATGTTTCAACTGCTGTGAGATTGTTCTGAATCATGGCAGAGCACTGCCATGTCATAGACTTACTGCAAAAGCCAAGGTATTAATAATGACATTTGCAAGAATTCAGGAGCAGGTAAGGTTCTGTGTAATCATAGAATGGTATGCATATGCACTTGAAGCTCAAAAATGCTTTAAATCTCCTGTACTGTGAATATATAGAAGAAATATATGGATGGTAATTCTAAAGAACAAGGATAATCCATCTTTGTCAGCAATTGAGGCACGGACTTCTCTGGGTACAAGCAAAGCCAAATTTATTGTACAAGGCACTTCTTTATATATTGTTACAAACTGACAGTTAAACACTTACAAAGGCATGGGGCTTCCAGGGTTACATGTTTTGCATTTCTAAGGGTTACAGATACCAGTCTCTTTGTCTAATGTGCTGTTAACTAACAGTATTGGGCAATTACAGCCTTATCCTACTCTTTCGTCTCAGCACTTGCTAGACGCAATTTGTTTGTTTCTTCCAAGGTTTAACACTAACCAAAGTTAAAAGATCACTACAGCTATTTGATTCAGTGGTAACACTTTGAACCCCGACACATCTTCTCTCCTTGATTTGTTAACTTTTGGAGGAAAATTTATTAAAATGCAATACATCAGATCCACTCTATCCTGCTAAAAGCAGACAATGAACAGTCCTGCACACTGCAATATATATTCACTTTTGTAACAGCACAGGAGCAACCATAGTTAAATAACATCAAAGTAGATAAACTGTGGCAAAAATTGTAATGGACCAGAGCTGAAAGTCCCAATTGGTTAAGCCAAAGGCTATAAGAGACTTGATTTTTCAATGCAGCGGGAGAATCAATGTCCCATATATGGCATATGAAACTACCCTGCCATGCTGTTGAAGGTTGAGGGGGGCAAGTGGAATTTTTCCCATTCTGTTGCTAGGCAACTAACGACCTGTACTTAAGGGCCATCTATGCTGACAAAGGAGACACAGACTTTTGTCTGGGCGAGAACGGGAACAACAGATTGGAGGATTTGATAAGGGGACACTCGCTTGGAGGTCTTGGAGGAGAGAGCAGAGGGAAAAAAGTGGCTCTCTGCATTTTGGCTGCAACTGCAGAAAAAGCCTGGCTTTGCACTGTTTTTTCTCTCTACCTGGTGGGTGAGTTCTCACTTGGGGAAAAGGGGGACGGGATTCCGGCCCCTTCTACCCCCCGGGAGGGTGCGTTTCCCAGCTGCGCTGCAGCAGAACGGGACCCCTGACTGCCGCCGCCCTGCGCCCTGCCTGCTGCCACACCACACCCTGCCTGCCACAACTGCGGAGTTTCCTGCCGCCTCCTCTGCCAACTGGCCCGGGTGGGCTGACTCGGCCGCTCCATCTCCCTGCTCTGGGCTCCCTGCTGCACACCACGCTTCTCCAGCCCGTCTGCCATTACGCACAACACAGATCCAACCTCGCAGCACAGCGCCATCTGCAGCTTCCCAGGAGTCATCACACCTGCCCTGCTGGTCTAGGGGCTCAACAGCGCCCCTGCTGGCTGTGATCGTGACTGCACCAAATGGGAAAGTGCCTGGCAGCCCAGGGACATTTGCCACCGAGTTTTTGGTTTTGTTTACTGTTTTTTACCTTGTTTACTGTTTTTGTTACTGGTTTTTTACCTCATTATAGATACTAGTAAAGAACTCTTATTCCTTTTCCCATACCTTTGCCTGAGAGCCCTTGATTCTAAAGTTATAATAATTCGGAGGGAGGGGGGTTCACGTTCTCTGTTCTAAGGAAGGTTCCCACCTTCCTTAGCAGACACCTGTCTATCAAACCAAGACACATGCACTCTTCCTGTTTGCGTTTATTATCTTGAAATACAGTACTCACAAAAGTGTATCACTTCTTCACTACTTGCCAGTGTGTGGAATGTAACTTTCTGTCACAGCTAAGTGAGCCTACCAGAGGGGGGACCCCACTAGACCTGCTGTTTACAAACAGACAAGGGCTGGTGGGAAATGTGATTGAAGGTTATCTTGGGCACAGAGACCATGAAACGCAGAGTTTTCAATACTTGGTGAATGTAAGGAGGGGCATCAGCCAAACCTGGACTTCCAGAGGATGGACTTTGTCCTATTCAGGACACTGATTTGGAAAGTTGTTTTGGAAGCAGCCATTAAAAACAAGTTGGCCCAGGAAGGCTGGACGTACTTTAAGAAAGAAATCTCCAAGGCACAAGAGCAGGCCTTCCCTAGGTGCCCAAAGATGAGTCAGCAGGAAATGAGACTGGCCTGGCTGAACAGGGATCTTTTACAGGAACTCAGGGTGATAAAGAGAGTGCCCCATCTTTGGAAAAAGGGACAGGCAGCTCAGGAAGTGTTTAAGGATGCCGTTAGGTTATGCAAAAAGAGAACTACTCAATTAGAGTTTAATCTGGCCACTTCTGTAAAAGATAATAAAAAGTGTATTTATAGAGACTTTAATGGCAAAAGGAGGGGCAAGGAAAACATGTTCATTATTGTATACAGAGGGGATTGTTGTCACCAAAGATGAGGAAAAGGATGAGGTACTTGGCACCCTCTTTGCCTCAGTCTTTAACAGTAAGACTGGTTATCCTCAGGAAAAATGTCCTCCTAAGCTGTTAGACCTAGACAGAGAACAGAGTAGATCCCGTGTAATCCAGGAGGAAGCAGTTAGTAACCTACCGAGCCAGTTCGATGTTCACAAGTCTGTGGGACCAGATGGGACACATCCTAAGGTGATGAGGCAGCTGGCAGAAGAGATCACTTAGCCACTCTTCATCATTTACCATGAGTCCTGGCTAACATGGGAGGTCTCAGATGACTGGAATTCCACCAAGTGTGGCACCCATTCCCAAGAAAGGCCAAAAAGAGGATCTGGGAAACTACAGACCTGTCAGCCTGACCTCGGTGCCCAGCAACTTTATGAAATAGTTTGTCTTGAATACGATCATATGGGACATACAAGACAGCCTGGGGATAAGACCCAGCCCGCATGCATTGAGGAGGGGCAGGTGGGCAGGTCCTGCCTGATCAACCTGATCTCCTTTTATGACTAGATGACCTGCCTGGTAGATGAGGGGAAGGCTGTGGGTGTTGTCTACCTGAACTTCAGCAAAGTCTTCAATACCATCTCATATAGAATAATCTTGGAAAATTTGGCAACCCATGTCTTGGACAGGTGCACCCTTCCCTGGGTTAAGAACTGGCTGAACAGCTGGGCCCAGAGAGTGGTGGTGAATGGTGGTGCATGCAGTTGGCATCTGGTCACTAGTGGTGTCCCCTGGAGATAAGTTGGGCCCAATCCTTTTTAATACCTTTATCAATGATCTGGATGAGGGAATTGAGTCTACTTAGCAAATTCACAGATGACACCAAGCTGGGTCAGAATGCCTGTCTGCAGGGAGGTAAGAAGGCTCTGCAGAGGGACCTGAACAGGCTGTATAGATGGGCTGAGACCAACAACATAAAAGTTCAAGACGACCAAGTGTTAGATCCTACATTTTGGCCACAATAACCATATAGCTTGTGGCAGAGTGGCTGAAAAGCAGCCCAGTGGGAATGGACCTGGGGTTGCTGGCCAACAGCACGCTAAACATGAGCCAGCAGGATGCCCAGATGATGAAGCAGGTCAATGGTAATCTATCCTGTATCAGGAATAGTGTGGTTAGCACAATTAGGGAAGTGATTCTTCCACTGTACTTGGCAATGGCGAGGCTGTACCTTGAATCCTCTGTCCAGCTGTAGGCCCCTCAATTTAGGAAGGACACTTAGGGGCTGAAAAAGGTCCAAAGAAGGCCAATGAAGCTAGTAAAGGATCTGGAGCACAAATCCTATGAAGAGCTGCTGAGGGAGCTGGGGATTTTTGGTTTGGAGAAGAAGAGGCTTAGGAGTGACCTTATTATTCTCTACCACTACCTTGAACAGAGGTTGTAGCAAGATGGGGGTCAATCTCTTCTCCCAGGCAACCAGTGACAGGACAAGAGGACACAGTCTTAAGCTGCAGTCTTAAGATCCTTAAGGGAAGGTGCAAGTTGGAAACTAGGAAGAAATTCTTCACAGAAAGGGTATAATGGAATGGGTCCCCAGAGAGTGGTATCTCGGATTAGAGACAAATATCCTAGGTGGAAAGCACTCTGAACAGGTGCCTCCCCCACAGCAAAGGTTTCTGGCACCACTTCCCCCCATAACACAGAATATCTCAGCCTAAAGTGGGAAGATCTGTTTAATTAACAGACCACACAGTGGAAAGGGAAAGGGGAAAAGGGGTCATTAAACCTGAACAAACAGCTGATGAACTTAGTGTCCTTTTCCTCAGGTGTAGCTTCCCCTTTCCGGGGTCCCCGGAGGGGGCTGGGTGAAGTTCCTCCGGTGGCTCCCTGGGCGATTCTTGTCCGTTGTCCTCCGGGGCTCCTCAGGTTCTTGGATGAGAAAGCAAGTCGAAGAAAAGGGTCCAAAACGATGAAAAACAATCCCAGGGAGAAAAAAATTACAAAAAAAAAACCCAAGCAGCAGCCACACCAGTAGCACCAGCCACCAGCCGCCGCAACTGCCTGAGAAAAAAAAAAAAGTAAACAGTGTCCCTTCCTTCTCACTCCCCTGTAGGAGAGCCAGGGAAAAAGTTTCAAAACATCCCGCGCTGGCAGAGCTTTCTTCCAGCTGCGGGACCTAGTTAAAGCTACAGGACCATATTTTCCGGTCAAGTATACAAACGATAGGGAATACAAAATATCATTATGCCACCCCAGGACAGTGGTGCAGTCATCACTGAGTCCAACCTATGGCCAAACACCACCATGTGAACTAGACTCAGTAATATCAGATGTCTTTTCCAACTTAATTATTTCTGTGATTCTGTGATCACCTAACACTAGCCAGCTAAATACGTTTACTCTCTTCTCCAAGGTTTTCTCCTTAAGCTTAGTCTACAGTCACTGGCAGAAGAGTCACCTTCCACTAACTCTCCCTTGGCAGACAAATACAATTAGGCAAGATGAATTCCACCCTTATCAAGACCTGTTGACAAAATCAACGAAGCACTTCAAGCCAAATGCTGCAGTGAAAACAAGTGTCCCAAGTAAGAGTAAACAGGCTGTAACTGAACTCATAGCAAGTGTGTAGCAAGAAAAAATGCTTGTAATTCTTCTCATTAATTTCTCAGGGTTTCCAACTGTGACTTGCTGGTTTAAACCTGTTTTGCTTAAATTGTGAATCCTCTTCTGGCCTGTTCATACTACTTATCTACTCTGGAACTGTTTAACGTCGTGCTGGTTTAAAAGTAAACCTGTGGAAGAAATGAACCCTACTCAACTATCTCGAGAGAGTTTACAGGTCAGACTTACAATTTATTAAAGAGACTACCATGAATACAACAATACAGAAAAAAATTGGTTTTAACCCACGAAGGCAGAATATAACCTGTCACCCTCTTGGTCAGAGTGATGGTTGCAGTCTTGTCAAAAGTGGTGGTCACAGCCCTGTTGAAGTTCTGGTCCTCCTCTGGATACATCAAGTGGTGCCAGAAGTGCCCAAGCCCAAAGATTATATATGCTCAGGTTCAGGTGGAAATGCTCAGTACGTCCCCAAGGGCAGGGAGTTTCACAATGGGTGATGTATCACTGTGGGTCATGGGATATTTTGGGAGTCTGATGCTCAAAGTCTTGCAGTTGTCTGCTCTGTTCCTGCCATTGAGTCCCTTATGGCCCATTAGCAGAGATTACCCCTCAGGCTGGGTGTGAATGTGTCAGTGCTTCCCTGGAAGTGAGTTATCATAGCTAAGTCATTTGTGTGAAGAAAAGTAAACACTTCTCTGCCTCAAAGGGTTTGCCTGTTTTTCCTTATCTCAGTTAACACCCAGTTTGTAGCCTGGGATGTTGGGTGTGCACTAGGCAGCCACTGCAAATGATCCATCATTAACAGTTCATCTAATGTGTGAGATAGGCTGAGTACAGAAAAGTTGAGACTGAGAGAACAACCAGAGTCAGTATTCCTAAGACAGGCAGGCTTTCATGGAAGTATCCCAACCCAGTCTCAATTCCATCCTTAGCTCCACCCCCATACCTCAACATTTGCACATCTGTTTCATGATTCAGATGAAAAATATCCTTTATCTGGAGGTTTATTTTGCAACCAAGATCCAGCATGAGGCCAGAGTGAGAGCCTAAGACACAATTTTTCTGTTTGATATTTGAATTGTTATGTACGTGGTATGGGTACTCACATGTTTATAGACTTCCTGCCCAGTCCAAATAGGAAGGAGGGACCAGAGAGGGGAGTAGGGTAGGGTGGACAGAAAGAAAGAGATGAGATGTTAAGGAAACTTTCCTGTCTGACCATTCAGGAGCAACTCTGGGAGTCACACTCGCACCACACAAAACTTTCACTGCTGTGACAGAAACCTTTTAGCAGCAGGTGGCTCCAGTGAGCTGACAGGTGCCCGACTTGACTTGCGACACACACCATTCTTGAGCAGTCAGACAAGTTTCCCTCAACAGCTTGACTTGAGGTTTCTTGTAGCAGTCTCAGATGTCTGGTTCTTTTAAGTAATTTAACTGTGGTGCCTTGTGGTGTAATTCAATCTGGGTGCCTTCAGGGACAGACCACAAAAAAAAGAATCCCAGGGATTTGTACCCTTATAGTCTATACGCCCATCCCTTACACTATTCTCACCCCTTACATGTACCTTGGTGCAATGGTGATACTTGGTCTGGGGTCTTCTCCTTGTTCATTGGATTCTACAGAGCCTCTGGGTAAGCTGACCACCTGATGAAGCAGGTCCCCATGCCCTTTTTTAGGCAAAGGGTCAACACCAGTTCACAACTCATTGCCGGGGGCTCCTGCCATTTCCCACTACCCAGGGCACAACCTGCCACTTGCACGCTGAGCTACCTGCACTATGTGTGTTCCTCAACAGGAATCTACTTTCTCAAAAATGCTAGTCTAACAGTTGGCTGCACATATTTAACATGACTTAGGCATTTAACAATCGGCTCAAAAGCCTAAATGTGAAATGTTGTTCAAATTGATAGGAGAAATGGGTGTTAATATCTTCACAAAAGACTAGATCTGAAAGAGCCGATCAGGCTCTGGAGGAATGGGTGTGGTGGTCTTTATGAACATCAAGCCATGCAAGCTTATTTCAGAACCGATCACACTCTGAACTTCTGAACTTTAGGGAAAATGCGCAGGTTTAATAGATTCACGAGTATTAGCTTTGGGCTTAGAGCTAATTTTAATGGTCATACAGTGCACAATGAAGGGTATACTTGTTCAAGGGGGAACACAGAGTAGGTGGTTCAGGAAGTCTGTACCTTCCCAGTACATCAGCCAATGGGGAAAGGAGAGAAACCCCATGGGGTTATGGCCTAGTGGGCTCTCTCCCTTTATTCAAATACTCTTGATTCTTTCAGGAGTCTTCTGTCTCCTTTGTGGACATTGGTCTTTCACAGTGTGATTTTCTGCACAAGATTAAAAGAAGTGGATTTTTCTTTTAAAGATCCAGAGTTTCACTCAATTTATTTCCTTCTTTTTAAGACTCATAAACAGGCTCTTGACAAAAATCTAAGAAAAGCCTGCCATCTCCTGCCTCACTACACAGTACACACAGTGACTGACTATGTAAATTATCAGAATGCGGAATTGCTAAAATATGATGGCTATTTGCCATAACAAGCTCCTGAATTAAAGGTCCTTCAGCTCTCCAGCCCAAATGTTTTATTAAGGCTAGAACAGCATATGTTGTATTTTCAGCCTACAAGAAGCAACACTTAACAAGTTAGATAGACTGTTAGATAGCCCTGTGCACTCCTGCAGGGGAAAATGTGAGTAGACAAGCCATGTAAGTGTGGCAGGATATCCTCCCCCTCTCTGTCTACCACATGGCTGATGCACAGATAACTCAAGCCGGGTCAAAGGCCCAGCAAGGGATTATCTCTTAGCACCCATGAGCCTGGGGCCTCCAACCAAGAATCTACATCTTGGTGACTTAGGGGTAGATAGTGATTTATTAGGGGCTGCTCACTAACAACGTGTATCACTTGCTTGACATGTTTTGCGCTCACCAAACAGAAAGAGAGGATGTAAAGAGGATATTGAACCATTGTTAAGGAGAACAGGCATCCTGGTTTTGGACCCCCAAACCAGCCCAAGCCAGCTGTAGGGCTTGGACTCAGGTCAGGGACCCAGGGAGTATGCGCAGGGAAGCAAGGTGAAGAGTTCAACGTGAGGAAGACTCCTTACTTCATCAGAGGAAGACTCTTTTACTTCATCTAAGAACCCCACCCACGACCACCAGGCAGCACTGCACAGGCACAAGTGTATTTAAATGAACTTTGGACTCATTATAATACGAAGCGGGAATAGATAATGAATATGTTTAGGGTCATTGTGTAGCTTCATGCAGATGTAACCTGTAACTCAATATAAACCAAGCAAAGTGCCACAGATGGTGCGCATGAAATTTTAGGGAGCTATCCTTTGTGCATCCCAGCGCTGGAGTAAACATACCTACTCTACAACTTTTGTTGTGGAGTCCTATTCGCGCCTCATTGGTATGGAGAGCAGATGTGGAAAGAGATGAAAAGAAATAAGTAACACTTATAAAACACGCAGAAAACACTATAAAACACTATAAAACACTATAAAAGACACAGAAATCATCACAGACACAGACACAGAAGTCTCCTGCACAGACTCTGGAATTATCTAGGACTTCTCCCCTGAGTTTGGACCCAAGCTCTGCTGGTTACTTTCCTGCGAATTGAGTGAAAGGATTCTGAGGTATACTCCACCACCAAATTGGCATTGCTAAGAACCATTTGTTCCTAAGTTATATTTCTTGCTAGGTGTAATAATGCTGCATTTTCTCTACTAGTGGTTTCTTTTATTTTATTCCTGTGTAGTATGTAGTTTTGTCCCAAGTCTCGTGTCTGTTCTTTTTGTGTCTAATATACGATAATTTATGTCGTATTAGACCATAATCTAAGGAATACCAAAAAACAAAATACTTCCCCACTAATTTATTTCTGTTACATAATACTAGTTTACAATGTACAGAGAAGCAAGTGGAAAACATCGAGCAGACCAATTTACATGACATCTGACTAGATTAACAGTAAATACAGAGCATAAAAAAATTGTATATGAAACGAGGAAAGATTAATTGAGTAATTTTTATGATTAAAAGTAAATAAAAACGTGGCAAAAAGTGGTGTACCAAATTTAGTAAACTAGTTTATTACAGTTTTGAGATACTCTGAACTAACACTAAAAGCGAACCTCATGTCATTTGAAAAAGTTTCCACATGATAGGAGAAATGGGTGTTAATGTCCTTACAAATTATTCAATCTGGAAGAATGGGTGTGGGGTCTTTACAAACAGCAAGCCATGCAAGTTGGTGCAGATCTGTGCAAGCTCCAAACATCTGAACTTTAGGGTAAAATACACAGGCTTAATAGACTTATGAATATTACCTTTTCTGCCCGGGGTGCACTTAAAGATGATTTTAATGGTCATACAGTGCATGACGGGGGGGTGGGATACATGTTCAAGAGGGAACACAAAGTACGTGGTTCAGGAAGTCTGTACCTTCCTAGTATGTCAGCCAATGGGGAAAGGAAGAGGGCAACATGCAGTCGGGAGTGTAGGATGAAAGGAGGCTGCGTCCTCCAGAAACTCAAGAGAGACCCCACAGGGGAGTGACCTAGTGGACTCTCTCCCTTAATTCAAATACAGTTGCAGGACTCTTGTGTCTCCTTTCTGGACACTGGCTTTTTACAACATGATTTTCCACACACAGAGATCTGCAAACCTGATATTGATTGTCCCCAAACATACAAATAGGAAGACTACAATATTAAACATATCAAACAAAGCAAAGGAGAAATATGACTTTAAGTCAAGGTCATGCCACCCAAACTACAATACTTTTTTACAAATGTATTTTTCTAGAAAAGGCAAACATAACTTCCTTTAGAAGGGTCTGTAGCTTCTTATTCTCTGCAATGATTCAGACATAATTTCAGACATAGCATTTTCCTTTGAAAAACAGAGCCAGTGCAAGTATAAAACAAGCACATATTTCCATCCAGGTGAATTATTAAAATGTAGATATAGATCTAATATTGATATCCACCTGAGATGGACGAAGACTCTCTAACTTGTTAAGGTTAGAAAGGGTATGTTCATTTCAGCGCCAGAAAGCTGCAGGGATAGCTCCCAAATGTACAGCTCTGAAGTAACAATGCAACACAGAACTTATTTATCTATAACAATAATGCATATTTAAAATACAGATACATATTCATAGCATAAGCGCCTCCCATTCCCCGCTTCGTATGGAAATTAGCAAAAAGTCATTAGGCATGCACAGTTCCTGCAATGGAATTGGGTCGGTGGTCTTAAAATGGGTTTGAGGGCTGCTTTTGAGGAAATAAAACTCATCTTCCTCACTTTGACCTTCTTACCTCACTGGTTTTTGACAATATATTTGACTCTGGAAAACTCCCAATGTTCTCTTCTATTGCTTCTAAATAGGTTGCATCTGGGCAAAAATTGTAACTGTCTAGACTCTCCTTTGAACTTCTTAAGATTATTAATTGTCTATTCTAAGCACAGCTGAGTAAATATCAAATAATCAAAGGCTACTCTGCACTTAATCATTAATTTCTTTCTAGCTGAGTTCTGCATCTTTTTCTATTCTAGTTGATTTCAACGGAACTTTTATCTAAAATCTCTACATTTAAGTGTCTAAAAGAAAACCGTATGTTTCACAGGACACTAAGTGTGAGGAGCTGTTTGATCCTTTGAAGACCTATACTGTCAGTGTATTTTATAATTTACTCAGTTGCCTGGGTTGTTTTCCCCTTTTTATTACAGCTGTATCTTTCGGGCAGGATTCTCACATAATACTACTAAATCCTTCCAAGACTCTTCAGGTGTCCTGTGACATATGTTAAACTGGTATCACCAAGGATAATTTTAATCACTTAGAGGTTTTGAGTAGCCACCAAGCTATATCCGCACACTACAAAACCAGCTGTGTGCTATCTACAAAGCATGCTTTAGCATGGCTTAGAAACAATCAGTATAAAGGAACACAATTAACTTATTCAAAGGGCAAGAGGAAAACAGCTTCATGGTATCTTCATTCACAATGATTAGTTTCACTGATGACTGTAAATCTGTGATGAAAACATTTCTGAGAAGATTATTCACTGGAAACTTTCCCACCATGCATATTTGTTGTATGAGAAAACTGCCATGTGATCTCTGATACACACATCACAGAACTGCATTTAGACCTGAACAATTATCTACTATACAGTTCTCCTCCTAAAAGGTCTGCTTCAAGAACACCAGCTTTTAAAAATGAATCACTCCTAGCCATAATAGTTTTTAATCAACATTCACTTACTTACTTTGTCATTCTCTCATTTTGCGAGAAGGTAGTGGTCATTATAATTGTAAAAAAGGTATTCTTGGAGATAAAAGTTTCTGGCCTTTCTCAGAAAAAATCGTCCCAATGTCTCCTCAACACCTTGTGTTGAAATCCATGTCCAACACAGACTGAAAAGATCTGGTAACACTATAGATTTAATTTGAAATAAAACGGTTTTCAAATAACAGGAAAAAAAATACATAGATATTAGCTAACAAGTTTTAAACAATTGAAGCAGACAGGGTATATTAAGTCTTTATGAATTAGCCAGCCAAAAGTTCTGTGTTTCTCCTTGCGTTGGAAAGTACTCTTAAAGACTTTTAAATACACAGGTATACCACGGAAAGGGATATGATGCATTGAACCCATCAGGAAAAGCATCATAACTTGGTAATTCTCATGTGATATATATATGTGATATATATTTGGGAAACTGCTTAAGTCATCAAGGTGATTTCCTATAAACCACTCAGCAGTCTTAACTGCAACCTGGACTATTTTTCGTTTTGTGAAACAAAGCTGAACAGCCCTATAATCCACCTTTGTTTTCCCAGTACTGACCACTCATTTCCTCCTTCCCTTCTTTGACTACTAATCTGTGTTCACCCACAGATATCCTACTTCCTAATGGTTTTATAATATTATGTATTATTTCAATACTACAATAACAGGAAAACATTTAAATAGTACCTTTGTCCTTATACTTTATATTGTCTCTATAACATCTATAAGAAGTTTGCTTGTTCAGTAAAACCTAATTAAAAAATATATTTCAGCTACACACAGTGACAAATGATTCAGTTTTAAGCACCACAATATAAGATATAAAGCTAGTAGAAAGGGTCCAAAGGAGGGCTACAAAGATGGTGAAAGGCCTAGAGGGGAAGCCGTATGAGGAGGGGCTGAGGTCACTTGATTTGTTCAGCCTGGGAGAGACTGAGGGGAGATCTCATTGCAGTCTACAAACTCCTCACGAGAAGAAGCAGAGGGGCAGGCACTGATCACTCCTCTCTGGTGACCAGTGACAGGGTGTAAGGAAATGGCATGAAGCTGTGTCAAGGGCAGTTTAGGTTAGATATCAGAAAAAGGTTCCTTGCCCAGAGAGTGGGTGGGCACTAGAACAAGCTACCCAGGTAAGTAGTCACAGCACCAAGCTGGTCTGAGTTCAAGAAGCATTTGGACAACGTTCCCAGGTATATGGTGTGATCCTTGGGGATCACAATTGTGGTTCTACCGCGGCCCTACTGTGCAGAGCCAGGAACTGGACTTTGATAATCCTTGTGAGTCCCTTCCAACTCAAGATATTTTATGATTCTATGATAATCAGCAAACAAAACTATGTCAGGATATTTGTTGTGCCCTCAGCATCCAAAGCATCTGAAGTGGGGTGGCACAGAAGACGTACAGATGACCCTTCTGAAGCCAGAGACCATGTGGTTTTGTGACATAACATAGAATGTCTGTGTGTCAGCAATTAAATCCTATGTTTGAGACCAAATCTGTGGGAATCTAACAGAGCTAAAAGACATTCTTCCAGACTTACAAATCTATCTTCAGATCTGAGAGACAGCTAACAACTAGTAACTGTAATACCCGTTTTCTGTGATCAAATATGAAGCTTTCTGCTTTTCAGCGAGCTGAGCTCCAACTAAATATCAGAAGAACATTAGTAAACTGTATCATTCAAACAGAATATTCCTTGGATGAGGAAACACTGCTGGCCTGAAACACAGATTTATTAAAAGCTATATTGCATAGTTATGGTTGTTCAAGGGCCTTCATATTCAAAATGTTTTAGATATCTTTTTTACAGAAGATTAATGCCTAAGACTATAGTTAAATTAACTTCATTTGGTGTCTTTCTGTTTACCCTTGATACAAATGTAGCAGCATTTGGAAGATGCCTCTGTGTACTCCTGACAAAACATGGATGCAATTTCTTAACTGAAAATGCTTGTCATTTCTAAACAACAATATTAGTTCAAAGCAAATTTTAGTTCAAAGCAGAAATACTACATATTTTTGTGCTTCCTATTGAGTTTATGCTTTCCTCTCTGTTCTTATATTCATTCCTGAAGCTGAAATCCGTCCAAGAGAACAACGTGTCAAATGCTCATAAAACCTGATGCCTAGTTAGTGTATTCCTAATTTAGACTGCAAGCTTCTGCTGAATCAGTGTGCATATTATAGTTTGAAGAAACATGTTCTCATAATTTCATCCTTTCAACAAACAGCTGGAAGAAGAGGCAGGTGAATGCTGTAAAGTCTGCTCTTATTATAACAAAATGATTTTCCAAATTAAGAATGGGCAGTTACATACATATATCTGCCTTGGTTTAGAGACAAGTTTGGGAGCAAATGCTCTGAATGAGCATTTCCTCTAAAGAAAAGGGTTTCAGCAACCCTTTCCCATGGATATGAAATAAATTCTAGTGGATGAAAGTGAAAAAAACTGTTTATTTAACAAACAAGGTGCCTGGATGGCATGGGAGAAAATGTGTAACTGTTAGATATTGAACCTTCAGAACCTTACCCACACAGATGTGCACATCCACCCACAGCAGAACAAACAAATGAGAAATGCCAGGGGAAGGGAAAAAAGCCCCACCGGCCAAGTGCTAGGGAAAAACAAAATGAAGGACGATTTTGTCCCAGGGGAGGGAAGAAGAGTCCGTGCAGCAGCTCGGGGAAGAGAAACAACAAATGGGAGCCTGGTGGAACTCAGATGTTGGTCTTCTCCTCACTGCAGACGGAGCTGGTGGGTTTTAGAGTCCTTTCTTTCTCTGGCTCGGCTTCTCCCGTGGGCCGGGGCTGGGTGGAGTCGCTCTGGCGGCTCCCCACAGGTCTCACCGACCACCCAATATCAGACCAAAACCAAGCCAAACAGTCCAAGAACAAACAGAAGCCACCGAAAAATTGTAACTGCAATCCCAGGAAAGAAACTTCTTGCAGAAGGTATATAGGTTCCAAACCACCTGAGACTGAAGCCCTGTCTCGAAGTCTAACCACTGTGCAATTCTTGTTAACATCTTTGTATTAGTTGAAGCATTAAAGGATAATAAAGACGCAATTCAGAAATAATTTAGATCTATTCTTTGAATTCCCCCCGAATGAAAGTTATTGGAAAAATTATTAAGAAAATCTAGCTTTAATTATGTTTTCCTTCAAAGATATTTCAGTTCTGAATTCAGATAAGAGCAGAGTATCAAGGCTATGTTGATAAATAAAGGCTGGCCATTGCTTTCTAGAGAATAAAAATGTGAGAGCTGATGTTGATGACCATTTACCTCCTATGACTTCTCAAGGACATTGACAAAAAGCATAACATTGGCCTGCCAATAGGGTCCCACAGACAGAATAACTGGGATGCTGTACTCCCAATGTTTAGATCATCCAGCTGAGAAATGGGGTGAAATGAAACTGGAATAAATAACATGCACTGGAATTGGTAATTCAAAAAGTCCTGAGAGATTTGGGAGAGGCTGTTTCTGCCATCACCAAACTTCTTTAGGTTTGGTCCCAAAAGAGTCAAAACCTTGAGATGTTTGGGATTTTCTTCACATGGATACTCTCCACTGGAAGCTGTTGGGGCCTCCAGATAATTCACATCTTGCATTAAAAGCAGGACAGACTCATCTATTCCAGGTATCCTTGTGTCACCACAGTGATGTTCACAGCTTACAGGTGTGAATGTGAGGTAGCCATGATAATCCTTCCACACCCCAGTGCTGAATGGTCTCCAGCACTGCCCTCCTCTAGGTGATTGCCATGCATGCTGACTGCAGAGTCCTTCAGGCTCTGGGGATAAAGTTCTTATTTTGGAAACTGATGTTCTTGTCAGTCTTCTAGTCCCTCAACCTCTACAAGCTTTAGAACAGGTCTGAAGATTAATTAATCTTGTTCAACTTTGCATCTTTTTTATAAAGCAGCCATCAAAATGCAGCATTGCTTGAGATAGCAACAAGGTGGCTGATTATTGATACTTACTATCACTTCAGTCCTTGGTATCTTTAGGTTCTGTCAATAAATAGATTGGTGCTCAAGTTTTTCACACCTCATGAGTCATTAAAATTGAAGCTATAACTTGAAGTAGAGCAAATTGTTGTTGTCATTGCCTTATACCAAGGCAAGACCTCATTACTAGAGCAGAGAGAGATGCCTCAGCCACATCCTCTTCAAGCAGAAAGCAGTGGAGCCATGACTCAGAGGCAGCTCTGACTTAGTCTGGGTGGGGCCAGCAGAGAGAGCAGCAACTCTGACCCATAGATAAGCTGCTCTCAGCTCAAGTGACCAGGAGTGTGGACAACACAGAGTGACTGTTGTGGTTTGACCCTGGCCAAATGCCAGGCACCTACGACACCTGTTCTCTCTACTCTCTCCTGTCGCAGCTGTGCAGAGGAGAAGAAAAAACTAACACAAACACACCAGACTCATGAGTTGAGATAAGGAGTTGATGTGGAGATGAACAGAAGAAAAGGGCAAACAGGGTCCAAACTTAAAGTTACAAAGCGATTTATTAACCTAACAGAATTGGAGGATAAATCAGAGGTAAAAATAAGCTCTTAAGACACTGTTTCTTCACTCACCCCCCTTCCATCTTAAGGCAACATTTCTCCATTCACCCTCCTCCCTCCTTCCAACCAACAGCTCTGGGGCGGGGGAGGTAGGGTATGGGGGTTTCCTTAGGTCAGGGTCACTCCACCAGGGAGAAGTGTTCTCTACTTAGCCATGGGGGTCCCTCCCATGAGGGTCCTCTGAGAGAGGTCCTCTGTGAACTTCTTTGGCATGGGTCCAAACTCATGAACAGCAATCCACCTGAATTTGTTGCAACACGAGTTCTTGTCCATAGGGTGCAGACTTCCGAGCTGAGGCCAGGCTGTTTCCATCCCAGGTGCAAGGTCTCTCTCTCTCTTGCAAGGCCTTTGCAACTTTCGGTCTCTACTGGGACTCCCACTGGATCACAGCTTCCTCCAGGCATCCACCTGCTCCTCTGGCATGGACACCTCCCCACAGGCTCTGGGGGGTTCTCTGCATCCCCCTGGGCCCAATGGGCTGCAGGGGGACCACCTGCTCCCCCCATGGTCTTCACCACGGCTGGCAGAGAGTTTTCAGCTCTGGAGCCTGAAGCACCTCCTCCCCCACCTTCTCCACTGACCTTGGTGTCTCCATGTTGTTTTCCCTCAGATATTTTCACCTCCTCCCTCTCCTCTGGCTAAAAAGAAGTGCGTGCTCACATTGTTTTGATTTCTTCTTAAATATGTTTTCACAGAGGCGTAACTAACATCTCCAATTGGCCCAGACTTGGCCAGCAGCATGCCAATCATTTTCAGAGCCATCAGAGACTGGCTCTGCTGGACATGGTGAAAAGCTTCCAGAACCTTCACACAGGACACACAGGAGTCATCTTTGTAACCCATCCTACTCACTAGCAAAAACCAGGCCAAGCGAAACCAATACAATGGTATATCAGCCATGGCTCAACGTGGCACTTTGCACAGGCAGGGTGAGCAGGGAGGGCACTAAGGCACTGATAGCTCAAGCAGTTATCTCAGTCAGTAGTCATCACCCTTGTCAAGAGAACTTGGGTATGCTGTCCAGTCACATAAAAATTTCTTCCACTGCACACACTGGAAAGGATGTGACAACCTAGACAAAGCACCCACAAAACCATACAGGGTCCAGGTCTTAGGTTCTGGGGAGTGCCAGAGCCTGGTGCTTCTCTCAGAGGGCACCAGAGACAACAGATGTGTGAGGTGCAAACAGGTCAATGATCTGCTCAGCCTAGTGGCAGAGATGAAGTGGAAATACTAAGTATTAGTGACACTGGGAAAGAACTTGACAGTGAAGCTGCACTATACCATGGTTTGGACAAATGCACCCAACCATCTACCTCACAAGAAGAAATAGATCCCCTACCCTCTCACTACCAGGTAGAAGAAAGGGACCTTAAACATGGAAGGGAACAGAAAAGGGTTTCTGCTCAGGGTGGTAGGCAAATCCCTTCTTGACCTTCCTGTCTTAGTTTGAAAGACAGGTGTCTGCTAAGGAAGGTGGGAACCTCCTTTAGAGTGGGTAATGTGCCCCCCTTCCCTCTGAATTATTATAACTTTGGAATCAAGGGCTTTCAGGCAAAGATATGGGAAAAGGAATAACAGTTCTTTACTAGTATCTATAACGAGGCACACAAGCAACAACAGTAGCAATAACAAACAAAACCAGAAAAACCCAGTGGCCGATGCCCCTGGGCTGCCAAGCACTTTCCCATTTGGTGTAGCTGTTGTCACAGCTGGTAGGGGCGCTGTCGGGCTCCCAGCCAGGCAGGGTTGGTGCAATTACTCCCGCACAGCTGCAGGGGGCGCTGTGGCATGAGGTCAGGTCACTCTCATGAGGATAATGGCGGACGGGCTGGGCAGCAGCTGGCGAGCAGGTGGATAGGCTAGGCAGTGAGCTCAGAGCAGGGAGATGGAGCGGCAGGGTTAGCTCCCCCGGGCTAGCCAGCAAAAGGTGGCAGAAACTCTGTAGTTGTGGCAGTGTGTTCTGGCAGGCGGAGCACGGAGTGGCGGCAGCCAGGCCTCCTCCTCTGCCACCCAGCAAGGAAGAGAAAACAGTGCAGAGCCGGGTCCTCTCTCCACAGTCACCACAAAAAGGAGGCAGCAGTTTTTTCACTGCTCTCCTCCAAATCCAGTGAGCGAGTGAGTGAGTTACTGATGGCCAGATCTCCTCCCGTCACCACACCCTGGCCATGTCTTTGTCTCTTACAAAAGAAGTAAATGGTCCTTAAATATCTGGCCATTGGTTACCTAGCAACAGATTGGGGAAAAATTCAGCCCCCCCCCACACACACACCTTCAACACTTCCTCACCTTCCTATGTGCACTTATACAATATGTATAAGGCCCTAGAATCTGAGCAGGGAAATGAAAATGTGGATGAAGGTTCTTCTGGAATGGCAGGGTCACCTAGGGCATGGCAGCCTACCTCCCACATCACAGCCTGCTCAAGTAAGAAAAAAAGAAGGGTAGTAGTCACTGGTGACTCCCTTTTAAGAGGAATGGAGAGCCCAATATGCCAACCAGGCCCAACCCACAGGGAGATGTGTTGAGCACCTGCAACACAGCAAAGGGACATGACAAAGAAACTTCCCAGCCTGATACTGCCCAGTGATTATTACCCTCTACTGGTTTTCCTGGTAGGCATTGATGAGGTCCCAACAAGAAGGCTGCAGACAATCAAGAGAGACTTCAGGGCCTTAGGACAATTGGTCAAGGGACCTGAAACCCAAGTTGTGCTCCCTTCTGCCCTGCCAATTGTAGAGAATGATGGGGCAAGAAACAGGAAAATCATGCAGGACTGGTATTACCAGCAGAATTTTGGGGGGTTTGATCATGAGTTGGTTTATATGACACAGAACCTGCTGGCAACAAAGTCCACCTGTCTCAAACCTCAGGACTTAGCAGGGCTAATTGAGAGAGCTTTAATGTAGAGTTGAAGGGGGAACAGGAACATATCCAGGCTCAACAGAGATAAGGTGTGGGGAGAGCTATAGCAACCACACTAGTAGCAAGAGGAAGCTTAAGAGTGAATGTCTCAATCAAGCACAAGCAGCCAAAGACAAAACCAACACTGGGCATGGGGACTACGAGTGATCCCTTTGCACCCCTACTGGGATACTGACACAGTCAAATACTTCTATAAAGTGCCTGTACACCAACACATGCAGTGTGGGGAACAAACAGGAGAAGCTAGAGATCTGTGTGCAGTTACAGAGCTTTGATCTCATTTTAATTATGGAGGTGTGGTGGGATAGCTCACATGACTGGAATGTTGTCATGAAGGGCTACACGTTGTTTAGGAGGGACAGACCAGGGCGGCACAGTGGTGGTGTTGCCCTCTAATTTTAACAACACTTGGAATGTATCCGGCTGTCTTGGGGTGGATGATGAGCAAGTTGAGAGCTTATGGGTTAGGATAAAACAGCAGACTAGTGAAGGTGACATCGTTGTGTGTGTTTGCTACAGGTCACCTGAGCAGGGGGAGAAAGTGGATAAGGCCTTCTACAGACAGCAAGAAGCAACTTTAAAGAAACAGGTAGCGGTCCTTGTGGGGGCCTCTTAACTACCTCTACCTCTGGAGAAGCAATACAGCAAAACACGAACAGTCTAGGAGGTTCCTGGAAAGCATTGATGACAACTTTCTGGTACGGGTAGTGGAGAATCCCAGAAGGAATGGCGTGCAGCTTGACCTTATACTAACAAACAGGGAAGAACTCGAGATGTGAAGGTTGGGAGCAGCCTTGGCTGTAGTGACCATGAGACTGTGGAGCTCAGTTTTGGGCAAGGAAGAAGCAGGGCAGCAAGTAATTGTCACCTCGGACTTCAGGACTGCTAACTTTAGTCTCTTCAAGTATCTCCTGGGAAGGTTCAATGGAAACAGACTCTGCAGGAAAGAGGGGTTCAAGAGAGCTGGTTGATATTCCAGGATCACTTCCTCTAGGCTCAAGAACAATGTATCCTAATGAGCAAGAAATCAGGTAAAGGGGGCAAGAGAACTGCATACATGAATAAAGATCTCCTGTCATTTCTCAAGTATAAACAGGAAATACACAGGATGTGGAAGCAGGGTCAGACCACTCAAAAAGAATATAGAGGGGTTGACAGAATAAGTAGAAATTTGACAAGAAAGACCAAGGCCTGTATGGAATTAAATCTGGATAAGGACGCCAAGGGCAACAAGAAAGACTTCTTCAAATACATCAATAACAAAAGGAAAAGAAAGTATAATTAAGGGCCAGTTACTAAATGGAGGGGGAACCCTGGTAAGAAGGGATGCAGAGTGGCTAAGCAACCTCACTGACATGACCAGACCACAGGGATCTCTGACCCAGGAGAACCAGAGTAACAAATGTTGGAAGGAAGACCTTCCCTTGCTCACTGAGGATTGGGTTACAGAACACCAAGCAAGCTTGATAACCACAAGGCTAAGGCAACAAAGATGATTAAGATGATTAACATCTCTTACAAGGACAGGCTGAGGGAGCTGGGCCTCTTCAGCCTCAAGCAGTGACAACTGAGAAGGCTTATTATCACTGTCTATAAGTATCTGAAGGGAAGGTGTCTGAAGAATGGAAACAGACTCTTCTTGGTTGTGGCAAGCAGTAAGGCTAGAAGCAGCTAGAGAAACTGATGCATAGGAAGTTCAACCAGCATATGAGAACTTCTCTACTGTGTGGGTGACCACAAACAGGAATAGATTGACCAGACAGGGTGTGGAGTGTTTCTTGAAGAGGATATTGAAGAACCATCTGGACACAATCCTGTGCTGTGTACTCTACAATGACCCTGCTTGAGCAGGGAGATTGGACCAGATGATGCAATGTGGTCCTTTTCAACATCACTCATTCTGTGTGTCTGGGATGCTGTGACTGTTTATTAGTGCAGAAACGTACAGAAGCAGAGTTTGTCACCACAATCCAAAAACATTCACAGTATTGCCAGGTGAAAGAAAAAAAGGATTGCAACTGCAGTCTGAAAGTTGAAGTACAACCATTCCTATGGCTTAGCTAGACTAACAAAAAAGCAGCAACAAGCTAATCGCTTTTCAGAACATGAACAGCTCCTGCCAAAAGGTGTTGGACTGGCTGCCCAGAAAATCTAATCCATTTCTTTATCCATACATAACACAGTATTTGTAGTCCAAATTTTTTTCATTGCTGTGCTGAATCATGACCAACAGCAAGTTTGGTTCAGCAGCAGCCGAAAATGGCTTAGTTTCTGCACCTGCATATTCCTTGAGTATTCCCATGAAAATCAACATGCTGTTGCACTTTGCAGGGCTTAACCAGATGCGCCAACGCCAATGACTTATTTCACAAAACCACAAGACGGAAGTTACAGGACCATCTTTGTTCTGGGGTGTAGATCCCACAATTCTTGCAGTCAGCACTGGATAAGCATTTCTGTCTTCATTAAAAGACAGAAGTGGAGAAGATGTCTTTAGTCAGTAATCACTAAGTACCACTGGAATTTATATAAATGGTATTAGATAGCTGAAAAAACCTCCAGGGAAATTACCAACTCATGTGGAACTCAGTTACAGTAATAACTGTTTTGATAGAGCAATGTAAAAAACCCCTAGAGTTTTAAACCAGCCTTTAGCAGACAAAGAAATCAGAATAGATAGATTCCATGTACAGAACTGTTGAAATGTTATCAGCATCTTTCACTTCTTAAAATTTTGCTTCTTTTTTCATTAAAAATTAAAATAAGTGCTATCTGCTGTGAATTTTCCCAGAAAGAACAAGTAAGAATCCAAGAAAGAACCACTTCCATCCTATCCACTCATTACTATTAACATCCCAGACTCTGAAAACTGGCCCAATGAGACAATGGTCTACAAGCCTAGAATGTATTGCTGATCAACAGGTCCAAAGAGCATTTTCTGCTCTTCAGTGAGGTATTGTTTCTGACAACAAACTTCAGATAACAGACATAATTTTTCCTCTTTTAAAAATAACTTGTATTAAACAAGACAGAAATTAAAATTAAGCTGAAATCTTGGTTTACAGAAATATTAGTCCAGTCAGGTTCCAAAGGTTTGAATCTTAATTACATGTACCAATAAATGATTAGTGGTACATGTAATTAATGGTACATGTAACACATTATTAGTATGTGTTGCACAGCAGCTCAGAAATCATTTACTTGTATATATTAAGAGCAATAACTTCAGAAACACATAAAGATTTAACTATAGCCCTTCTATTATGTTCAGACACTTGTTATATATCCTCTCTGAAGATATGGTTGTAGCTAGGTGAGGCGGGTGTGGGTTTAAGTATTCTATGAATCAGAATGAAGGTTAGGATTAAGTAGCTGTACTGATAAAAGCACTAACCTACAAAAGATTTTCTGACCAGGCATTGGAGGCCCAGATGTCCCAAGTCCTGCTCTTGTGAGAAAACAAAACATTTCTGTGCAATAATTATTCCCAAAATCTGGCTGAGGAAAAAAAGTAAAAATAACACAACACAAAAAAGCCACACCACCTCTTTGGAAATGAACGTATCAAATCTTAGTCTTGAGAGCTTAGGATCAGTTTTAATAAGCTAGATGCATATAATAATGCACCTGTTCTGCATGTACCCACTTATACATCTACACAGTCAGGCACATTGCTAACTTTGAGTGTGGTCAAACAATAAATTCACAATTAATTTATATCCACCTGAGATATTTTACAAAGCCCTTGTGAAGCATAACGTGCAGGTAAGTACGTAACAAGTGAACGTTTCTGCTTGAGAACCTTCTCCTTAGCGGGAGAACAATTATTCTTCTGCATGATGAAAATCTAACATCATTATCCACTGGAGCATAATATAAACTCAAACCCTGGAAATGTACACATAAAATTCTGTAATAGGGTCTCTATCTCTTCTAATAAATCAGTAGGTGGAGGGGATTGAGGAAAGGAGATGCATCAGCCAAAAATAATAGTAAATTTCTTCTTGCTCTTGTCTGTGGTGGTCCTCACTGAAACATGTGTAAAGTAGTTTAATATGTGATTCCTTTTTAAACGTACACACAAAGGAAGCCCAAATACTTGCTTCCAGTTAAGGCTTATTTTCCATTTTTGGTGTTAACACTTGGAAGCCAGCCTATCAAAATACATTATTAGCCATGCTCCCCTGTGCTTACGGAGATGGCATGGCTCTCAGCATGGATCTGACAATGTTTTCAGCAGAGACTCTCATAGATGTTTTCGCCTTAATGTGAAAACAGTGATAAATCCTTTCGCTCAGAGTGCAGTATCTATGTAGATACAGCATAAAGTACTTCTTCACCTAACATCTAATTAAAGTTAAATTCCATTCCCAAGTTATCATCTCAAAACAGGCAAGGCAACAGGGCAAACTAAATCCATTTGTTGGGAAGAAAAAATACTTGGATAGTCTATTGCCAATGTGCTAAAGAAACCACAAAGTTAAATCAGTAGAAATCAAACAGATAGACTTCGTGATTTGGAAATGAGGAAAGAGGGTTTATAGCTTTCCTTGATTTGGTAAGGCTTATTAGTGGCTGGTTGTGGTTTAACCCCACCTGACAACTTAAGTACTACACACCTATTCACTCACTCCCTTCAGTCCTGACCCCTTCCATGGGGTGGGGAGAATTATAATAAAGGTAAAACTTGTGGATTGAGATAAGAACACTTTAATAATGTAATAATAATAAAAATGAAAAGGAGACAGCAAGAAATTACACCCAAGAGAAACAAGGAATGCACAAGACCATTGCTTATCACCAACAGACTGATGTCAAGCCCACCACCAAGCAGTGATCAGCAGTTCCTGGCTAACTCCTTCCAGTTAATATATTGAGCACAACCTTCTATGGTATGGAATGTCCATTTGGCCAGTTTGCGTCAGCTGTCCTGTCTATGCTCCTTCCCAGGTTTTTGTGGACCTCTTCACTGTCAGAGCATGAGAAACCCAAAAGTGCTTGCTCTAAAGGAAGCACTGCACTAAAACCTCAGTGTGTTATCAAAATTGTTCTCAATAAATCCAAAACACAGCACTGTACCAGATTCTAAGAAGAAAAGTAATCCTATCCCAACCAAAACCAGTACATGGTTCAAGTGTAGTTCACACTAGGAGCGAGAAATTTCTCTTGAGAAAAAGTCCTGTTACCAGGACATAGCTGATTTTCTCCTAGGGCAAATTATCTCAGCAAAGATGCCTTATCCCTTGCATTTGATAGATTTTTAACAAAATGCCTTAGGATTCACCCTTCATCATTTGCAAGGGAGACACACACTTAAGAAGTGAGAGATTTTGAAGGCTGGAGGTTTATCCAGGACTTCAGTTACATCACCTGCCCTCTGAGGATGTCCCCAAGTAAAAGCTTCTTCCCATATGAATTGCCAAGTCAGTCACTAACAATTTTCTTCTTTCTCCCTCTCTCCTCCTTACCACCCATGCCTCCCCAATGTCTGACTGTTAAATCACAGAGAAGGATTAAAATAACTCTATAAATTCAAAGCAAATTTGGGTCACTGTAAAAGAAGCATTTACATCTTAATAGAAAATTAAACTGCACGATTAACCAACATGCAGCTAAACTAAAAAAGCAGCACATGCAGTTCTGTGTTACTGATGGAGTAAAAATGCACGACTGTGGATCCTAAAGAAGGAAAATTTATGCCATGTAAACTAACACAGATTATTTATCTGACAAATCGTGTGAAGATAAATTGGACTTAAGTGAGTCTTTAGAAGTGCAAAATTGCCTGCACTAGCTGAATTCACCCAAGAGGACAAACCTAACCTAGGTGGAGATTGCCAAGGGCTACTTGAAATGCTCCTTTCCCTTTTAATGTTCCAGGGAGCTGAAGATGCAGAGTGTCTCCTAGGAAAATGCGGCAACCCACAGCTGGCAGCCTTCTTGAAAACTTGGATTCTCAACAGTCAAATCAAACATGACTGAGGTCTCAGGTGTTCCAAAAAAAAAAAAAAAGACAAAACCAACTCAGGACCTGGAAGTTCAGAGCTTTGGCTTCCTGTCTAGCTCTTCTTGCTGACTGCCTCTCCAATCACTGTATAGTAAGCTGTCTACTGTTTACTTGCTCAAGGGAACTAAATGGCAGAATGATTAGATGACATGAGTTCAGATTTAATACCTCTCTGGTATTGCTGTAACTAATCTACATCACATTCAGTAGTTCAGGTGCAATTCAGATTGGGAAGTTAGGGTTATCTAGACAGCTTGTGAAACTTCCAAGTTTATAAGGAAAATCATACCAATATATTATTGTTACAAAAGCATTCAAGTCAACTCAGTTAACAGAATGATCAGTGTAAGAGTCAGTGTCTGTTATTTCTATTTACAATATTGGGATGGCTCAGATTTTACCCCAGATCTTTCTCATCACATTTTCTTACACATACTTCATTTATTTTCTTACACGTACTTCATTTTCCTTCCCAACAGGTCTGCATTCAGAGGAAATTGTTTCTTTACACTCACTGCAAAGTACGAAGGACAGCAGTGTTTCTCCTGTATAGCTGCTGCCTATTATCATGTAGGCATTCTTATGTGATAACACTCCCCAAACAGAAACAGAAGGAAGAAGATGCAAAATCAAGTAATAGATAATTTCAGTTCAGCTGTCGGACACCCTCAGAGCCCAATGACATAGGAAGCACAAAGACTGATTTGAAAAAACACATCAAAGGCAAAAAGAAAACCCAATAGATGAATGTGAGAAACGAAGGTGGAGACATGAGCCAAGTCATCAGTTTATGCACATTGCTGGAGTTACCAGCTCAACAGGAGATGTTACTTAACACCAGACTGTAGGTGAACTGCTGTCATACCACTTCTATTTGCTTGATGTTGCACTTCTGCATCAGGTGGCAGTATGCGCAGTTTTCCATTTAGCATCGTACTTAATCACTCAGCAGGTGGAAAATTCAAGGCAGAACCTTACTAGCCAGCTAAGTTTCCCTAGGTGCTGCCAATGTATGGTTCCTAGACATAAATAGCAGTTACTTCATTGTGCTACAGAGCCCTCTAGGCCAGCAGTCAGCACCCATTGCGCAAGGTTATCAGGAGCAGCTGCTCAGCATTTGCCATGTACTGGTCCCTGGAGTGGTCTTTTGGCCTCGTCAGAGCTTACATCGTTTGTTAGACATGAGGTCATGAAAACCCATTTGCACAATTGCTGAAAGGATGCACACCATCAGACAGGCAGCTGGCAAGTGCAACAGTAAAAGAAAAAAAAGTAAGTTTAAAATCCCACGCAGCACAGAACTTTGCCCTGTAGTGCTATGTTTAAACAAACTGACATATTGTATTCTTTGTATGTCATTGATACAAGAATGTATTCGACTTGTGGATCATAATCGCTCTTCTGAGGATTACAGAAAGTCTCCCACAGAAAAGAGATGCTGAATACAAACCTCTCTAATGTCATGGTTAGGTACACAGAAAAGATACTCAAATAAGACACAGTACTCAATGCAATGCATTGACAATACAAGCAGTCCAACACACACACAAATACACACAAACACAGTGCAATCATTCATTCTGGAAACAATCGTCTTGCAGCAGCTCAAGACCTGTGGCCAGAGAAATGTTCGCAATTAATTAACAATCATTGCAGCAGCAAGGGAAATAGGGAGAAAAGTAGAGCTGCAAACAAAACTGCATTGTCAGCCCAAAAATTAAGAAGAAAAGCTGGGAGCATATTTACCTTCTTCCTGTTCTTGTATCTCACATTGCCCAATTCCCTCTTACACAGTTCAGCACTAAAATCTCCAAATCAGCATTTTCCACTAAACTCTCATAGCTTAAACACACCTTGTTTGTGACTCAAGCCACCACACTTCAGTTTCTTGTGGCTGTGACACACAAGCACACACATAGCCAGTCCTGTCTTTGCTACATTAGAGCGATAATCTTCAGCAAAGGGTAATAGCAAACAGGAGTGGTGCCTATGATGCCTTAGCTGATCAAATCATCACATTGGGTTATCTGCCAGCATGTTCAAGGGTTCCAAAGCAAGAAAATTAATCTGTCAAAGACCCCCACTGAGACTGCCTCCTACAAGGAAAGAGTAAAAGAACTAGATCTGGAGGCTGTAATATGGACTCTTTAATCAACAGGATTAACATTTTACTTCAGTCTACTGCAATGGCACAGATTATTAGTAACTCTACAAGCCTGCAATCCATTTTGTTATTACAACATAAGCAAGCAATAAAAGTTAGAACCAGCAGATCTTGCAGAAGAAACAGTCTGATGCTTATTAGGACTTCACCTTCAATGACAAATATTTCTGTCCTTACTCAGAGAGCACTATCACTAACATCAGAGGGGAGGATTACCACTAACAGCAAAGGAGTCTGGGAGAAGCAGCAGCACAAGATGGTTCTTCAAAGGGGTAAACAATCAGTAGAATGGCATTCCAGGGAAAAAAAGAAAAACTACCAACCTGGCAACAGGAAAATCCTCTTTCAAATCCCCTAACAAAGAGAGAGAGAAGACTCACAAATACCTTCCAGTCCTCTGCAATTTACTCTTACCTTTGTGATGTTTTCTTATATTTTCTCCTGCAGGAAAAGAACAAAATACAACTGAGATGAGAAGACTTCGCAGGCAAGGAGAAGAAAAGGAGAGGGTCAGAAATCAGGAGCAATTCAGTGAAATCAGTTCTGCCATAAAATTGTCCCAAAGCTGATGCAGCTATTCCTTCTACTAACCTCAGTGGTGGTTGCCACTAAATTCAGGAGAAAAAATTGTGTTTGCTTGTATGCACATACTACCCTTTCTTGTGAGAAAGCATTGCTGCAATTAGAAAAAAATTATTTATTATTTTAAATGACTTAGCAGGAAGTCCAAGTGTCAGAAACTTACTTGTATTTACTAGTAGTAATTTATGGCTCTCATCAAACAGATAAATATGGTTTCATTTGTGAAGATCCCACTAACATGGGGTGATGCAATGTATCCAACCATATTGTCTATGGTCAATCAGTGGAAAACCCCAGTGGTTTTAGAGCCGTCTCGATCTAAAAAGAAATCTAAATCCTAGCAAGTTCTCTACTCCAACAAATTCCAGATACCACACCACAGAGCTTCACTTCATTGCACTTGGGACCTTACAGACCTTAACCCAGGACTAGGAATGGCAAGAGCAAATAAGCATACAGGATCTCTTCTCTGCCCCAATATTTACACCACATCAATTACAGCAAATACCGTAAACCTTGTACTCTTCTTAGCATGGTGGGTTTTGTCTTCAGCAGCAGGCAATGACACAAACGGCCAATGCACAGAGTAAGGCAATACACAAAAAGGCAATACATGCCTTTCTGCATGGCTGTCTATGGGTCTATGCAGTTACCTGCAGGGGTGTATCAGCACTGTATGTAGTCTGTGAGCTGCTTATTCTGCAGCTGTTTCCAAAGGCTTTGCACAGAGGCTGGCAAAACAGGACATTGATTTACTTGAATTCAGCTCTGCTTTTACATTTTAAAGTAAAATTAATGATATTTAAAATTCACAAATAGTGACTGAAAAAAATTTCAATGTGGACTGTGGTGAGGTGTACCCTTTCATTTAGCCATACACTAACAGACATTTCCAACCTTTTCAATGTGTAGGTAATATTGTTAAAATAGGTGTATGGCTATTAGAATCAAGTTTGCTTTTTCATCTTTGATACTACTGTATGTGGAAAATTGTGGCTAGGGTGGGCCCAGAAAACCCAAACAAGGAGTATTTTTCCTTACAAATAAGGAGAAATGTGGTAAAAAGGAATCTAGTGCTATTTTCTACTTAATACGAGCCATGAATAATGGCTCTTGTTAAGTAGAAATGTAAAATTTAAAATGACTGTAAAATGTTTCATTCAACAAATATCTTTACAAATTGTACTTCTGGTTACACCACCCACTTCCATATTCTGAACATGTTAGAATCATAAAAATACTAAATAACTACTTCTAAAATTATTTTATTTACAATTTACTGTGTGAAGATCTACTTATTTAAACTTGAAATGATGCAAAGGAGTAAAAGAGCAAATATTCATAGCAGTATCAAGCTTATAGCTTAATGACATTAAGAATCATGAGACATAAAAGCAGAAACCCAGCTGGACAAATCTTATTCTATGAGAATTTTTCATTTTCATTCCAGGAGGATGAAAAAGAGAACTTTTGTTTTGAAGAGTGTACAACAGGAAGTTTATATTCCGACAAATACAGAACTTCATTGTATTTTCTGGCAAAATAAACCTGCTGAAAAATACCCCACCTGATTATCCATTCCAATCCACAATAATTAAAGGATTTTATTCCCAGGAAATCCAAATATTTTTTTAAGTTTTCAAATGAAGTTATTTGCAAGTTAATTCTTTCCCCTGGGAGACTCTTATGGTTCATTCCAGCACTGCCAGAACTATTTTTCCCTTCATTGGTTAATGACTGTCATATAATGTTATAAAGCGTTTTTCTTTCAGCCATTTGAGCAAAAATACAATTCATTAACTTCTCTTTCAGACATTTGTACAAAGATATACTCATTAACCAAGTCTTGACATGGTCTTTACATTTAATAACATGACTTTTCTGATGAATTACACCTTCAATGTTCCTTTCATTCAAAAATATTTTTAATACATTAGAAAGCTGTACTATCACCGATGACAGTACTAGGAAAAAAAAATTTGCCTAAGTCATAGAAATTTTTAAAAACTCATATATAGATTTTTATTGTTGTTGCTGTTTCCACACCTGCAGTCCAATCACAGTTAAGGTTTACATGAACCAAGTTAGTAACTGCATTTCCAGGCACTGATTTTGCGTTTTACACTTGAAGAGAATATAACTGGAGGAACCCTTGTTTATAGGTTCAGTATCACTGCTGCATGCACATGCTTTAAAAGGAGCACCACTAGCAAATTCAGATACCTGGAAATAAAATTCCATGTTCTTGAACTTCCAACATTTCAAAAACAAAGTCTAACAATGCTACTCACCAACATTACAAAAAGATGGTGTTGATAACATATAAGCTCTTGTAAGTATAGTATTCAGTTTGCTTTTGGAAACACAATGTCAATATCTATCTGCTTTATGGTTACAAACCACCAATTAAACATGCCTTCCATTAAATGAGACCATTGGAAACATAGGAATTAGAAAGTCATTCTTTAGTACCACAGCCAGCATCAGAGGCTGCCTTGAATCAGCAACCATGTGTGAATTAACAAGAGGAAACGGGAGGGGGGGTTTAGGTTTGGTTTGGTTTGGTTTGGAGTTTTTTGGGTTTTTTTTTGGTGGTGTTTTGCTCTGAGGGGTTTTGTTTAGTTGTTAAAAAAAAAACAACAAGTGAGACAAGATATCTTTATTTATGTCCCCAGGATGAGTCTATGAAGAGAGGAACTAGCTACAAAATTGCTTTTAGCAGATGATCTAGAATAAACCTGGAAACAAACACATTTCCAGTCAAGCTCAAAGGAATTCTATTTTTTCAACGAACACGTGCTCTTCCCAGGAGAGAAAGAACGAGAGGGATTTAAAGAAGGTAATATTGCAGCTTCCCACACCTCTGCACTCCTGCCTGAAAAGAGGCTTCTTGATATTACCAAATCTGTGTAAGTTCAGTTTCTTTTCTCACCGCACACGTCATGCTCAAACAGCCACATCCATTCATTTCCTGTTACATGATGTGGAATGTATTACTCAGAGGTTTATATTGAGCTTATACAAAAAAAAAAAATTAGAACAAGGAGGATTTTTTTAATGCGGAAGAGAATTAGCAGGTGACTTACACTAGGCAGGTCTTATATAATCAGTGTAAACTGAAAATAGCTTCACTGAACTTAATGCAGTTACACTTGTACAAGTATAGCGTGAAGTGAGTTAGTCCTAGTACAAGAAGGCTGCTAGAGCCTAACCAAAAAAAAACCCAGTTAAACATTTAAAAATAGATCGATTGTAATTGAAATGCATAAGATGAAATTTTTTAACGCTAAAACCATAAAGTTAACAAGAGAGATGAGCCAACTATTTCAGCATCACCTTTTCTGAACATGAATCCTTCTTGTAGTCAGAGAAATAAAACAATATACTGGCCCAAAATAGAATTAGGACAGATTTTTGAAGGTATTTAAGAATCAATAAAATGTATCTAACGACAGCTGTATGGCCACCCAATTCACATTGAAATAAATACACAAGCAAAATTTCTTTTTGTGCTTTGATGCCCATCAAAATCTTCAAGATTGTCTGTTCTCAGGGTTATGTTTCCACTTTTGCCATTTATTTCCAGTACACCCTCAGCCAAATTGCTTTTTCCTGGATTTCCCCTTCAGACACTTCTCCATTAATTTGTTAGCTCTTCAGGGTTGTGGTTTTAGCTACATAGGGTTTTGCACATCAGTTCATGACTTGAGCCCAAGTAACAGTACGTTTGAATTTTTAGAAAAAGTTCCTGCCCTTCCTCCACATCTAGAAACCTGCAAAGAATATAATAGAAACATACAAAATCTGTGCCTGCATTTGGTAGCAATGTTCTCAGAGACCTTACTCTTCTGAGAGAGCTGAGTGAGTTAATATAACTGACTAGGTACAGAGAGAAGTGAGGACAGAGGGCTTGGGGGAATTAACTAACTCTGTCAGCTGACCTGGTTTTGCCCCATAATCATACAACTCATATTAACTAGTTATGTGAATTGCTATTTCACTCCTACACAGCCACTGAAAAATTCCTAAACAATTATTTTTTTTACTAATGATAGTGGCTTGGTTAATATGTTATTCCACATTCATTCCACAGGGTTTGGTATTAATGGCATCTTTTCAGAATATGGATAAAACTGTGGGTGTTGCAGAAGTAATAGGAGGATCTTGGCCTAATTTCATCCTTGCAAATCTATGCTGAAATTTGAAAATTAACAAGAATCTCACCCTCTGCTAGAGATTAGGGATTATATCTGCCTTGGTAAAGTCTCCGCAGGCTTCTGCCTTCAGTGCAGTGATCAGACTTAGGCCAGCAGCTGGTGGATGTGTGATTGATGGTCTAAGGTACACACATTTGAATGTAAATTATACTTTTCAATGGGTTGATACTTCCCAGCTCAGGAATGACAAGTGTCAAAAGAATGTCCTTAGCCTGCTGTGACGGTGGAATGACTAATTTATAAGGCTGAAGCTCAAAATCAGCACTCACAGTGGCTTCATCTAATGTGTTTTGTTTTGCTTGGCCATTGCTGCATGTTCAGAGGGTACACACAGCTGGTCAAAGCATTATCAAGCCAGACAGATCTTTTGAAGTCCCTAAAACTCAGTGGTCTGTGCTCTCTTTGTACTACCAGCTAAAAGTACACAATCTAGCACAGCATATGTTTTCAGGCTGGATCTGTGCTTCTTAGTAAAAAGGAGGCAACTGCATTTTAGGGCACCAAGAGACTAGCAAAAAATGAATCCACTGCAGTAGTTTAAAAAGTTACTGCCACCAGCTGCCTTGTACGCGGTGCCATGCTGCATGTCTGCACCCTCACAGACCTGCTGGTGGACACAAGGACACCTCTGGGCATCAGTTGCCTCAGTGCATAGTTCAACCTTTTGGCTTAAACTGCCAACAATGGTGACTTCTAGCAAAGATGTCAGATTTTGTACTGCCGCATCTGAAGTACACTCCTTAGTGCCCACTTTGCAGTGGAACCAGAGAGGAAAATGCAGCAAGTCTCTTCAGAGCTTGCCTTCCATACCCTTAAGTGTTGTCACTGATACTGTAAAGCATGATCAGAGAAAAGGGGATGTTCTTCCTGCCTGAAGAGGGTAGTTTTGCAAAAGCTACTCTTTAGATGAACCACAATTGTTTAGGGAAACACTTACCACAAGTTAATATTGAAAGGTAGTTGTTCATAGGCTCAAGGAGAACTTTTCCTCTTACACTTAAAAAGCTTTTTAATTAGCATGTGTAAGATATGAGGGGGGAGCTTAACAAAAGCACACAACAATGTCCTTTAGTAGTGGAGTCCCACTACATCCATAGCTCATACAAGCTAGGACTATTAATCTCTACTTCCCTGCAGGGCTCCTATCACCAACTCATTTGGAAATAGAGAGAAAAAGCCACCTTACTGAAGTGAAATATCCATCTCAAAACATGAACATTTTCTCTGCTCCTTTTCCATTCTTTCCTGACAGAGCTGGACTTCTGATATTGAAATTTGTGCTAAGATAACACTACTAAAATCCTATTTTGTAGTTTAGCAAACCAACAGTGATATAAACAATGAAATTTGGCAAAAGAGAAAAATGTCTATCTACAAGACAAATCCGTAAGATTTTTCCTGCTCCTTTTTTACCCATTGGTGAATCTATGCTTTTTCTGAATGATATCCCTCCACTACCTTTTTCTGGAAGAGCCAATGTCCTAGGTTACATGGAAGATGTAACCAAAAGTATGTATTCTATTACCATCTCCATAAGTTGTTAAAACAGGTGGGGCAGTGCTCTTTGTGTTCAGCATGACCCAGCCCTGATAACACCATCAGGGGGCTATCTCTGCTAATGGGCCATCAAGGTCTCCAGGAATGACTCATCAGCCCATTGTGAGATGCCCCGCCCAAAGGGGAGGAACTGAACATTTCCCACCTGCATATAAAAGAGAGACTCTGGAACACTGGGCTACCTTTTCCACTGGATTCCCAGAGAGGAAGAGCTCAAGAGCCACCGCTGGACCTCCAGAGACTGATGAGATTTTTCCACAGGATCACCACTTCAACAAGACTACATCCATCACTCCAACGGGACTGCAGCCACCATCTTTAACTGGACTGCCAGCACCACCCTAACAGGGTGACAGGTTGTATTCTAGCTTTATTTATCTGAACTGTTGTTTCTGTATTATTGCCTTGCTCTAAATTTTAGTGTAAAAACTGTTACTCCTTCTCCCATATTTTTGTCTGAAAGCCCTTGATTCCGAAGTTATAATAATTCGGAGGGGAAGGGGGTTACATTATCCATTCTAAGGGAGGCTCTCACCTTCCTTAGCAAGACACCTGTCTTTCAAAACCAAGACAGCCAACAACAATTAATGTTTACTGCTTTTGTCTCCAGACTCGTCCAACTCATGGGTCCAGAATTTCCAAGATTTTCCCTTGATGACCATGTCTAGACAAAAGGATTTAAGAGCGTTTCCCAGCTTGCAAGCTCAGGTGCCATCTCAGGTCATATTGTAGCGGCGTAGCAGTTTGTACTGGGGGTAGGCATCATCCCTCTGTGTACCACTCCAAAGGAGAGGCAGCTGGAGGCTCAGATCAAGTTGATTGACAGGATCACTTAAATAAATTGAAAATCTTCTCTCCCAGCAGCTCAATATTCTCAATCATGCAGTGCACTACCAAATAATCATCATCACAGTATTAGGGATGCATTTATGCTGCATTACCAAAGTCCATATTAATAACCAAGTATAAAAGAACTCACAAAACTCCAATCTCACAGCACAGACTACAACATCCACCAAAGTACATGATCCCATGGGAGCCCTGACCAGAATTCAGAAATATGTTGAGATGACTAGACTTCAAAGCGTATAATGCCATCAGTTCCTGATGTGGTTTTAATTCTTTAATTGAAACAGACTGACAACCTTTCTTGTTTTACTCATTATCCAGTCAATAATAACAAAAAAATAGCAATTCACTTTTTCTGCCACATGGGCTGCTTACCAGAATAGTATGGTAAGTTAAAGACAATGCAACCTGAGAGACTGTTAACAGCAGAGGAGAAGAAATAGTAAGAAGCAGGTGAGGAAAGAAGGCAAGATTTCAGCTGATACTTGAAATTTGATTGAGAGTTTATGAGGAATTTTTAAAAAACAAGGGAAATAATTTTAAATTTGGCCCTGAACTACATGGTGACATCCTGAAACCATGAGAGGATGAGGCAGACACTTGTCTCATTTGAAGTAGATTAGAAAAGCCTGCATGCTCTGAAATACAGGTATGCATGGTGGAGGTACACAAAGAAAAGAAGCGTTCACAGCTTGAAACCAGTACAATGATTTCAGTAGAAATGGAAACAAGACAGATGAGAAACACAACAGGTCACAATTAATAGATAATATATGTAAATAATTCAAAGTAAAAAAATACTTTGTCCAAGGGAAGTTTTAACAAACATTAGTTCATCTGGCTGATTTCACCAGTCTAACAACTGAGTTTTCTAAACAACAATGAAAAAGAAACTCACAGCTTCAGCTCCAAAAATGTTTGCAATCATACAATCATAGACATCTCTTTTGCTGCCTCTGCTTTGCTATGACTTTTTGCCATGATAGGGCTCTTACCTGTGGCTTATCAACCAGTTTCTTACTTGCTCATTTCATGTCTAATACATGTACTGAGTACATGTTAATTGTAGCTGGAGAGGAAACAAGTTTAAATTCTTCTTAAAAAAATCCTCTGTGATCACACAGTCAGTGAAGGATTTCTGCAGTACAAGCTCAGGATAGCTGAAATCCCTTCTCTACCCATTTAGTAAAGAGTGAACAGAGCCTAGAGATGTTACAGATGGGTGTTATGGGTATGGTCTGAGTGGACTGAGGTTAATGACATTATTATGCTATATGCTTTCTTGAGAGCTGATCACATTTAATTGCACTTGAATCCAAATTCCTTCATTTTTCACACATTCAGAATTCTGGGCACCAATTCCCTAGCAATGTAGGACTCAAGAACAGACAGGGAGAAAGAAGGGGGAAAGGAGACTGGTAAGAAGGGGGTTGCTCTTGAGATCTGCTCCTGCATATAGTAAGGATACAACTGACTTGAACTATTTGGCACTAAAAACTCGGCCCATGGCTTGATCTTATCTTTCAAGGCTAGTGTAAAAGTAACCCCCTGATCTTGGGCAGGACCATATACAGTTACAATACATTAATTCAAGCAGTAGTGTGAGAGGTGTATTAAAAATACATTATTCTCCATTGACATAAAAATTATTTACGATCAATTGACATAATTTTGTTTAGCTTCATTTCAACAAAGAACAATCATGGCTTGCTCAAAATTTGATAAATACCACTGTCAATTAGAAAAGGAAAGTTACTTCAGTGTATTTTTCCATGGCACAGTATGTATACAGAAAGAGGAGAAAAAGCAACATAGGAAATTTTTACTTAATTGATCTGTATTGAATATTGTATGCTTAGGACAGTTTTGAACAAGACAGAGGTACAAGGATCTGCAAGCAGCAGAGGAAACACTGCAGGGACAACTAAGTGGTTCATTTGTGTCACCAAAGTTTTCAGTGTCACCAAATCAGAAGGGTAAATTCAAATTCACTAGTGAAATGCTTTGTATTGGAAAACAGACTTGACTGGGCTTTTGATAAATTGGCTTCTTAACTACAAAAGAAGTCAGCAAATTTTGTTCTAAAAACTTCTAAAGATATGATTTCACTCATGCAGATTTTGTACACAGCCAGTACAACTGCTGAAATCTTGAGGTTCTTCCTCTATATTTACTCAGTTTTCCATCACTCCTCCTGCAAAAGACCAAACAAAACAACCAAAACCATAAACAAACAATACCAACCACAACAACAGCAAAAAGCACCTGCTATTGCACTTGGGGTGGATTCAGTTGACAAAAAATATGAATTAAAAAGGAAAAGTAGTCTGCTTCTGAAAATCTAATGCTTTGAAAGAATGCGATCTACTGCTCATTCTGCTTTTTCACAGTACACAACCAAAAAATTCTCTTGTACTGCATGCAAATCACATTCTCAAGAGAAGTGCAGGCTCACAAAAACCCAGTTACAGGAAAGTGCATTTCAGGAAAATAAAGTCCTAAGGTCTAAAAAGAATATAGAGCAGTTCTCAGTATTCAACCTTTAAAAAAATTTTAGAAATCACATATACCATATATATAAACCATTATAGTACATGACCATCACATATTTATTATTTGAATATATGTATTATTTGAAAATATATATTATTTTAAAACAGATATATATTTAGCGTGTCTGAGTTTTACTATCTAGCTGGCCACTACAAATGACTTATGGAACATTTGGCTTTGAAATTAGTAAAGATGATGACCTGCAAAGTACACTACTTCAACATGTTTATTCTGTAGCCTCTCCCACTGGAAGACATTGCAGCACTCAGTGCACAATGGGATCAGAGGAGCCAAGAGGAACCTCCTGCTGTTGTTCTGAGCATAAATGTGCTTCACAGTGTGTTTACTTGGCAACATCTGATGCCAACAAATGGGATGCGCCTTCCTTGCTAGTACAATGTCTCAGAAAAAGGAGATATGCAATCTTTACTAGGCATACTTTATAGCTATATCCTGTTCATTTCACTAAGAAGAAAGCATTGAAAATGAATCAACAAGGAGTGTACTGGGAATAAGACAAAGCAGAACTTTGCAGAGGGCATATAAGGGCAATATTCATGTACCATGTACTTAGGAAGTACATAATACTTTTTAGCAGGAATTCCACTTTCCCATGGTAAAAAGCTGCTAGACCTTGAAAGAAACAGGCATGTACATGTTAAAAGCTTACTTTAATCATTGCTATCATGTAAAACTAATATATTCATATTCCATAGGAGCCAAACAGAGAGCTCTCCAGCTTTTTTGAAGCAGGATGGCTCTACGGTGTTATAGCATGCATGAAAATGGGGAGGGAGAATCATTCTTCATACTCTGGATGAAGTATGAAGACGGGGAACATGGACTGGAATTACATCAGGCCCGAATAGCTGTGTGCATGAAGTCAATAAAATTTCCATCTATCACTAAGCTCAAGTAAATCTATTTGTTTCTATTTGTAGATCTAAATGTTGCTTGTTACTGTTTCCCCCTCCAATCTTCCCCCCCCCCGAACACAACCTACCCCGTCTGTCTGCTAACAGACATCTGGTGTGACGCAGAATTTTAAATCTCATGGGTTTGTGCCAGACCCTTTCCTGACTCTGGGTCAAGCTGAAACACTTGCATTACTGTTGAAGAAGCCTAAACACTAGGAGGAAAAACTTCTACACAAAGATGCAGTGTTCCCTTTCCAAAAGAAGGTTCACTTCACCATCCCCACCTCCAAACTTTCCCCTCCTTCAGCACCATGGTAGATTTTGAAAATTATTCAAGTCTTTTAGCAACACAGCTTTGTGTAGCGACTCAGGACTGCTGTTGTCCTGGTGGTGCGTCCTCACTAGCAGCCCAGTTATTAAATGTCACCCTTAGGAAAATGCAACTTTTAAACTTCTCATGGAGAGCCAATGTTCTTTTTCTAGGGTTCCTAGAACTCTGCATTTCTTCAGGAGCGGAGACTTTATAGAGGAAATCAATATGAACAATGATGGGTTTCTGCGATAGCTAGTGAAAGTGTGTTTGCAGAAGAAAAGTGGTTTCACAGAGGCTCCTATCCTCAAAATTGTAGCAGCGTTCATTAACTTTTGCAGGATGCCTGCTGCTCTGTCCACACCATTTCTGTATCACTACTATGTTATTTTGTGCAGAGAGTAAAAAAGGTTGCCTATCTTTTGTTCCTCCACTCCCTAGGCATGAATGACACAGATGTGATGGCACACAGCTGGCTCCACTGAATTAGATACGAGGGTAAAGGGAAGGAAGTGAGGAAAGAGAAGAGAGAGAGGTGGCAGTGATGCCAAAAACCCTGTAGCTCAAAAACTTTGTCCTGTGGTCTCAACATGGGAATATCTTGCCATACAGGAGGAAACTTTGGGAGAGAGAGCTGGGATGGGCAGGTGACTAGATGGGAAGAGGCGCTGACCATGTACACAGAGAATGAAGGAGGCTGTACAAGATTTTTATTTCTTAAGACCCTACTCCATGCTGATACCAGCTGTTTCACAAGTATCTAGATGGCACAGAAGCCATGGGGGAAGGAGCAGGATATATCTTCAGAGACCTCAGATATAAAGAGGTATTTAAATAAGTAAGTCCTGTTCTTTCTGCATACCAGGTGCCATGGTTGAGACAATACTTGCTCTTAAAAGTTTGACTGCTGTAAGTTCCCTACCTCTGGCCCAGAAGAGGAGCAGATCTGCCTTCATAAGGTAAATAAGTTATTCAAAATGAAATTTGACATTTCATACAATGTGAGGCTAGGTGGGAGCATTATGATAATTTACTCCAAATTATTAAGCAAATTTACATAACTCAGGAATTTTATTCTTCTCCATTTGCAAGGTATTTTCACTGCAATAGAGCTAATTAGAAACATGTCTTCTAGACATAGCTGAGCATCTATGCAAAAGCCTTTCTCAGAAAAGTACTTTCAAGACACTCTCTGTGCAATACAATTTACCTCTACACGTCCAGTCAAACCTGCATCCAAATCTGTAGGTTCTCTGTATGTGTAACACTAGCGCAATGAGAGAAAGGAAAAATAACTGTCCAGACAGTGTTAATGGGAACACACGGGAGGAAGAATTTTGAGAGCTAGTACAAAAAAATGTGGCCAAGGTACCAAATAAGTTCCCCCTTACTCGAAAAAATGAAGCAATGGCCTCCTAAAGATGAGATTCTTATTCTTCTGAACAAAGATATGCCAGAAGGTAATACAGAAGCAGTATTTTGTGCAGCAGTTGCAACCAGCACTGTTCTTGCAGCAACCAGGCTTTCCTTCAAAGCCTTCACTAGAATCTAAATGACACAAAAAATGCTACAGATGGGCCACATTTTCAAATGCCCTTAAAAGCAGTCCTTGTAAGAGTGATTTTCAGCAGAACTCAAACTCCTGAATGACTTGCATACATGTTGTGCTGTGAACTATTTTAATGTGGAAGTAAATAAATCTAACAAATGTTTACATGTAGGAGTCGGAAGAATTCACAGGACTGTCTCTTTTCCCACCATCACATTTTTTTAATTTTTATTTTTAAAATACTCTCTCTGGTTCTCCTCTCCAACGTTTTTAGGAGTCAGTTTGCTCCTTTGTAGATGATCTCCCAATTCTCCCTTCCCAGTCTCAACCCCCACAGCTTCCTCTTCTTCTACTTTTCAAGCAGGTCTTTAAAAAGAGAGCTCTTCCATCTGGCTGTAACTGTTCCTGCTGCATCAGTATGTGTATAGGAGCATATGTAAATTGTGTATTCAGACTCTTTCCTTAACAGCCACCAGTAACTGCTTATTGCTAGTGAATCCCTGAAAATCAGCTGCTCCGCAAGAGACATGGAAGGAAGTGTGATATGAGCATCATTTACAGCAACCATCTGAACTGCTCAGCCTTGTAAGGAGGTTAATGCTCTGCTTCTGTTCCTTGTCCCTGCCTGCCACAGCCATAGCTCAAGGGCGCTCTATAGCCTTAGCTGTTAAAAATTGCACAGGTCTTTTGTCCGACTTGTGCTAATCTTGGTGTTGAAATGAGCTTTGTACCAAGCCAGGATTCGTGCTACAGATGGATGTTGTGCAACTCCGTCTTGGCTAGGAGTTTTGTGCATTAACGATGTCTATCTCTATTAGTGTAAGGAATCACTTCTAAAGTGATGACACAAACTTACGAATAGCCATCCAGGATGTCATATTAATAACAAAGTAATTCCACAGCTTGACAGATGTGGAAGAAAAGCATGGAACTTATCATACATTTCTGTATGTATCTTAATAACTAAACTGTCTCCTACATCTCTCTTGACAAGACAGATCATGACAATCTTCTCCTGCTGCATGACTAAGCTCATGTGAACTTCTGCATCCCACATCACCAAGTAATAGCCATAGAAGTTCTCCCAAAAAAAGGCAAGTCAGACTGCTGTGACATGAATTGGAATTCTCGGCAGAGACATAGCCTTTCTCCTTGACAACTGTATAGATCCATGTCTCTCCAAGAGCTGTACGCCCACCTTCTTGGCCAGGAAAATTCGGAAGTCCCCAAGACTGACCTTACAATATGATTATTTAAGGAGCCCTGACTTCACTGTCAGGAAGTTAGGCTGAGTTAATTACAATGAGTTAATTACAATTTCACCAGAGTTTGAGTTGCACTCTTGATCTATTGTATAATTTTAGTTCTGGTTTCTTTGTATTTATAATCAACTTAAAATTTAATCTGCTTTTCAAATATCCAAGATAGTTCCAAACAATTTTTGGCAAAGGCTTGGTTCTGCTGGAGAAATGATTATTGCTTAGCTACACTTCAGATTTAAGCACAACATTGGGTTGAACACTGTCAGAGGAAATTTTTGCACCATCGTGAGGCTAAACTTTTTTAAAGCTACCAATTACTTGGAAAGCCTAGTTTTATCAAAGAAAACAAAAGACAAACAAATTTTTAAAACCATAACAAAAAAACCTCAAACAAACAAAAAACCCAAAACAACAACAACAAAAACAAACAACCATACCAGCAGCAGCACTCCAAAGGCCAGGAACTGCATTCTAATTTCACCCCTGAAAAAGCGTTGGTATCAGTGCTTTCCAGTACAACAGAGTTCAGGAGATCAGAAATAGCCTTATGAATCTTCATGAAACCTTATGAAACAAGCCCTTCTAGAAAAACTCTGGTTTATCCAAATTCCCAGTATTTTGAGAGCAGTTTGCATCTGTAGAAGTTTCACTGTTTCTGTAGTGTTTACTGGGCCAGCCCTGACATGTGGACCTCAAGATCCAGTAAGGATCAGAGTCAGACCTTTTCTAGGATATTGAAGAGGCTGAAGTGATTTTGGAGGAAAAAAGATAAAAAAGACTGGAACTGGAAAATGTCATGTGAATTGCAGTTAGAAACAGAAACACATTAAATAAAAATCCTTTCAAGATCTGAGTTGGATTTAATACAGTGTTTGAATACACCAAAAGCTGGCAGATTAGGAGATGACCTCTCCTCACAGCTTCTAAAACACACACACAGAGAATTTTTCAGTGATATCTTCCATCAGGTTTCACTTCTTTCTGTATGGACTCCTATCCCACTAAGACAGTTTTAAAAAAGAATTCCAGATATAGACTCTTAATTTCACTTTGACTTAAGGTTTAAATTCATCTTCCTAGACATAACTTTTTCATTTCTTGTGGTACTGCAATCTTTATAGCACTGATACTTGAATTTAATATTTCAAAGACCTCATCTTCTATGACAGACTGTGGTGGTTTTATGACTGCTGAAATAAGTTTTTTGGGATGCATGTACTTCATTTGTACTATCCTCAGAAGAATAAAAGCTCTTTTATAATTATGGAAAAAAACATAGTGTATACTATTTCTTAGTCAACATTTTACTATTAAACACAAAGTCTTTCCTCTTTTGTTACCTACAGGCATTGATATACTGATTTAAGACTCAAAAGAAAGTCAGTCTGTGGAAAAAAGTAACAGAAGGACTGGGGAAAATGTATCAGTTTACTGAAAAACTACAATTACAAACATCGTAGGTTTTTATTACCTTTTTCTGAAGGTGTTGTTCTGCTACTTATTTGAATATATTCTCTCTTCTGTCCACTTCTCAGGCATGAGACTAGCAGCTGGCAACACTTCTCTTGTTCCCATTGGTCGTTCATGGAATATACCATAGGTAGCATAAAACAAGCTGTTAAAGTTAGTCTACTGGTAAAACTGAGCCCTTCTTCACTTTACATAAAGAAAAATACTATGGATCAACCAGACCCTGACAAACCTTAAAACTGACCAAGACATCCATATCCACAGGTCACCCAAATCAGGAATTTCTAGGCTGCACTGCTGCCTGTGGCAGATACCCAGCAGCCACTTGCTGACAAATGAGACCTTCCTAATCCTTCTATGAACTGTGACAACCATGAGAAAAGTGAAATTTGGACCTAAGACATCTACAGAGAGATTTTCTAACATGATTCTTTGACATACAATCCCTATGTCCATCAATAAAGCCAAATGAGGAAAAAGGATGGCAGCAGCTGCGTTTAAATATGGTTGAAGGTAGCTCTGTTCACAGGGCTTCAGTTTAAGCCTGGACACTCAGATTGTTCAGGAGGACTGAAACCAAGACCAAAGAAAGTGTTTCTTCCTCTCTCACCTCCAGCAACTAATAAACATATTCTTATTTTCCACTTGAAAACTGATGTATTTACACACTTCCTAACAAAGTGGTGTTTTCTGATGGACTTTTTTAACCTCTACTGTCCTCTGCAAGCTAAAATACTAAGGGACAAAGTCCACTATGTAGAGTGTGCTTCTGAAATGGAAGAGTTCTCTGTTTTCCTGTTCATGATGGCCACATAAATAAAATTGAATCAGATATGTATACTGTCACAGGCAGAATGAGCTCTTCCCTGCGTGACATTTTTCAACTAAGGAATTTTAAAAATATTGTAAAGCACACACAGATAAGACAAGGAAACAGGTAACTCCGCAGTGACACTCGAACACTTGCCAGAAAAACTTCAGTCACCAAAGCTCATCCATTCCCAATGAAATCACTTGCTTCTTCCACATTTACTTCAAGAAAAAGTCTGATCTTAGGCAAGATCCATCATTGGGACCTCTTCACTGTTGACAGGATGCACGGCACTTTGCATAGGAAGCTGAGGATATGCCATACATACTGGATATAATTCCAGATTTTCAGCAAAACCACTACATTTTCAAAAGCACTGCTTTACATATGTTTATACCTTATCTGCCCATCAAATTTTTTAGTGAGTTCAATTTCAAGCATCGCATTTATGTCACATTTCAGAGATTGCTCTTTGTAATCACAGAATGGCTTGGATTGAAAGGAAACTTAAAGATCATCTAGTCCAACATCCCTGCCATGGGCAGGGAGACCTTTCACTAGACCAGGTATTCAAAGCCCTCTCCATCCTGGCCTTGAACACTTCCAGATATTCACAACTGCTCTGTGCAACATGTTCCTGTGCTTCACTAATCTCATAGTGAAGCATTTCTTCCGTGTAGCTAATTTCTTTCTTGTAGCTAAGCATTTTCTCTAAAAGTTTGAAGCCATTACCTCTTGTCCCATCGTTACATGTTCTTCTAAAAAATCCTGCTCCAGCTTTCCTGTAGACCCCTTTTAAGTGCTGGAAGGCTGCTATAAGGTCCTCCTGGAGCCTTCTCTTCTTCAGGCTGAACAACCCTAACTCTCAGTCTGTCTTCATAGGAGACATGCTCCATCCCTCAGATCATCTTCATGGCCTCCTCTGTCACTGCAGCAGTCTATGCCCTTCTAATATTGGGTGCCTTAGAGCTGGATGCAGTATGCCAGGTGGGGTCTCACAAGACCTATTTCGGATATTGATTGACAGAGACTTTGGGAGTTCTGAAAGGCAAAGGAGTCCAGAAACACTGTATGTGCTTTAAAATGGATTGTTAAATATTCAGGAGCAGGCTGTCCACGTGTGTATAAAGACAAGTTGTCAAGGAAAAAGACCAGCCTGGTTAAACAGAGAACTTATGCTTGAACCTAGGGGGAAAAAAGAGAATATATCACCTCTGGAAGGAGAGTGAAGTATTTTGGGAGGATTATAGAGATGTTGCCAGGTCATGTAGGAAGAAGACTAGGAGGGCCAAAGCCCAACTAGAACTTGATTTGTCCATGTGGTAGTTTTGCCTGGCCCAGTTTTTGCCAGTGAACAGGGTGGGGTACAAAGATGGCTCCTGCATGTCCTGAGTAAAGATTCTGGAAATTTTCCACCATGTCCAGAGGAGCCAGTCTCTGATGGCTGTAAAATGATGGACATGCTGCTGGCCAAGTCTGGGCCAATTAGAGATGTTAGTTACGCCTCTGTGAAAACATATTTAAGAAGAAATCAAAACAATGTGAGCACGCACTTCTTTTTAGCCAGGGAAGGAGGAGGAGGAGGTAAAAATATGTGAGGGAGAACAACATGGAGGCACCAAGGTCAGTGGAAAGGCGGGGGAGGAGGTGCTCTAGGCGCCAGAGCTGAAAACCCTCTGCCAGCCGTGGTGAAGACCATGGGGGAGCAGGTGGTCCCCCTGCAGCCCATGGAGTCCAGGGGATGCAGAGAACCCCCCACAGCCGTGGGGAGGTGCCCACGCCAGAGGAGCAGATGATGCCTGCAGGAAGCTGTGATCCAGTGGGAGTCCCAGAGACTGAGAGTTGCAAAGGCCTTGCAGGAGAGAGAAAGGCCTTGCTCCCGGGATGGAAACAGCCTGGCCTCGGCTTGGAATTCTGCAGCCTGGAGAGAATCTCGGACAGCAGCAATCGGGCGGGGCTGCTCGTGAGATTGGACCCACGCCAAAGAAGTTCGCACAGGACTGTCTCTCGTGGGAGGGACCCCCATGGCTAAGTAGAGGATTCTTCCCCCTGATGGACTGACCCTGACCAAAGGAAACCCCCACACCCTGCCCCCACCCCGGAGCTGTTGGTTAGAAGGAAGGAGGGAGGGGGTGAGCTGAGAAATGGCCTTAATAGGGAGAGGGGTGAGTAGAGAAACAGTGATTGTAGCAGACGAATTGTGGCCTTGGACTGATTAAGAAACCCCACATGCCTTGCCCTAGCCCAGATCTGTTGGTTGAATAGAGAGAGAGGGCAAATAGAGAAACAGTGTCTGCAGTAGAAGAATTGCGATGGACTGACCTAAGAGAAAAACCCCACAGCCTGCCCCTGCCTGGGAGTTGTTGGATAATTGGAAAGGAGGGAGGGGGTGAGCTGAGAAGCGGTGCCTTAAAAGAGGGAAAGGGGGGTGAGTGAAGAAATGGTGTCTTAAGAGCTTCTTTTTCTCTCCAATTTATCCTCTGACTCTGTTAGATTAATAAATCACTTTTTTTGCAACTTTAAGTTTCCCGCCTGCTCTTGCCCTGAATCTCGTGCGGCCCTTATCAGTGATCTTATCTCAACTCATGAGTCCAGTGTTTTGTGTTAGTTTTTCCTCTCCTCTGCATAGCTGCAGCAGGAGAGAGCATAGAAAGCAAACGTCGTAGGTGCCTGGCATTTAGCCAGGGTCAAACCCACGACAGTCCACTACGGTTAAAAACAACAAATATATTGGCAGAGGTATGCCTTCTTTGCCTTCAGTATCAAGACCAGCTGTCCTCAAGATACCCAGCTCCCTGAGCTGGAAGTTGATGACTGGGAGATGAGTGAAGCCTCCATAATCCAGGAGGAGATGGTTAGTGACCTGCTATGCCAATTACACACTCACAAGTCTGCAAGCCCACTCCAGAATATTGACGGAGCTGCAAAGTAACTTGCCAAACCACTTTCTGTCATCTACCAGCAGTCCTGGTGTCCTGGCTTCAAGTAGGATAGAGTTAATTTCTTCTCAGTAGCTGTTAGAGTGCTGTTTTGAATTCAGAATGAGAAAGGCATTGCTAATACATTGATATTATGGGTTTTTCCCAAGTCACATTTATCCTCACTCAAAGATTTTTTTTGCCTTGTCACATGCTCTGCCAATGAGGAGGTGTGCAAAAGAAACTGGGAGGAGCATAGCTGGGACTGGTGACCCAAAATGACGAAAGGGATATTCCATACCATATGACATCATGCTCAATATATAAACTGAGGGAAAGGAGGAATGGGGGACATTTGGAGTGATGATGTTTGTCTTCTCAAGTAACCATTACATGTGATAAGTCCCTGCTCTCCTGGAGATGGCTGAACACCTGCCTGCCCTTGGGAAGCAATGAATTAACTTCCTGTTTCATTTTTGTGCGCAGCTTTTGGTTTCCCTATTAAACTGTCTGTATCTCAGCTCATGAGTTTTCTAGCTTTTACCCTTCTAATTCTCTCCTCAATCCTGCTGGTGCAGGGAGTGAGCAAGTCCCTGCATGGTTCTAGAATGCTGACTGGGCTTAAACCACAACACCTGGTTTACAAGACAAGTCCCAGCTGACTGCAAACTAGTCAATGACAAGATGGGTCAGAAGGATGTTCCAGGGAACTACCGGCCTGTCAAGCTTAACCTTGGTTCTGGACATGGTTATGGAAGAGAATATCCTGAGTGCCATTACATGGCACGTGCGGGACAGCCAGGGGATCGGGCCCAGCCAACATGAATTTATGAAAGGCAGGTCCTGCTTGACCAACCTGATCTCCTTCTACAACAAAGTGACCTACTTAATAGATGAAGGAAAGGCTGTGGATTACTTGGCATTGGTTCTCAAGTACTGGATTCAGTTCTTAGCTCTTCACTTCAAAAACAACGTTGGGGTGCTGGACCCTATCCAGTGAAGGGTAAGGTCATGAAAGGTCTAGAAAACATGTCTTATGTGCAACAAGTGAGGGACCTGGATTTGTTTAGTCTCAAACAGAGGAAGCCCAGGGGGAACTTCATCACTCTCTATAACTCACTCTCTGAAAACAGGTTGTAGCGAGCTGAGGGCTGGTCTCTTCTACTGTGCCTGCAGTGAGAGAATCAGAGGAAAGGACCTTAGGATGAGACAGTGGAGATTCAGATTAAGAATTAGAAAAAAACCTTTCACTGTCAGGCATTGGAAAAGGCTGCCCAGGACTGTGGTGGAGTCACAGTCCCTGGAGGTGTTCAAGAATTGTCTGGATCTGGTGCTGGGTGATGTTGTTTAGTGGTTTAGGTCTACATTGGTAGTGCTGGGTTGATGGCTGGACTTGATCTTAAAGGTCTCTCCCAACCTTGATGATTATTTGAGAGTAACAGTATGAGGAACAACCAGACTGAGAATGAAGGGATTTAATTTGTATTTAGCAATTCAACATTATAATCCCAGCAACTGGGAAGAAGGTTAATGTCCAGTTTCCCTCCTTTTCTCCTTCAATGCGTATAGCACATCAAGGGAACCAGCACTTGCTAGTGATGATGTATTTCTACTATAATAGCTAGAAAAAAAGGTTTTGTTTTTTGGCATAAGAGCAACCAAAATCAAAAGAAAAATATCTCCAAGCTGCATCCTCAGCTGCTGCAAACTATTGCATCTCTACTGAAACTCAGAAAGCTCTTTGAACATATGCCTCTGCATTCTTCATTGTCCTCAGACACAAGATCTAATCCTAGTGTAGTAAAGGGCTTCAGTGCTTTCTTTGTTCTTGAGAAATCAGAAGGAAACTGAAGCCACTTCATAAAGCTTTAAAAGTTGTAAGAAGCAGATGGATGTTTAAGTCTGACAGCTAGGGTTCCAAGTGCTAAAACAAGAACACCCCAACACAGCCACCACTGCTCATACATCCATAGAGAAACCATGAGCTTGAAAAGAAACCGTGCATTTTTGAAACCATATATTTTGAAATAAGGTCTCCAAGCTCTGCTGCTAACACCAACCTGTAAGGGCTCCTACCTAATCTTAACTAATATGTTTTACAGAGCAGTAGGTCTCAGTCTTAGTAGAGTTATTAGCAACCACTGGAGGGTGGAAGGAAGACTCACATGTAACTCCTGAGCATAGTGTCCAAGTCCAGAGCTGAATGAGACAAGTCTGAAGAAAAGACTGTCTTCTGGACAGGATCTGTGGAGCAAGGATGACAGAACAGAGCAGGAGACTCAAGATCTTTTTCTGGTGGCATGAGCAGATATTAAGAGCATTAAGCAAATAATCAACACATCCCTAAGAAACACAGTTCCTTGTAGGGTGAGCACTGCTTAGGAAAAAGGGGAAAATTATCAAAGGCAGGCTCCACCTGATGAAACAAAGTGCAGAGTCAGCTGGCAGCCCATCAGCAGTGCACTGGAGGGCAAGAGCAAAAGCCCTCTTAGATATTCCTGAAGGGATGTGAAATTGTTCCAGTCTGATTTATCTATGATGTCATTAAAACTCAGGAGCAGGTCTGTTTCTGGGAGGCCTCTGATGCAAGGAAAGCTTCTGCATTGCTTCCCAAGGAAGAAAGGAACCTGATGGGTGAATTTCTGGTTTACATAGCCTGTTGCTTAGTGCGCTCCAACAAGGAGAAATCTGGAGTAAACTTTTCCCTGATATTCTAGTGCAACATAGGAAAAAAGGGCAAAATCATCAGTTCTCAACTTTCAAGATTTTCCCCGGAGAGTTTCTTATTATTTCTAATGGTACCTTTACCTTCTTATTATTTCTAATGGTACAGCAGCAGTTCGTTCACAAATCTTTCCTCCAAGTTAATTAAAAATAAATCACTAGAACTTTTTTGCTAAGCTGTATTGATATCTAATAGGTCATGTGTAAAAGACAACATCTATTTCTAGATCTCTGGTTCATGACATGCAAAGATTTTGCCACAGATGCTTTACTGCCCAATGAGATAACTTATCATGCTCTCTTAAACCTGAGAAGATACTGTAGGTCCTCTGACTCAATCATCTTATCAATTACTGCACAGAATTATTACATCATGAATATGTATATATCAAGTAAAAACATTTCAGTATTCTTACTGTATTTTATCTCATTCTTAAACAGTAAAAGCAAAAGGAAATTGTATATGGCTTAACAACCACTAGCTCACACTGCTGTGTTTATAAAGCAACCAGGTTGTCCTGACTAAACCGCATTTTGGAGAGATACTAAACAGAAGGGAGGAGCAAACCCTTCCACTCCCCTCCAGAGACAAATACAATACCTTGTCTGCCTTTTATAGGTGTCGAGGTTTGACCCTAGTCAAATGCCAGGCACCTACGACGTCTGCTCTCTTTACTCTCTCCTGCCGCAGCTGTGCAAAAGAGAGGGAAAAAACTAATGCAAACGCACCAGATTCATGAGTTGAGATAAGCCACTGGTGCAAGAATACACAGAAAAAGGGCAAAAGCAGGAATGAAAACTTAAAGTTGCAGCGTGATTTATTAACTTAACAGAGTCAGAGCATAAATCAGAAGTAAAAATAAGCTCTTAAGACACTGTTTCTTCACTCACCCCCCTTCCCTCTTAAGGCATCATTTCCCAGCTCACCCCCCTCCCTCCTTCCAACCAACAGCTCTGGGACAGGGGCAGGGTATGGGGTTTTTATTCTCAGTCAGTCCATCACCACAATTCTTCTGCTGCAAACACTGTTTCTCTGCTCACCCCTTTCCCTATTAANAGAGACTGTCCTCTGCAAACTTCTTTGGCATGGGTCCAATCTAATGAGCAGCAATCCACCTGAATTTGCTGAAGCATGAGCTCTTGTCCATAGAGTGCAGACTTCTGAGCTGAGGCCAGGCTGTTTCCATCCCAGGTGCAAGGCCTTTCTCTCTCTTGCAAGGCCTTTGCAACTTTCAGTCTCTACTGGGACTCCCACTGGATCACAGCTTCCTCCAGGCATCCACCTGCTCCCCTGGTGTGGACACCTCCCCACAGGCTCTGGGGGGTTTTCTGCATCCCCCTGGACTCCATGGGCTGCAGGGGGACCACCTGCTCCCCCATGGTCTTCACCACGGCTGGCAGAGAGTTTTCAGTTCTGGAGCCTGAAGCACCTCCTCCCCCACCTTCTCCACTGACCTTGGTGTCTCCATGTTGTTTTCCTTCATGTACTTTCACCTCCTCCTCCTCCTCTGGCTAAAGAGAAGTGCGTGCTCACATTGTTTTGATTTCTTCTTAAATATGTTTTCACAGAGGCGTAACTAACATCTCCAGTTGGCCCAGACTTGGCCAGCAGCATGCCCATCATCTTCAGAGCTATCAGAGACTGGCTCTGCTGGACATGGTGAAAAGCTTCCAGAACCCTGACACTGGGCAGACAAGAGCCATCTTTGTACCCCATCCTACTCACTAGCAAAAACCAGGCCAAGCAAAACTCACACAACAGGAACATATGACTCATGTTGCAACAGGCACTTGGCTTCAGCCTCAAAAAAGTCTGTCCTTCCCCACTGTCGATAAGACCTTCCATTACCTTGAAAATACATATTCCATGCCCAAACCCCCAGAGGCCAGCCATCCTGCAAGACAGAACAGTACCAGGCATCTGGCAAAAGAAGCCCTCACCAGTCTTGCTTCAGCAGAAAATTAAGGGCATCTGAAAAGAGCCTCAACTCAGTCAATGCTTTGCAGCCTTTGGGATTCCATTCCCTTCAAACCAAGCAGGCTGGGAAGGGATGAAAATTTAAAGAGCCCTCTCCCCTGCCCCCTAGAAAAGCCACATGATGAATATTGTTTTGCCCACAAAGTCATTGTGAATAAACACACCAGCTGGCACTGGGGATGGGAAGAGGGAGAGGAAGGTACCAGAGCTGCCACAGGTGAAGTCCTACCAAGAAGATGTCCAACACAATGCTGAGATCTCAGACTGTTTAAATCATCACAGCCCTTCCCGTTTAAGAAGAGATGTCAGGATCAAATTATCTCCTGGCTGTCTGCCTGCTGCAGACTACATCTCCTCAGGCAGCTTCAGGCAGCAGTACACTCTCAGTACCTGTGTAACACTGCTCTGGTAACACAATTGCGCCTTGTAACTAATTCCAGTGAGATATTGCTATCAGTTTACCAGTGGCAGAGGAGAGAGGCATCTTCTCAAGTAGTATTTGTTCTCCCCAGGATGAAGCCTCTCATTTAACCTAAGAGGGTTGTGCACATCCAATCATTCTTTTTACACGTATAGGCATGCATAAAAACAGAGAAGAAAAATCATGAAACTTTATGCCAAATCTGTTTGGTGTGTATGGATGCACTAAGCCTCCATAAAACAACTGGGAATGGAAAATCTTCTTTTCAGTTTTCATCTTGTGATTAAGAATTACACAGAAAAAATACCTCTCCTCTTTAGGCAATCTTGAAATGCAGAAGAAGAAACATGTTTGTTACATTCATGCACATTAATGACAAAGAGGGTAATACTGGAAAACAGCCTGAGGTTTAGTTATTACACATCTAGAATAAGCCTTACAATTTTTCTAACTTTCCAAAAGGTAGAAGAGACCCAAACTTGATGTATAATATACAGACACTGCCTTGTACTAATTGTAGGAGAAATCCTGAACAAAAATGCTGCTTATCTATGAACTACAGGTAGAGTCCAAATTAGCACGCTCCTAAACTCCATATTAAACAGAAACTCAAGAAGCCCTAATAGTACAGCATGACACAGACTTAAAAATTAGAGGGTTTGGTTTGTGTGGCTCTTCTATTTGGAAGGCTCGCAAGATGGCTGTCATCTACTTTGATTAAGCTCCTTCGCGTAACAGGCTTCATGGAATGATGTTTTGAAAGAAATACATACTTATCCATATTTCTTACGTTGCTTGGAGTCCTACAGAAGTTTTGGATATGCTTTGCAAAGCATACCATAGCTCCTCACACAAAGTAACACTCAAAAAGCAACTCAAGTTTAACTTGGACCCATTTGTTTTCAATTACTGGCCTACTATTTCTTTTGTTTTTTGCTTCTGCTGTTTCCAAGCCTCCTTGCTCCCTTCCCCTCTACCTTTCCCCTGAGGACTGAAATTTAATAACTATAACATGTGAGGCTGAAGAAAAAAATACAAACATGAGCAGTTCTGAACACAGGAAGGGATGTAGCTTAATATGGTAATGCTCCCCTTTGCTAGTTTGCAAGAACTGATGGGAAAATGGTTGACAGCATTTTACACACTGAGAATACAAAAAAGACACCAGACATTGCTTCAAAATGAGCTAGACAGACACTACAGTTTTTTCTTTTCTGCAGTGCCAAGTTCTTTAAGCTCAGATACTTTTTCTACTCAGGAGGCAATTCACAGTCATCTCATGGCAAGTCAGGCTTAACGTATAAATGAATAAGTGCAATTCAATCAGTGGAAAATGAATTTGCTGCCATTACAAAAGCTACTGAAAATGTTTTTCAGTTGTGCCATCTCTAACTATTTTGTCCTTATTCATCATGTCAGTGTCAGAAATGGTGTACACTGCAGTGGGGAAAAAGTCTTCTCTGTGTTGCAGCTAAGGGTAAGATTATGGAAAACAGAGGATTCAATTAAGTGCCATTCAGGCTATAACATAACTTTTCTAGTATAAGACCTGAAGTAATTAGCATCCCAGTAACTGCTTGTATGTTAAAATGGTTCATTAATGGCATTTCTATATTTCCACTTGAAAATGTTTAATGTAAGAAGCAGTTCAATTTAAGGAAGCAAATGGATCTTTTCCTAAGATTAAGTCACTGTATTTATGGAGAACAGGTGTGGAAACTGCTGGGAGATTTTGAAGGTACAACAAGAAAGAAAAATAAAGTGTTACAATAATTTTGACAGTGGGAGGAAATTGGAGGAGATGAAAAGTACTACTTACAAGCCTCGGAGACGAAGCCAGATTTTCTCTATTTGCTCTGGCTGTAGGTATTTCAGGGAGTTGCTCTCAAATTCTTCTATTTCCTTAGTCGGTGACTCCATAGCTGCAGCTTACCACTTTGGTTAAAGCTCTGTGAGGAAGACTGCTGCCTCCCCACATGCACGGTCTCCACCTTTAATGCTGGTGGGGAGCAGTTAACATTTCTGGCAGACAGTTCTCCCCCTTCCCTGCAAATGGAACTGTGTGGGCAGCCTGGGAGTGCTCAGGTGTACAGAGGCGGCAGCTGTGCCAGCATGCCACCATCCTCGGGCTGAGCAGGAGGATCAAAGGCTCATCTCCAGATTGCAAAACCACGTGGGTTTTTTTCCCTTTGCTTTTTGTTTTGTTTTGCTTTTACTATAAGCCAAGGATACAATCCATAATACCAGCTGAGGGATCTTTATCAAGGGAGGAGGGGAGGAAAATCCCTTGCTGACAAGTGAGCTATCTGCAGACTCTGTGGGGAGGCTGACAACTGCAGGGGTCCCCAAGGCTGCAGCTCTGCCTTACCACGCTGCTTGTCGCTGTGCGAGTGGCAATACACGGGCCCCTCCAGTCTAGTCCCCACCAGGTCAGCCTTGCTCTCCCCTCCCCAGCAGTACTTTTTCCCACTTACCAGCAACACTGCCGACAGGCTTGAAACCTGACAACTGAGGAAGAATTCATCTGTCACCACTATTTCACCCTCTGCCTCCCTCTTTGCTTCCATCTGTCCCTTCACGCACATCCACAGACACATGAGGGACAACAGGCTATTAGGGAAAGGCTGGCTTTGATTAAAAACCCAACCAGGCCAAATAATTGACTAAAAAAGAAGAAAAGGGGAAATAACAGAAAGTGAGCAACTCACATCTGGCAAACAGCCATCTACTTCATTGTAGTCAGTCTGCTTTCCTGCGACAGTGACACACAGCAGGGGTTATAATGCTTCAACAGGGACAAAATCCACTTTTAAAATAAACAAATCAGTAAAGTGCCAATGCTTGAAACCCCTCAGAACATGGCAGGGGAAGTCAGTGCACTGAAGAGAGATCAAGTCCAACACATTAGTCACAGATGTATCTGTGTCTTTCATAAGAGATTTGCACAGTGGAGGTTAAAACTCAGTTTTGCAATAGAATGCCTGCCTCCAGCTCCCCTGGAACATCCCTGTACTGACCCCCAGGGACATACCTCTCTACATCTGCGGGATTCCTGATCTGAGAAAGGACAGGGTTCTCTTTCATTGTACCAGTACAATCAGTCATCTCTCAAACTCTGCCAAGATCCTGCACTCCTCTCTTTAGTTGATGTTATTGATGTGCTTTCAGCCAAGGCCACCAGATCTGAGGGAAAATAATTGTCAAAACATTGTCTTAGCCTTAACACATTTTGTTACATATTGTAAAAGCTGTCTTTTGAGAAGCAGAGTCTGCAGCAAAAGAATTAGCACCTCAGACAGTTGGGTAGCTTGTGACCTGGAAAAGGTGACCCCTTCTTTGCAATGACATCCAACAATATGCCTGTAACACTGTGTCCAAGGCAGGTCTCTGAAGTACTTGATGCTGCTTTTCAGAAAGCTTTTGGTATAATGAATGTTATCCTTCCCATTGCTCGGTGCCAAATTGTATCAGCCATCACTCCAAGCAGTTTCAATCCTTTCCTAGGAGTAGTTCTTAAGGTGTTACCCAGTTACAGTGCTGATGCAATTGTTGACCATCTTCAGCTCTCTGCAGTTGTGTGAGATTCTCAAATATAACCAGCAAGCAACTGAGTCAAGCTGGTACACATTCAGAGAAAAGAGACACGTTATGAGGTGTAAAAACATGAATAATTCTCCAGATGTTCCTCTTTCCCCTTGTGGATTACAAAGGACAAGGCACTATGTTTGCACTAGGAACCTCTTCTGAATGATACAAAGAATTGCACAAGCAAACATATCAAGTCATTTTCTGTCAAGAACTTGGGGCATATGATCTTCTTATGTTCCTCCTATAATGATAATGGAACACTGTGTTATTCTTCACTGCTTGTACTACTTTCCATTACACTGATGCCCAGCACTAAATAGCATGTTGCACAGATCACTGCCTTTTGGTGGTGAGTAAAGTAGTTACAAAATATTATGTTCTTTTTTTCACCCATTTGATTTTAAGGTACAGAGGAAGTAACAGGGGAAAATGGAAGTGCACAATCTTGGTAGCACCAGGTTTGAGCTTAAGTTTGGGATTCCCTTGCTTGTTTAAGTCCTGTTGGTCTGATTTTGTGATAGATGCCATCAAGATAGCAAACACCAAGACACTGACTGTAAAATGCTGTGAATTTGTGCCATGAGTATCTGACATGAATACATATCATCTTATTTGCCTTGTCCTTAAACTTATAACTCATGTCATGGAGAGAAGGTAGCTTCCAAGAAGACAAAGTTCACAGGCCAAGCAAGCAATGCTCTTTCAGTTCTCACACTTGTTGCTGCATTGAGGCAGCAAGTTGTAGGCAATCAAATGGCACCATTTGGTTTCACTCCATTTAAAGTGCTTGACTATCATGACTGTTATTTGATGGATACAGCAGTAAGCCACCTCCTGGCTGGTCATGTCTTTAAAGCAGAAGGGAGTTCAGATGAGCAAAAGTTCACCTGTCAGAAACAGCCTGTTTCTGAGTTCAGCCTCCTGCAGGTGAAGACCCAGCTGGTAGGGCAGATAGCACTGCGTATGTACCACTGCAAACCCCTATGGCTGGAGTAGAACTGCACAAACTTTATCCCTGGAGTCACAAAATCACATAATATTCTGAATTGGAAGGGACCCACAAGGATCATTGAGTTGAACTCTGAAGTTAATGGCTTATACAGGGATCACACCCACGACCTTGACATTAGAGGCCCCATGGTCTAACCAACTGAGCTAATCCTAGTAATTCTCTGTATCCAAGCACTTCCCTAGCCTATCCATTAGGAGGTGCAGGAGGGGTCCATGACACCACTCTTGCCTTCAAATGAGGTCTAGCTCCAGTCAGAGACTGGATTTCCCTCTGTGGCTCTGTTACCTGGCAGGAGGTCCAGTAGAGGATGACTCTTTCCTGAGCCCTTGAAGTAGCCTTCTCACCTCCTCTGCTTGACTGTAGAAGAGGAGCTGGGACACCCATCTCAGCCAGCTCAGACACTCCCTTCCTAGGGCACTAGGTCAGCACTGTCAGCGACAGCAAGGGATGAAGATCAATGGGATGGAGAGATGGAGGACCCAGGCAGGCCAAACACACCATACACTGACTGTCTCCTTTATCAGAGCGCACAGATTTGGGCAAATGGTGGCTTTGCCCTCTTTTCCTCCACTTCCTCAATTGAGGACAGTAGTGGCATCCTTGTTAAAAGCCTTTAGATTGAGCCCCAGTGCAGGAAGGGTCCTTATTAGAAGTATTTCTTTCAGTTCTGCAGGACCGAAGATGTAGGAGGATGCTGACATGCAGCAGAGAGGTGTTAAAAGGCAGCTGAGAAGAATAGAATCCACAGTGTGCCTCCATGATGGCAGGCATCACTGTAAAACAGTCAAAATACCAGGAGGTGCAGGAGTAGGTCTGCCTTTCTCAGGATGGTGGTACAAGTATTTCACACATAGTCCAAGGAGAACAGTCAGAGCCACTTCTGACATATGTGGCTGCAAATTAGTCTATGTCCACAGGTTAAACTTCTCAGCAGCAAACTTCCTTAAAGGCACTATAGTTGCTTTCTTTATATTTTTAAAGCAAAAACTAGAAAAACAGTGAGAAAGTGCAGAGACCTCCTTACTTTCACCAGAGCTAAGTAGGTATAGCACTAACTTTCAAAAGGCTCACTGAAATGCATGCAAAAATGCTTCCAGGACAGAAACAGAACTTCAGTAAGCATGAGCAAAGACATAATTTCAAACAGCACTTATCTAAAGTCTTTGCTGGACTGCAGCAAAAGCAGAGAAGCTAGCCCATGCTGAAAGGGTAGCATGAGGTACTGGAAGTGTATTGACATGTTGCCTATTCCTACATATTGCCTGTGTGAACATGCATATTCTCCCTTCAATAAATCTCATTTGACAGAATGAAAGCTTCAAGCATTGTTACAAGTTCTATAACTAGTACAAGGACAATACATTCATATGTCTGTCCATGCACAAATAATCCAGAATATGTTTTATTCTCTTATCACTAATGCCTCCAACCAAATTGCAGCAGAGTATTCATCTTTTTTCTTCCTTATTTTACATCTGAGTCGGATCACTGAACTTCAATTATGTCAGTGTGATGAGTCAGCCAGTACCATATTCCAAAATATTTTGCTAATTCCATATTCAAACAGTTGTAAAAGACTGACATGTCTGCTAATGCCAAAAAAACCGAGGCAGATTTTGCTCAGTTTTTAACAGGAAATTTAACAAGAATTTCAAACAGAAGTATTAGATGCAGAAAAATTTTTGCTTTCTATCTAAGAAATTAAACAAAAAAAGAAAACCAACAAAGTTAACAGTAAAATAATCAGCACAAAAAAGAAAAGGGCACTGATTATTGGCTGGAAAAGTGCTGTTCATTTAAACTTCTGTTGAATCAAGTCAATCAAGCTGACAGTATTGATAAAAAGCTCTGGTGACTGGCAAGAAGTTTTCTGTCAAATGTATAAAAAGTATTTTCAGTAAGACAAATGAGGGACCCTTATATGGTCTATCCCTTTTGACTCAGAGTTGTTGCTTTCTATGAAGGCAGATTTAAGAAAATGTGCAGAAACCTTCTTTGGCTTAGGAAGCTTACCAAAAGGAGATAATTTCCATGCTGATGACATCTGCAGCTATTACTTAACCATGGCAGTGTGATAGCAACAGAAAAATTCATATTGTACTCACTCAGAGCACTGCAACTTTGACAAAAGAACGACCACTCTTAAAGGGCAATTTTGAAAATCTGATTTTCTTTAATGACCTCCACAGCACTAGAATTATTATACATGTCTGTTTAGTAAAAAGGCATGAGCAAGGAGTGATGTTTAAGGGAGGAGGTGCTTTATAAAATGCTTCGCAACAAAGAAAGAGGAGAGCTTGAAAACTCAGCTATGATAGGTCTGTGCAAAAGAGGTTAGATATGAGCAGCAGTCCAAGCAATTAATTCTTTAGAAGAAATATCTCATTAGAGGATTAAACAAGACTAGTTTTCTAATCTTTCCCTTCTTCACCGACATCCAATGAAGTCAAAGAACACTCTATATAGCTTTCTCACAGGGTTTCCTGACCCAACTCATCCTTCACATCTTCAAAGGGATTGAATAAATACTGCAGTTTATTCAAAACAAGTATGAATCTGCCTCAAAGGGTTTTTTAATTGCTACTTATATGTTTGAAAGATGGAAGTGGGAGTGTTTCCACTTGTCTGTCTCTCACTCATAAATCACATTATATTACACAGGCCAACACTGCCCCCTGTACTATGAAAGTGTTACATTTATATATACCTTTAACTCTTGTTACAGTTAAGAGAGGAATTACTATACATCATATATTATCCATTGTGGAGATATGAAACAAATCTATCATGGAATATGTGTATATATATACAACCGAGTTTTATCAACTTATAAGTGTATGGGACTCATTTATAAACCAGACCTTGAATTCCCTGTCGCCCCCCCTTTGATTTCTTTCCCCATCTAATAGTTCATTCATTCAAGAGATGTGGGAGGAGAGGTTGCCACTGACTGAGACAAAAAAGTTTTTCAGTGCTTCAGCCTTTGCTTTGTCCACCATTACCAGTTTGTCAGCCTTGCTTATCACCTTCTTTGACCTTTCTTTTCTGTGTGTCATACCTGTAGAAGCTCTTCTTGTTATTCTTTGCCTTGCCAAATTTAGGTCCAGCTTCACCTTTGGCCTTCCTCTCTTCATCCATACAAAACAGGGCTGTATCCCTGTACTCTTCCCAGGATACCTGTCCTTGGTTTCCCTGCCTGTGTATATGCTTCCTGCTGTTTAGTTTGACCAGCATGTCCTAACTCTGCCATGCTGGTCTCTGGCCTTCCTTGCCCAGTTTCTTGCACCTAGTGATCAAGAGCTCTTGAGTTCTATGGAAGGCATTGCTAAAAGATCTGCCAACTCTGTTCCGCTCCCTTTTTCCTGGGGGCAGTTTCCCAGGTGGTCCCATTGATTAACTCCTTGAAGAGCTATAAGCTTGTTTTCATAAATTCCAGGGTCCTGACTTAACTCTGATCCATACTCTGGCCCTCAGGACTGCAAACTCCACCAGTACATAATCACTGCAGCCCAGCAACTCCAATCTTGACATCCCCAATAACTCACTTGCATTGGTGGCCATCAGGTATACTATCACGGTAGAAAATAAGATCTAATCTAAAATGTGGCAACTGGGATTTCATGCTGCTTATATGTAGTCATTGAAAAAAAACGGAATGACAAGGAAGTGTGACTCATTTAACATTTTAACAGAGACATTTTCTTGACTGTGCATGAAAGGAATAATGTTGCCATATACCACTTTAACAGTAGTGAATCAGGTGCAGTAAGGGAATTGCTGCATTTAACAGTTTTTTGGGGTCACAGTCAAAAACAAGGCTTGGTTCTTCTTTCTGTAAGATAAGTTCATCTAAGCCTGACACCACCCCCATTCCTACCCCAAGATTCCATCATCAGATTCCTAATTTAAACATTCTAGACTGGACAACTTGCAAAGAATATTTCTTTCCCCAAAAGGCACCAGGGCAGAAAGATCTTCTCCCAATGTCTGGTAAATAACAAGGAAAGCCTAGACCTACCAGGCAATCACTGGCATTCAGACACAACAGTCAAGAAAGCACTTAAAGATCATGACACACAGAAGACCCCAGTGAATCAATCCATCATACAAAAGATGCTACTGCCTCTTAAGCCCCAACTAGCATCATAACATCAAGCTAACAAACCAAATAAAATCAAACAAAAATGCTGCAGTATTTTTATTTCTGGTTTTAGTTTTAGTTTTAGTTTGACAGTAATTGCAATGTACTGTCTTATCTTCCATTCCTCTGCAAAGCTACTAAGCATACATAGGGCTTAATTTCTTTGAAACACTAGGCATTTAGTATTTATTTTGTAACAACAATTTGTTTGGATTTCCATCTGTAAAGGCCCCCAAAATACCACATTATACAATAATTTCTATATTGATAAAACGCAAAGGTTCTGTGATGTTTATAAAGACTTCTCAATTGTATTAGCAAAGCTGTTTTGCTAAATTACATTTTCCAATTCATCAGTCCTTATTATGCTATACTATTTGAAATGCTGTGACACTGCTTTGCTGCATTAAATGCTTGAAATTATCTTGACAGTGGCAATGTAAGGAATGCTGCTCCCCAGATATTGTTATGAGAAGTAAAAGCAGACAAATACTTAGAGCTCTTGAAATTATAGATTTTAAATATCAGAGATACAAAAGCCATTAAATATCATAGGCCATCATAAAAGGAGGGTCCAGGTTCTGAAACACTTGTCCTGAATAATTTAAATGTGAATATTAAAGAATGAAAATCCACTATGAAATTACAGGGTCATTTATATAGACTGGCATAAACTCACTTTATGGTATTATGCTTTTAAGCATCAAGAAGTATGAACAAATATGTGAAATTACTAACTAATATAGTGACTCAATCAAGTACCTTCAAGATACTGATTTTATGAAGAGTGAAGTAAGTTTGACAGACTCAGGTACAATCAAAACCACTGTAGTCCGAGAAATTTATCCAAATCAAGGAATTTTTTTTTTAACACTTGTATGTTTAATACAAAAGAAAATTAGAATTTAATACATTAAAAGTATAGTTTAATACAAAAGAAAAGAAAAATAGAGTTGTTTTCAACAACCAAAAAATAAGCTGAAAAAACATTTTGAAAAATCATTTTGAAAACATTTTGAAAAATTTGCCCACTCACTTTGCTTTTTCTGGGCACGGTAATTTTCACATTTCAGTCAAAGATCCATTGTACGGCCTATGTCTTCTCTATTTTACCTCACTTCAAGAGATTGATTTTCAGAAAACATGTTTCCAAGAAACATACAGTAACTGTACATCGACAGCATTGATGAGTGGAAAACACAGAAATACATATAGCACACTTTAAACAAATAGATATATCACTCTACAACAGCAGAAATCCCTTTTTTGCAAGACCTGGTTAGTCCTTCCCTTTCATATATTAATGCTAGACAGTTCTCAAGGCATTACATCATTAGGAAAAGCCCTAACTCAGCCTTGCATCAATGAAGCACATCATCTGACCTAAAGTGCAATTATTCATCATTAAATCACTTCCATTGTTTCATTTAAACAATACCAACCTTCAAATGAAACAATACCAACCTTCAAAGACATCTTCATATAATGAGATGTCTTTGCTGATTATTTTGACTAGTTACAGGTTTTCTGCCTAGTAAATAATCTTTTAGGGAGGCTAATGAAGTCTGGGAAATTAAAAACAAGTGCAGTCAATATTATTTATGGATTTCTTTTTACAGTCTTGTTCAGTACAAAGATATGCAGCATTACAGAATCTTTCAGTATCCATTTCTGCCACCAAACCCGTACTGCAGATTTAATCTTAAAAAGATAAATGAAGTAAATTCATATCAATCAGACCTGAAAGATGTTTTCACCAATGCCTCAGGACTGTCCATTGGCGGTAGCTCATCTGCTAAGATTTCTTCAGGAGGTCTAGGGTCACTGGTAATGGTCAGCTTTGGCCTTTCCTTGAGGTTGCCTGTCAGCCCACTGATAATGGTGTTCCACAAGCAGTTTTGTGATTTAGACCCTGAAAAACAGAGTGAGAAGGAAAATAAATCCATAGACTTATTGCCTAATGTGTCAGAATTCTGAAAAACCAAGGCGGTCTGCTGTCATTTCGCCTTTGCCTGACCACAGTTTGGGATTAAGCCTGAAAACCTGAAAAAAGTTCAAAGTGGAAATAAGCACAAACATTAGGGTCACTCCAAATGCAAAACTGTAATGTGATCCATAAATATATTTTATTACAGAACATGAAGCTTTCATACTTCAATAAGAAACATCCTCTCTGCATCACATTTAGGTTTTAGCTTAGTATTTTTTGATGTGACTCTTTAGCCAAAGACCTGGCTAAAACACGGAATGCCAAATCAATACAATACTCATAACTGACATTCCTAGACTACAGATTATAGTGGTTAAATTATAGATAAAAGAGATCACTGCAGGACTACTACCAGAAAATGCATTTCTTTTCTGTCAAAACTTCAGCTTTTCACAGTAGATATTCAAATGCCAAAACATTTCTACGGATTATTTTTTTACACTTATTTAGAGGTGCCATCAAATGGCTCTTGCATGGCATTCAGACAATCCATCCTTATTTGTAAGTCTAGTTCCACTGACAAAGTACAAGTAGCATCCTTCAGTCAGATGTCCTCCCTGCCTCTAGAAAAGAGAGTACGTGACTTAAATTTTGTTAAGTGTCTCTTTGACATTTTCAAATATTTCCAAAGAGTTCCTGAATGAATTAGGCACTTCTGAAAATCCCAGCAATACTACCATACTGAACACCTCTGTCATATTCTAATTTTCAGGTATTATAGATACATGTATAGATACATGTATAGATACATGACTGAGCTAGTAGACACAAATAAAAACAGCTAAATACTGAAATTATTATTAGTTTATTAAACTAAATAAGACTAAAGACTTGCCACAACAGAGGTGCAGCAAGCATTAATCTTACCATATTCCAAACTAGTTATACAAACCAACTCTGCTTGTAGTTGTTCTCCAAGGGCTTTGTAGCAATATGCAGAATTTTTTTTAAAAAACTGAAAAATGGGATATCTCTGAAGTCAGCAACTGATTTTAATTAGGGACTATGCAGGCAAAATTTTGTAATATTTTCCCTGCTTTTGTATCAATTATCTAGTGGACATAATGCATAGATTAGAGGTAACTTTTTGATTCAATATACACTAAGTACACAAGAGGAAACCAACCAGAAGAGCTGTTATCACATGCCTCATGACAATAAATCACAAAAAACTGTCTTGTCAGAAGCAGCAATATCTGCTGCTATGGACAGGAGCCAGCAGCATATTTTTTTACTAGTTGTCTTAAATATCTTATTTTCACACAGTCTAAGTGGTACAAAGACAGAAGATCAGTAATAATCCTTAACTACTTTCTCCATTCCATAATTGTTTTCAGACTGTTTCCCAGGTAATCGGGAAAACTCCATACTCTTCTTTGCCCTTAAATATCAGCAGTTACCTAATGTGCAAGAACTATATTTACCCAGAGGTGGAGGTAGACTTGACATTCTGTGCTAAGGTCTGTGCTGCTGTAGCTAGAAATATTAATTCTCACACCAGGTAGTCCAAAGGCAAGTAATGACTACACAACAACAGCAGAAATAAATGCAACATCAATACATTTTTATTATTGAAGGACTTGTAATATTGTGGCTGTTTCTGTTCTTTGGACAGTTAAGGGATCTTTTCTGACTAACCATCCAGGAGCCACTCACACTACAGCCATCCAAGACTTTCATTGCTGGGACTGAAGCCCCTTTGAAGAGGACAGCTCTGGCAAATTGACAGTGCCCTACTTGACTCACTACATACACCACAATGACACAGTCAGACAAGATTTCCCTCACCAGTTTGTCCCCAGGTTTCCCATAGCATGTCTGGCTCCTGTGGTGTTCAACATTATGACAGCTGGGTCCAGTTCAGGGAAGTATCCCATAAAAGAAATCCTTGGGCTTTTATACCCTTATGTTCTATGCATTCATTTCAATGCTGATATTTATTTTGAGGTCTTGTCATCCTTCATTGGCTCCTACTGGGAGTCTCTGGGTGACCGGCCACTCTGACTCTCCTCCCCTCACCAGACTACGGTCCAGGTCCCTGCACCCTTTTTTATGCAGGTCGTGTCTTGCTGCCTGAGGCTCTCACTATTTCCCCAAACCCACGGCAAAAGCTGTAACTTGCACACCGGCAAGTTACCTGCATTACGTTTGGTCTTCAACAGTCTTCACTTTCGCGTAATTAAGCATAACTGCTAGTACATTAAAAGGCAAAGGAAAAAACTTCCAAGACATTTAACCACTAACCTTACATACCACATTATCATAAGTAACAAACATAGCAGAATTAAGGCTAAGATGATTGTCATATGGCAGAGTAAAAGATTATTGATTCTTGTGCACTAGTGCTTAAATAGTTATCAATACAGAAAAGGATCTTCAGAAGTCAGTTATTGCACAACTGGTTGATTATCCACTACATGTTTGATGTGAGAATGTTGTATCCAACTTTACCAACCTAAAATTTTGACAACAAAGAGGAACACAGTAAAACAGTAGAGCCATTCATAGTAATAGAATATCCCGAGTTGGAAGGGACCCATCAAGATCATTGAGTCTAACTCCTGGGCCTGGCAGAACAGTCCCAAAGACACACCATGTGCCTGAGAACATTATTCAAAAGCTTGCTGAACTCAGACAAGCTTGGTGCTGTGACAACTTTCCTAGGGAGCCTATTCCAGTGGCCAACCACCTTCTGGGTATAAAACCTTTTCCTGATATCTAACCTAAATCTCTTCTGACTCAGCATCATGCCATTTCTTCAAGTTCTGTCACTGGTCACAAGAGTGAAGAGATCAGTACCTGTCCCTCTGCTTGCTTCATGAGGATGTTGAAGACTGCAATGAGGTATCCCCTCCATTTCCTCTTCTCTAGGGTGAACAGACCAAGTGATGTCTCTTGCTTCCCAGAAGGCTTTCTCTCCAGACTTTTCACCATTTTTATGGACCTCTCTGACAGCTTAATGCCTTTTTTATATTGTGGTCCCTGAAACCGCAGACAGTACTGAGACCTCACCAGAACAGACTAGAGCAGGATGACCACCTCCTTTGAATGGCTCCCCCCAGGACACAGTTGGCCCTTTTGCCCTCCAGCGCACACTGGTAACTCATAGTCAACTGGCCATTGTCCAAGGTCCCTTTCTGCAGCACTGCTGTCCGGACTCTCGTTTCCCAGTGTATACACACAACCATGGTTGCCATGTGTGAGACACTGGAGGGGTTGTGGGCTCAAAACACTTCAGGCATGTGTGTGGGGGAAGGGGAATGTTGGGCCATGCTTTGATGAGGTGATGCCCTGCTACACACACCCCATCAATCTGGACCAGTATGCCAGCCCCACAGTGGCTGCCAATCCCTGGCACACCAAAGGCAATGCGCTACACCCTGCCCCTGGAGCCCCAGTCTAGACTGAGAGTTGCCAGATGACCAGAAGCCCCACCTGGGAGAAGGGCGCAGGAAAGCCAAGGGGTATTTAACCCAGGACTAGAGGTAGGCACACCTCAAGTGTGACCTCACCTCCTCTTGGAATATCTCTCAGTGGAAAACTGATGGAACAATGACTGGTAGTTATATTTGTTCTTTTCTATATCTTTTCTCTTTCTCATTCTTCTTCTAATTCCCTGTTCTCAGAGTTTTTAGTAAATTAAAATCAGATAGGCTTGGAGTTTGTTGAGTGGGCTAAGTTACTGCGTGGTGAAATGTTTTATGTTGACTAAATACTGGTCTAAACTTTTGCCAAACTTCTTTGATTTTCTGAAGCTGTCAGTAAAGTTTTTTTGTTGTTTTGATCTCTTGAGAATATCTTGTTGGTATTTCTTCCACACATCTAACTCTGAGTACTTCAAAAAAACATAATCCCTTTTAAGAGGTTCATAAAGCGAGTTTTGGGGCCCTATACTGTGTCCCAGGTGCAGAATCCAGCACTTGACCTTGTTGAACTTCATATGGTTGCTGATTGCTCCATCCTTTAATTTGTTGAGGTCTCTCTGCAGGGCCTCTCTGCCCATGAGGGAGTCAACTTCCAATTTAGGGTCATCAACAAACTTACTTAATATTCCCTCAAGTCCTGCTTCCAAGTCTTTCATGAAGAGGACTGGGCTAAGAATTGAGCCCTGCAAAACAGCACTAGAGCAAGGTCACCAGTCTGATGTTATCCCATTCCCTTTAACTCTTTGTATCTAACCTGTGAGCTTCTTGCTCATCCATCATGTACCATGATTATTCAGTTGTATGCTGGACATTTTGTCCTGAAGGATCCTGTGAGAGACAGTATCAAAGTCCTTGCTGAAATCAAAAAGATTACATCCACTGGCTTTCCAAGGTGAACTAAGTGGGTTACCCTGTTGAAGAAGGAAATCAGATTCAACAAGCAGGACTTTCAGTCACAAAGCCATACTTGGCTGTGACTGATGACTGCATTTCCTCCAGTTTTTCAATACTTCCCAGAATAATCTTTTTCATTATTTAACCAAGTACTGAAGTGAGACTGGCAGGCTTGTAGCTTCCAGGGTCCTCCTTCTTGAAAATCAGGGCAACATCCACCAGCTTCCAATCAGCTGGGACCTCTCCAGGTTCCCAAGACTGCTCGAAAATCATTAACAGAGGTTTTGTGATGACATCAGCTTTTGAAGATTTTTGGATGAAGGCCCCATAGATTTTTAGGGACCCAACTGAAGCAGCAGACCCCACACATATTCATGTTCAACTGATCATTCTCACAGTCATGGTCTTCCAGCTCAGGGCAATGAGACCCCCTTGGTCCATCATCCGTGTTGAAGACAGAAGAAAAGAATGCATTAAATACCTCTGCCTTTTCTACATCACTCTTTGTGAAATACGAACCCCATTCTGCAATGGACCAAGGTTATTTCTAGACTGTCTTCTGCTATTAATATATTTTTTAAAACTCTTTTTATTGTCATACACATTTCTGGCCAGCTTCAGTTCTAACTGAGTTTTGGTCACACAAATTTTCTCCCTACAGTGGCAAGCAGTCCCTCTGTATTCTTCCCATGTCACCTGATCTTGCTTCCCCTGGACATACACCTTCCTTTATTGCCTTGTTTCCAAGAGAAGATACTTGTTCAGCCAAGCCGGCCTTCTGCCTTTCCTGCTTGACTTCCACCATTTTGGAATTGCCAACTCCTGTACCAATGGGAGATGATATTTTAAAAGTAATGAGCACTGATGGACCTCAGCACCTGCAAAAACATTTTCCCAGAGGATTTTACTTACTAATTCCCTGAGCAGTCCAAACTCCGTTCTCATGCCAAGCTGAAGTTTTGCTGGCACTTTTCCTCCGTGTCAACAGAGATTTCAATCACTTTGTAGTCGCTGTGACCAAGATGAATGCCAATCATCATTCTGCTCTGTTGACAAGCATCAGATCAAAGAAGGCATCTTTCTGAGTTGGCTGCCTTAGAACCTGTTCCATGAAGTTGTCATTCAGGTTTTTAGCAATCTTCTGGCCTGGGCTGGACCAGCTGTGTGACACTCCCAGTTGATTTAGGCCAAGTAGAAGTCCACCATAAGGACAAGGACAGTTGTATTGAAAGTGTCCCTTAGTTCCTCAGTATCATCATCCTGGCTAGGAAGTCTATAGTAGAGTCCCACGATGATAGTCACATTATTTGTTTATCCCTTGGTTCTTATCCAGATACTCTCAACTGTGCCATTGCCAACCGTCAGCTCCATACATTCTAACCGTTCTACTACAGGACTCATCCCAGCAGGTTTCACTTATGCCAGTGGTATCAAATTTCTGGGACTGGGTCAAAGCCTCCTCTTTTTTGTTCCTCATGTTGAATGCATTAGAGTAGAAATATTTCAGGCATGGTACATTGTACCCAGGACCTCATGAAGCAGATTGAGGGATCCTATTAATGCTCAGTTGCTTCAAGTTTTTGGCACATCATCCCATTGTTCACCACAGGCAAGCCTGGTGTTTTCCCTTTCCCACTTCCAAGCTTGTTTAAAGCTCTGTCAATAAGACCTACTGCCTCCTGTGCTAGAACTCTTCTTCCCTTCTGAGAAAAGTGCATCCCATCAGGTGGCAGTAGACCAGGGGTTGAATAGATCATCCCATGGTCAAAAAACTCCAAATTTTTCCAATTACACTAGGCTTGGAGCTGCATATTGACCTGATGGATTTTTATCAATATTATTCCTTGCTACCAGAAAGATCGAGAAAATCACTACCTGTGGTCCTGATTCCTCAACTAATCATCCTGAGGTCCTGAAGTCTCTTTTTATTGCCCTCAGGCTTCTCTTTGTTATGTCATTGCTGCTGGCTTGAGTAACCAATAATGGATAGTAATCAGAGGGTCTTACTAGACTGGAGAGTTTTCCAGTAATGTCCCTTATCCTTTCCCGCTGGGAGACAGCAGACTTCCCTGTAAGCTGGACCAGTCTGCATATCAGGCCCTCTGTTCCCCCTAGACGGGAATCTTCTATTACTACTACCCTCTTTTCCTCTTATTTGGGTTCTAATTTGGATTTTGTAGACAATACCTTATTTAAAACTTGCTTCCTGGGCTGTGCATTATGTACCTGTGTTTCAGGTGGTGTGGTCTGATACCACAATGCTACTAAGATGGTGAAGAGTCTAGAAGGGAAACCATATGAGGAGTGGCTGAGGTCACTTGGCTTGTTCAGCCTAGAAGAAGGAGGGGAGATCTCACAGTTGTCTACAACTTCTTCAAACACAAAGCAGAGGGGCAAGCACTCATCTCTCTGGTTACCAGTGACAAGACCTGAGGGAATGGTATGAAGGGGAGGTTTAGATTAGATATCAGGAGAAGGTTTTTCACCCAGTGGGTGGTAGAGCACTGGAACAAGCTCCCTAGGGAAGTGGTCACAGCGTCAAGCCTGTCAGAGTTCAAGAATGCTCTCAGACATGCGGTGTGATTCTCGGGACTGTCCTGTGGAGGGCCACGAGTTGGACTTTGATGATTCTAGTGGGTCCTTTCCAACTCAGGAAATTCTATTATGTCATTGTGCACACTTTCCCTGCTCTTCAAAAACTTTATTCATGTATAAATCATAATAGTAAGGCCACAAACCCTTCCATTCATTTATATTTGCATCAACTTAATTCAGTAAGACTGAATTTCTGCAGGTGGCTTTTCCAATCAAGTACTATGGTTCCTCAGTTTCATACTGTAATGACGTGCAATATAGGAAAGACATAATATGAGATTAAAAAATTATTAAATGTTTTTATTTTTACAGTAGGTATATGTTGAGGTTTGACCTTGGTTAAATGCCAGGCACCTACGACATCTGCTCTCTATTCTTTCTCCTGCTTCAGCTATGCAGAGGAGAGGAAAAAATACAAACACACTGGAATCATGAGTTGAGATAAATTATGGATAGGATGCACAGAGAAGGCAAGGAGCAGGTGGGAAACTTAAAGTTGCAAAGTGATTTATTAACCTAACAGAGTCGGAGGATAAATCAGAGGTAAAAATAAGCTCTTAAGACACCATTTCTTCATTCACCCTGCTTCCCTCTTAAGGCACCGCTTCTCAGCTCACCCCCTCCCTCCTTCCAACTAACCAACAACTCTGGGGTGGGGGCAGGGTGTGGGGTTTTTTCTCTTACTCAGTCTATCACCACAATTCTTCTGCTACAAACACTATTTCTCTAACTCACTCCCCTCCCTATTAAAACAACATTTCTCAGCTCACCCCCTCCCTCCTTCCTTCTAACCAACATCTCCGGGGTGGGGGCAGGGTATAAGGGTTTTCTTTGGTCAGGGTCAGTCCATAGAAGAGTCCTCTATTTAGCCATGGGGGTCCCTCCCATGAGAGACTGTCCTCTGCGAACTTCTTTGGTGTGGATCCAATCTCATGAGCAGCAAAACCCGCCTGAATTTTTTGCTGCAAACACGAGTTCTTGTCCATAAGTTGCAGAACTCCAAGCTGAGGCCAGACTGTTTCCATCCCGGGAGCAAGGCCTTTCTCTTTCCTGCAAGGCCTTTGCAACTCTCAGTCTCTACTGGGACTCCCACTGGATCACAGCTTCCTCCAGGCATCCACCTGCTCCTCTGGCGTGCCACATCCCCACAGGCTGTGGGTGGTTCTCTGCATCCCCCTGGACTCCATGGGCTGCAGGGGGACCACCTGCTCCCCCATGGTCTTCACCACAGCCAGCAGGGGATTTTCAGCTCTGGCGCCTGGAGCGCCTCCTCCCCCACCTTCTCCACTGACCTTGGTGTCTCCATGTTGTTTTCCCTCACCTATTTTTACCTCCTCCTCCTCCTCTTCTGGCTAAAAAGAAGTGTGTGTTCACATTGCTTTAATTTCTTGTTAAATATGTTTTCACAGAGGCGTAATGAACATCTTTAATTGGCCCAGGTTTGGCCAGCAGCATGTTCATCATCTTCAGAGCCATCAGAGATTGGCTCTGCTGGACATGGTGAAAATCTGCAGAATTTTTACACAGGACATGCAGGAGCCATCTTTGTACCCCATCCTACTCACTAGCAAAAATTGGGCCAAGTAAAACCACCACAATATAGAAATCAACTCGTTTAAATGAAAAAGGCTACTTACAGGCAAATTGTGAAATTGGCTGTGGATGTTTATCACCTGTCTCATTTGCAACTGAAAAAAGAAAATACAGAGGGGAAAAAAGCATTAAATTTTAATGTTACATTAAGATAAATGATAATATGAATTTGTATGCGTATATCGGTGTCTTGGTTTAAGACAATTTAAAGAGGTGAACACTCTAAAATCACTCCCCTTAGTTTCAACGAATCTGTTTCCACCATTAAGAAATTAATATGAGTAGATACAAGTGAAAAAATAAGTTTATTTATAAGTGGAACAGCAAGGGGCAAAAAATAACAGTAAATAATGACTAGATAAAAAATCATTAAATCTCACAAACTCAAGGAAATTAATGGTGGGGTAACTCCCCCTTCCAAGATGGCTTCCACATCCACCCACCCCATTCCACAGACTCCTGTGTGGCACGAAAGACAAAAGGAAGATGGCACCAAGATGGTGCTCCCCAATCTACCGTCCAGTCTGGGAAACAAAGGGAAAGAAGATGATGGACAAAAAGAACCCTCTTGTGAAGGCAGAGCTTACGAAACAGGTCTAGCGGCAGATGGGATTTGCCAGTGTGTGTGGGCTCGGCTCAGCCGCCCACCACTTCCTGCTACCACCCACTGGACTCCACCAGTGTTGGTGCTGCTGTCCTCCATGACGTGGGTATGTCAGGGAGAAGAACTGGTCTCCAAGCACCATCATGGCGTGGCCCAGCCCCAAGGACCAGCTCAAGCTTTATGCTGCTCATAGAGTTTACAAAGTTCACTCTGAAACAGTTTTTCATTGTGAAATGCAGTTTTTCTGGGTGGCTACTCTTGCCAGTCCAAAGGAACCAATTCCAAAGCAGAGCCTCTACTTTCAGCAAACACTGCCAGGAGACAGACATGGCTCTCTGCTTTCAGGCTCAGACTTGAAAAAGGACTGTGGCAACACCCCCACACCCATCCTGGTTCCATTTTTTGGCTGCAGGGTCTTAAAGAGATTGTAACAAATTTTGGGCACAGATAGATATGGAATACAGTAACATTTTGGGTTACCCATGAGGAGAAAAGACTATTCACAGTAGCACCAGTTGCATTAATGAGTATGGTAAGAAAAAGGTAAGATTATTGCACCTGTATAAATTAAAGGTTACAGTCATTTTGGACGCCCAGAGGTTGATTTATTTGCAAGCTAAATGAAATTCCTGTGCAAAGGAGTCCTCTGTCTTTTGGAACTGCATATAGGTATCACTTAGAAAAAAACAATTCTGTACAAAACCTGCTTTTTTTTCTGCCTCAGTTTCATACTGGCATAGCTCAACATTGCTGTGACCTGCTGGTATGCAGTTAGTCAAGAGCATAAACAACTCTGTGCAATTCTCCCAATATTAAACTACAGTTGAAAAAGAGAAGAGTTTTCAAGGAGAGTAATTACTATCCATGACTTTTTTTGTAGCTAAAATAATCATGAGGAACAGCAGTAATAGGCACATAAGGAAGAGAGCATATTACAAGTGCACACAGAAACCTTGCAAATTCTTAGCTTTCTTTAAAAGTGCTGTTTTCCAGAGACAAGACCAACCAAGCTAAGAAAATGCATAAAAGGATGTAAAAGACCAGAACTGAGACTCACAGGTTCCTTAGCAAGATAATGTCAACTAAATTGTAATGGACCTTTTAAAGTCAGAAAATACCTTGATGAAATTTAATTCTCCTGTCAAGGCTTAAGGTTGTCAGTTTAAATTCGGCATTACTTAAGACTGATATCCACTTTCTTACATGCTCTTCAATCCCTACCTGCTGATTAAGATGGCTCTAGCACTCACTTTAGTGAACAGAGGGACTTTTAACAAATCACTGCCACATTTTTCTCCCATTAGACAGCAGATGGTAGCCTTAAGACACTGGATTCCTGTATCAGCCTGCAGAACTCACCAGGTTGGCCAGAGCGAGGGCCCTGAGGTCTCTCAAGTCCAACAAGACACTATTCTTTGGATTAAGTCCATTACTGTAACCTGCAGCACACACCATAACCAAACACGTTCTCCTGGGACATTGTATGCAGACATCCGAGTGATCGTACAGAGTTACACTGGTCCAGAGCAGTTCATAGTTCCAGAGTCAAAACTGGCTCTGCCTCAGGTGATGGCACAGTGAAGGAGAGGCAGCAGCATACTCCATGGGACTAGTATCAAAAAAGTTGGATCCAGTGACATCAAGAAATCCAGTGACATCAAGAACCATGCCAGAAAATATTGTTATAGCAAATACATAAAGTTCAAGCAGACAGTCTTGGTCTTTAACTCAGAGGCAACAGCTTGCAGGGGTCACCAGATAGACCAGTCTCTTCTGGAGTCCTAGATATCTCTGTTGCAGCAGAGACTGGGCAAATTCATAATATGCACTGATGTCTGAATTAGAGCACCAAGTGAAATATTAGGTGGGCCAGCTCTGGGTCTTTTAACTGTGCTATTATTTGCTTTGGAGTAGTTCCTCCACTTTGGCAACAGTAGTTCCTCCACTCTGGTGACCGGGCACTCCCAGGTCACCAGAGCCTTCAGGTACACAGGTCTTAACTTTGTGCCACCCTCCATCTTGTTGCAACAAGAGCGCTTCACCCGGCAACTTTGTTTGGCAGCTCAGTTCCCATACTCACAGCAACCTGCACAACAGGTGTCATAAACACCTAAAAAACTAATATGTTCGACTTCCAAGATGCATAGGTTCGTTTTCAGTTGGCAGCGCTTTCCAATGGCATCAGATGGTGTCATATATAAAGCTCTTCCATCCAGAATACAGCCATGCAGACCAAAGGTGTGATTAGAACGGCAAAGCAATGAATGGGACAGAAACACAGAGGATGCTAAACCTGCATTGCTAGCAATATTCCTGGTACCATTGAGATAAACTCTGCCTAGGAATTGTGCAGAGCCAGTGCTGTGCAAACAAGGGAAAGGATTCAGAAGCAAAGAGCTTTTCTGCATTTGTTCACTGTGAAAATCTTGGAAGACTTTACTTAATGCAGTTTTTACTGTGAGAATTCTGCATATTTATCCTACACATATGTAAGAAAGAATTTTTCTCCAGATAGCCTGAAATCTTCTCAACATTTCGTTTATTCAAGTTTATTAATAGTAATAAGCTTTTGGGAAAAAATAGGTATGAATTAATAAAGTTGAGGAAAGAAGATTCATTTGTGGGAGAGAAACGCAAAGCAAAGATGCTTTCTAGTATTTTCAAATATTTTCTCTACCACTGTCCATTTAGATATGCTATTCTCCAGCCACACTCTACCCTTGTACACTGAATTCTAGGCTGATTTTCATCTGATTAGATGAGACTATCAGCATGAAAACTGCAGATATTTACTTTATTCTCCTAAATGAGTGATACCTTCAGCTTCCATCACACCATTTTCTAGGGTTTTTTTAATACCATGCACACTTTGAAGTTATTTTCCATTTCAACCTGGAAGCAAATAAATCTCAGTGAAGGGTATAACAAAGTGCAAATACTTTTTAAGTAACTGCTGTTCCTTCAGAAAGACAGCCATTACAGGCAGGAGACATCATCCTGTAACCAATCAATTATGGGAAAATATTCACATGCTCTCTGTGCTTTCTTGTCCAAGTAGCCTACAAAATACTAGGCCTAGCCAAATTTCTTCCATTTCAAAAGTTTTATGTTGTATCATAACTGCCTTGAAAGTTCAAAAGCCTTAAACTGCAATTTTAAAAATATCTTAATCAGTTCTTAGATTAACATAGATCACTCGTGTTCAAGTTCACTATACACCCACCTTACAGGCAGGTTTCATTTCTAATGATTGCTCTATTAAACTATTTCCTACAGTTTGCCACTTTTTTCTACAGAAGGTATCCATTTCATCAGTATGCCACCTGAGTCAATTTAGCTTTCAAATATCCTTTGTCTAACTCCTAGTACAATGCAAGGAAAAGTATACCACTTCATAGTGTTGACTCATCAACACTGACAGACAATAACACCTCATCTATGTTTTGCCATTAAGCAGCTGAGAGTCTGTAAAAAGAATGTCAGGTATTTTTGACCCAATGCTAAAGACATTCTTTCAAAGAGACTTCTTTTTTTTTTAATTAGTCAAAGACCAGACAAGCTTAATCATATTTTTAATGCTTTCAGTAAATTTGTCAGTGTTAGGAAGAGGAAAAATGCATTAGATACATAGATGAATTTACATTGAATACACAGTCTGAATGAACTATTCTCTTGGATTTCTCTCTTTTCCTCGTCCTTTTCCTTTTCCTTTTCCTTTTCCTTTTCCTTTTCCTTTTCCTTTTCATTTTCTTTTCCTCTTTTTTTCTTTTTTTTTTCTTTTTCTTTCTTTTGCCCTTCAATTCCACATACTTTGAACAGTATTCTGGTGTAAAAATAAAATCTTTAGATTGCCCTAACACATCATCTCATGATAATACTTTCATTTGAAATTCAGAGGAATAAAAGATGGTACTGGAACTGCTGAGACAAATGTGTCCATTTACTTTTCACAGGCAAATCAAAAAAAACTCCAGCAGATTTTTCTCTAAAAGACTGTGACATTAAATGTTTTGTAAACTTACCTAACACAACCATAAAAGTAGATTTCTTTTCATGCTTCCCCATCTTATATGATGAGACCTTGCCAAAATCTGATTGCAGTGTCAATTATGGTTTATCATTTAATTTGTGTCAATTTATAAAATTTGTTCTTGCAAAACCAATCTCCTTAAACTGAAGTTTTTTGGGAGCTTTTTCTGGTGATTAATCCTCCTCTAATTTGGTCATTGAAAGACTGAATTTTCTCCTTCCACCATCTTTTAGTGAACTGAGTACATCATGACCATTCAGTCTTGCCTCAAAGAATAGGTATCTTCATATCCCCTTCCCATCTTCAGTGTCAATTCATTTTCTCACAGATACCATATGTAAACATCCAAGGTAACTTATTCTTTCCTGGTCACATATTATGTGAATAATCCCTCATATAAATGATGGATTCTCAGATCATAACAAGTTTTGTTATCAAGTCCTTATCTACATGATCTTTCACTCCCCGTATTCCATAGACTGAATATCTCCCAGCTCTCCAAGTTCACAGAACAAATGGCTCTGGTCACACAAGCTTTAGACTACTCTCATTTCCAACCTCTGCCATGCCAGTCTTCAGAGTCCAAAGAGGATGACCCCTTTGCCTCTCTGACCATACGCACACACACACACACACATAAACTTCTTGGGACACCCAGTTGCCAGCAGCATGTGATGGATCCATAATTGCTTGCTAAAACCCAGAGAATGGTCACCAGAAATTTGTGAATCAGAAAATGACAGAACAATAACTGTATAAATACATAGAAATTCTGCACAGCAAGAGAAGTGAAGAAGTGCTTTTGGCTTCTGGAATACGACTTTTTCTCTTTCTGTTTTTTTAACCTTGAAGTGTCCAGGCTGATTTTCTACACTTATAGCTGTCCTGGTTGCAGCCAGGACAGAGTTAATTTTTTGCAGTAGGTGGGAGGGGGCATGGCTAGGGTATGAAGGCTATTCTATACCGCCTCACCTCATTGCCAGGGGTGGGGGCAAGGGACTCTCTTCTGGGGAGAAGGGGTGACTTCTAGTTGAGCAAGTATGGTGGCTGGACCAGTGAGATAACACTGGTTCTGAGCTGGCGGGACTGTTTAGGGTGGTGCCAGTCCCAAGGTAGAGGGAGTGGTCAGCGTGGCGTGGTGTGGCTGTGGTCAGGTCACAAGCTTCATGGTGAGAATTTTTGCATGTGAATCACTCTCTCTTTTGTACCCTTTTATAATTAATAGTGTTGTTTTTATGGTTCATTTTCTTATGCCATTGTTGTTTCCAGTACATTGTTCTTATCTCAACCCACAAACTTTGCCTTTTGGGCCTCCAATTCCCCTCTCCAGACACCACAGCAGGGAAGAGGGAGGGAAAGGGGGAGCAAGTGAGCAGCACATGGTTTGGAGAATCTCAGTGGGGGTGCAAACCCCAGCACTAAATTGGGGGTTATCATTCCTTAACCACAACAAAAGCAAACCCACTCTCAACTTTCTCCTGAGGATAAAAATACGTCTGGAAAACCAGGTCTAAGTCACATTTCTGTGCAGTGAATCAAAGCCACATAGATGGAAATAATAAACTTTGGGAATTTTTAGAACAGGATTCTGCCCATATAGGCTATCATGGCTTCCAGCTCACTTTTATTAGAAAGCACCTTTGTTATGATCCAATTATTAAGGTTCTTTAGAAATACCTCTGCCCAAATTAAGGTGCAAATGAGACCATATGCCAGTCAATAGTATGGGTTTTATTGTATAGTAAATACGAGAGAGAGAGAAGAAAAGAGAGAAAGGGAGAAGTAGGAAGAGAGGTGGGGGGGACAGAAAGAGAGTGACAGAGACAAAATAAAAGAATATCAACATCCATGGATCCCAACAATGTAGCATTGATCTTCTCCAGCTTGTCTTCTTGGTGGTAATGGTCCCCCCAAAAAACACAGAATCCCATGGGTTAATGTATGCTCAGGCCAGGTGGCAATGTCCAAGCATGTCCCCCCAGGGGAGGGGCAGTCTCTTGCAGCAGACTCTGCTTGCATCACATGCAGTCCTGTGGGGCAAGGCCGAGCACTTTGGGGGGATCTTTGGTGGATTATGACACCCCCTCAGCTGCCTCTCACGTGAATGTCCTGTGGATGTGGCCTGTGGGATTGGGGGTTCCACAGCTCGGCCGGCTTGTGTAAGGGAGGATAGATGTTTATTGCCTCTCACCAGAGGTTATGCCACTCACCCAAAACCTCCTCCTCCCCACCTTGGTTGGGGGAGAAGTCTGACTTTGTGAGCTATGCTCTCCCCCCACCCCAGACTCAGCCGGGGATGCTTCTCAGTGCAGCTGGTGGCTTTGTCCTTTGTGGATGCACACTTTTCCTTCAGCCTGAGATGACTGAACAATAGGCTTCCCTTTATCTAATCTCAGCAGTTTGACTCTCAGTCTGAAGTCCAGTCAGGTATCTTCACCGAGGCTTCTTTGGTTGTAGTTTCTTTACACGGTTTTTGGTACAATGAGCAAAAGTTTATATCAGTGTTTGAGACATTAACTATTTCAGTCTCTGACAACCTTATAAACAATAGTATTGTGATCAGACACATGAAAATTTTATCATATTGTGGTAGCCTGCATACCTTCTGACTGGCGTCTTTGCCCTTCACCTAGTCGTCTGTTTCTCATCATGTTCTCCTCAACTTGTAGCATTTGAGGAGAAGTACAGTCATCTGGTGTGTTTATATCTCTCTCACACTGTACCCCCTTCTCTGTTGTAGTTATACTTCCCCTGCACAAAGATCTAGGTACATTCCTGCATAGCTGAGATATTAAGGAAGCTTTCCTGTCTGACCACCCGGTCACACTCCCACCATCTAAGACTGTCACTTCTGGGACTGAAGCCCCTTAGTAGCAGGAAGCTCCACAGTGAACTGACTTGACTCCCTACATACACCATGCCCACACTGTCAGACAAATTATCCTTACTCATTCAACCCTAGGTTTCCCAGAGCAAAGTCCCAGATGTCTACTAATTTGGTAAAAAAAGTAATTTAATCATGGTGTAGCAACACAATAAAAGCCTATGGCAGATGTCTCCAAGAAGGGAGAACATCTGAACAAAGAAATGCTTGAACTTTTATATTGTCAGAAACTGGAAAAGGTAATCTGTTTCGAGACATCTTGGGAGCTTGGAATGTGTGGTAGGGGGTGGGTCAGACCTTGCCGTGGTAAGGTAGAGGCCTGCTCCCCATATGCTTCAGCCTTGCAATGTCCATCAGTCATGGCACACTGGAGGCAGTCCCAGTTCTGCCTAACCCAGTCCCTGAGTGGCCAAGAGACAGTAAGTCCCACCTGGGAAGAAGGCCCAGGATGGGCCAAGGCTTTAAGAAGCCTGAGCACAAGACAAGCATGTTGTCCTTTAACCCTACCTTCATCTTAGAGTTTTACATCACTGGAACCCAGGAGCTGGTGGCTATGTCTGCTTTCTATATCTTTCCTTTCTTTCTGTTTTTCTCCCTTCTTCTTCTCATGTCACAGAACGTAGCATCAAATGGGATACAAAGTTTTCTATGTTCAGTGGACTAAGTCTAAGCTGTGATAAGTGATGTTATGTAGTGTTTACTCTTTTGCCAATATTCCTTAATTTTCTATTGTTTGCCAGTAAACTTTTGTGTATTTTTACCTGTTGAGAATATTTGGTTCGAATTTTCTCCTCTGTGTCTAGCCAGAGCAAAAGAAGTTCAGCCCTAGGTTTGAGTGACTGGGATGCAGCATATACCCTTACAGTCTATGAAACCATTCCATTGTTGGTATTTATTCTGGGGTCTTCTCATCCTTCATTGGCTCTTGCAGGGTCTCTGGGTGACTGGCCACCACTCTCCATGGCCAGGACCACTGTTTGTTAGGCAAAGGGTTAACACCAGTTCATAGCTTGTTGCCTGGGGCTCCCACCTTTTCCTCACTCCCAGGGCACAATCTGAATCTTGCATCACAACTGCACTTCGAGCTACCTGCACTGGGTACAGTCGTCAACAGAGACACTATTTTGCCCATCTAGAAGGAAGGATGCAGAACAAAAATCAAGTGTTTGTACCATTTCCTATGTTTCTGCATAAGCAATTGTTGCCATAGGATGCCCAGATAGCCCAGTCTGACTGAGGCAGACAGGAATAAAGTGCATGAGGAAATCTGAGCAAAAATCTGCAGAAGCACTTTGCTTCAGTACTTTCCTTGAGACACCTCTTCTCTTCTCTTCTCTTCTCTTCTCTTCTCTTCTCTTCTCTTCTCTTCTCTTCCCTGAACTTCATTTCACTTCACTTCACTTCACTTCACTTCACTTCACTTCACTTCACTTCACTTCACTTCACTTCACTTCACTTCACTTCACCTCACCTCACTTCACTTCACTTCACTTCTCTGAACTTCCTTGAACTTCTCTGAACCTCCCTTCCCTGAACTTCCCTGAAGTTCCCTGAACTTCCCTTAACTTCCGTGAAATTCTCTGAACTTCCCTGAACTTCGCTCCCAAGGCTCTAAAATATAAGGTCATCACCCTCTAGTTTTGGCTATCATCTGAGACAGACCACTGAACTGCCTTAGTCCAGTTTAGATCAGCAACTCATCTCTTTTTTAAATACCGGTTGTCTATCAGATATAGGCCTTATATATAGTCACCAATTATGATGTAGTCATATATATGTGGACATGATGTAGACACCAAGTCACATTCACTTCAAACTAGCCCCCTTATGCAGGGTTATTAGGGATACCTCCATGAAGCATTAGCAGCCAGCACCTGTTCAAAATGGCCCAAAGGAGCCCTGGCAAGTGGCTGTGCTCAGTGCTACAGAGGAAAACAAAAACAACCAGGAAACTCTTGCTAGCTCACCTTAAGGGGTTGAATAATGTTCCTCCCCACAGCTCCAGATCATGACAGACCATCTTCCTGGTGCATGAGCAGCAGGCAGCAACCTAGCCAAAAGAGATTGGAGGAGGCTTGACCAGTGGTCGTGCTCGATGCTGCAGAGGAAGGCAAAAAACCCCTGAGGACCAATGCCAATCTGCCAAGAGGGAAAATTCCTTTCTGATCCCAGCACTGGTGATCAGCATGTAAGCAAGACCTGCCTCATCATAATCCCACAGGCTGGTCACACCTTCCTGGAAATGCCCAAGCCCTATTCTGTATCAACCTACGGTCATCTCAGGGACTTCTGAGAGTGGCCAAAAGCCCTCAACCTGATCATCTTTGGGAGCAAGACCCCTTCCCCTGCCTGGCAGGGTGTTCCAAAGCATTGGGAATCCTGGCAACATCTCTGCATCCCTTTTTTTATGATTGTTGCGCCTGATTCAAGAGGGAATGAGGATGAAGAGCTCTGTAATATTCCTTGAGAAGGCATTCCCTTGGTTTCGTCAGTGCTCTCCAGATGAAAAATCTTTGGACACCTTCAGGTGGTGCTTCTCATCTCCAGAGAGGACTTTCTTTCAGATATCTACAGGGTCACCCCAGGCCAGCTTTGACAGTGGGACATGGGAGGACACTCCCTTTTTTTCCTGCTCCAGGCAGGCCAGTGACTACTGCATTGCAGGATGGTGGCACTGAGATTTGGGGATGATGGAACCCCCCATGCCCAGCACTGCCTGCACCAGCCCCCACTGTCTCTCTACCCAGTGTCCTTTAGAGTCTTTGTGGAGGCTCAGGGAGGCCCAGGATACTGTCCCTGCCCTTGGTTGCCATGCACTGAGCACAGCTGCTGGGCAGCCCTGATGCACCCTCCGCCACTTGGCTCTCAAGGACCAACAAATGCTGTTACTCATCTCTCAGGCCACAGCAGAACCCAACCCAGCAGCCCAGAGACCACCTGTAATAGCAGACCCCTCTCTGCATGAGGGCTAACCTCGCTGAGATTGTGCCATGAGGGACTTGATAGGTCTGGACCCAAATCCTTTTCCTGTGTCCCAAACAGGGGCACAAAGGGACTGATTTTGGCAACTGCAGCTGGATGGTAATCCAAAGTCTAACCAGAGCCGTAAGTGTGGATGGATAGTGCCAACAGACCCCCATGGAAATCACACAGCCTTTGGAAAACAAGTGAGAGGAAATAACATTGGTGAGATGGAAAAGTCAGTCATTTTCAGACCTTGAACATGTAGATCTGTGTCCAAAGGACACCAGTTCACAAGCAACTGGTTCACTTGTGTCCTGGAGTGAAACTAGGAAGCCACATTATAACTCACCTGTCTGCTTAATGCCCACAGCTGCAGTCCCTTTAAGATGAACCCGGGAGTGTGGGTCAGAGCCAGTGTGGGTTGAACTGAGGCCACACGTGGCAGCTCAGGTCTACAGACAACAGACCCGGGGGGCAGGGCCAGAGCCAGGGTTGGTTCAACCAAACCGGCACATGCAGGTGTTGGTTAAACAGCTCGGTCCCACGGCCCAGGGAGAGACGGGGAATGGAGAGAGAGATGGAGGGACTGCGGCGCTGCTCTCTGCCCTGCTCCTCCTTGCGAGCTTGGGAAAAGGGTTTTGTTTGTTTGTTCTTTTTTTCTCCCCTGGCCTCCCTATCGTTCTTCCCTCCTCTCCAGCCCGGAGAGCCCGTGGGGTGGCCCTGGCGGGCTGTGGGGTGGCCCCGGTGCAGTCCAAACTCCGGGAGGAGCCACGCCAGTGGGTGAAGGGGCGGAGCCACCAGATTCCATCAGCTTCGTCTGCCGCGAGGAGGAGGATTGGCATTCAGGAGTCGGCGAGGTTTCTTTTTTCCATCTGCCCTCCTCTAGGCTGCCGAGTGGACTCCCCTTCCCCTTCCCAGGAGACTGGGGAAACCTGTTATCAGCTCCTTGCAGGCACCCTTTCCCTTTTTTCTCCTCTTGCTTTTCCCAGTTTTATTTTGTGCTAATAAATAGTTTAGGTTTTTTGTGTTAATAAACAGTTCCGTTTTTTCTACTTTCACTTGCTGCAGTTAATTTATTTCATTGGTGGAGGGAAGAGGGGAAACCCTTTTTTCCCTTCAGGATGAGGCACCCATCCCGAAGTGCTTCCTCCTGAAAACTTTGTCTCCAAAACCAAGACAATGTGATTGCCCAATTTATGAAATCTAAACATGCATGCAGTTTGAATCCCATCCCTTTAAAACACTTGTCTTACCCATGCTCTTACTCTTCATGAAATAAACTTGCATAATTCTTACCAACACCAAATTAGTACCAGTTCCTTTGACACAAAAAACCTGCTGTGATGGCTGAGCAACAATAGTTAAATTATACCACCACTTACATGCAGTATGTGTCATCTGCAAAAGCAGCAGGTTGCTTTGCTGTCAATGTGCAAGGTAACAGCTCAGGTGCAAACCCACAACCTGATACTACAAGCTGCATTTTGAGACAGATAAGGAAGAAAAACAATAAGAAGCACACCCTGCAGAGGTGGGGTGGTGCTCTTTATCATGCCAATTTCCTCCCTTACACAACTTGCTCAGGTGTAAAACTTCCCCCCTGCCCCCAGAGAGGTATCAGGACATTCACATTCACACATAGGCCTGAAGATATTCATCCCTTCCAATGGTGTATAACTGGCTCAAGTACTGTCTTGGTTTGAAAAACAGGTGTCTACCAAGGAAGGCGTTTCTCTCTTGGAATGGAAAATATGACCCCCTTCCCTCCAAATTATTATTACCTTGAAAGTAAGGGGCTTTCAGACAAAGATGTGGGAAAAGGAATAGCAGTTCTTTACTAGCATGTGTATGTATAACAAGGCAAACAGCAATGGCAGCAGCAAGAAACAAAAGCAGAAACAGCCTTCTCTGGGCTGTCTTCCCATTTGGTGCAGTTATGGTCACAGACAGCAGGGGCACTGTTGGCTCCCAGCTGGGCAGGGCAGGTGCGATGATTCCCCCGCAGCTGCAGGGAGCGCTGTGGTGTGAACTCAGTCACCTCCTCGCGTGGGTAATGGCGGACACGCAAGCAGAAGAGATAGAAAAGGGGCTTCCTTTACAACCTCGCAGGGGGCAGCCAATCCTGGTGCCCTCCAGAGGGTGAGATGGGCTGTAGCAAGAACCTCAGAGCAGCAGCTGGAACAGCAGGGGCGGGCACACCCAAGGTAGAAAGCAAAAGGTATCAGAAACTCTGCAGCCATAGGAGGAGCCACAGGGTGTCCCAGCAGGAACAGGGTGCTGGGTTACAGTGTAGCAAAAAGCCAGCAGGGACGGGCAGCTGCAGCTGGTCTCCCAATGGAAGCCAGGAGAGGCTCCCTCCGAGAGGGGAAGGGGCTCAGGGTCCTGGGTTTTTTCCCTGAGGCACACGAGTAGATGGTGAGGGTCCTTTCCAGTGAGGTAGGGTGTTAATAAGGTCCCAGTCCAATGGCCACTCTTACGAGCAGGGCCTCACTCACAGTAGGAGAAGACAGCAGGAGACAGGACTCCTCAGTGGTGGCGAGTTCTTCCCACAGCAACAGCAGCCTGTCTCCCCTCCAATCCCAAGAGTGTGAGAAGCTGAGCCTAGCCCCTCACCCCTTAGCCAAAATCTCATGTTATCTCTGCCCTTCCAAAAGAAAGCCCCTCGACTAGGAGAATGCATCTGCACCCTCCCCCTTACTTTGGCCACTTCTTTCGTCTTTTAAGTACTGGTCATTATCATCTCTTAGAAACAAGTGGGACAAAATTCCCCAAGAGGAAGAAGAAGAAAAAGGAAAGATCCTAACCTCCAACAAGTACCCTGACACAAGAGCCAGCTGTCATGTCTTAGAAGGAGTCATAAACCATCAAAGATGCCCAAAGTGCCCCCAGACTCATTTCTGGGGTCTTCCACCAGAGGACTGCACATGCATTAATTAGATTCATTAGCTCAAAAAACTTTTGTCTGACTGACTCACTTCTACCAGTAAAGAGGGACAAGAAAAGCAATACAAAGAATAAGAACATCCACTGTCACATTTTTAATTATCTCACTGATTAATATTCCTATTAATACAACAGGTAAACCAAAGGAATGAGAAAGAAATTTTTTCTTTTTTTTTTTTTTTAATAGCACTATTGCTGATTGCTTTGAACCATGTGAAATCTCTCCATGGAAAGGTGGCTGGGTGTATGAGAGAGACAAATCTGATTTTTATTTATGCCTCAACATATGTTATACATGAGGTAAAAAGTTACTCTAGGGGCTGTACCTGTGCTGGGAACCCTGTCCCTGGGAATGCTTTGCCTGACAGCCGATCAGGGCAGAGAAAGCTTCCACAATCCGGCTGCAAGCGACCCTCCCTTGCTGGTGGGGCAGATCCCCAGATGCCTGGAAAAAAATGTCTGGAAAGTTGGACTATGGGAGGAGCCCTAGAATACAAAAGCAGTTAACTGCGACACCACAGGGGCCATTTTAATTTGGTTTTCTTGGAGGGAGTGGGGAGCATGCCTAGAGTGTCACCTTGGCCCTCCTCTCGCTCCCAACATTTTCTTCCTGCCGTCCTGTTTCTTCTCTGCCTATCTTCCATGTCCACACCTGTCCTGCCCTGCTTCACCACTTCCCTGAGGCAGCTCCATCGCCATGATCACCTCATGCTCTGCTGTTTGCCCAATGGAGCAGAAGCAGCCACCTGCAGCCACTGTCCCCTGACCCTGTCAGCCACAGTTGCTCCACGAGTGTGCCCATAACCATGGCAACGTGTTCTTCATCACCGGGAGAGACACACAGCTGGCTGCTGCTTGGAAATAGCACGCAGCCTGCCACAGCAGCCACACAGACAGCTTGCAGCACACATGCTCCATCTGTCCAGCTGACACTGCCAGGGCACCTGGGGTACAGAAGTAACAATCTGTCCCGTATTCTGTTTCTCTCTCTGTCTCTCTTTTCCCCTCCGTGCTCTCTTCGCTCTCCCACTTCGGTAGGAACACTTATCTTTATCAATAAACAGTTCTCAGATATAATATTGCCATGTTTGCACTGTATTTTCATCCAAGAAATCTATCAAAAAGAATCCTCCCCGACTCCCGTTTTATAGCGGGACAGGACAGGGTAAAATTAGAGGAAAGTGATAAGTTATGTTTTCATTCTAACAGATGTTATAAAGTTATGGAAATTATAGGGTAAAATACAGTTGCTCGTCTCAGGATGGAATGCTGTTGGCATGCTCAAAACCTATTCCATGATGACTCTTTATACACGTGATCTGCAACTCTCAGTTCCTGCTAAGGGGGATGGAATGGAGGGTGGAGTGGAGTGGAGTGGAGACACTGCGGCCAGTCTCTGTTGAAATCCTTGCAGGGAAAAGAACTCAATGGTACTTTACAGCTGGTAAACCACGTGACACCTGCCAGCCAGGGGAGATAGGGGAAGATGTCCTGCTGATGAGCCAGCAGCTGTGGGGAAATCACTCTCCTCAGATGAATGTGGTTCATTAAAGACTAATTGTAATATTAATACACACTTCCATCCCAAAGTTACCCACCTCCAAGGTATGACTACCCCTCATTGGACGTGTGCTCTACAATCTTTTGGACTGTATCTTTGAAAGCAAAGTAAGATTATTTTATACCAGTCAGTAACAAAGGTATGCATGACTAGAGTCACTCAAGTTCCACCTAAACACATAGTATAAAGGTAAGTCAAGAACGAGGAAAACCACCAAAGAATAGTATAAAAGTAAGTCAAGAATGGGAGGACAGTTAGGGAAGAATCCGTCGTAACTGCTGGGATCAGCGGACAGGCTGAACCTGTCTTCTCCCCTATGCACACTGAATACTTTTGTTGGGGATTAGAGTTTGTCTGTTGTGATAAATACATATTACAGTGTCGGCTTTTCACAAATATTAAAATGGATGCTGAGTGTATTTTTTTTTGTTTTTTTACAGAAGTAGCCTTGTTTTAAAGATATAGGCGTATAGTAAAAACTAATGCCTTAATTTCTGTTATTAACTAAATTTAGATATAGTGGTGAAATAACTAATATAGTTTAAGAAGTTTATGGTTTTACTTACAATAACTGAACTGCCTGCTTAATTAGATAACATCCAAAGAACAGTGAAATGAAGACCCCTGCTATTGATACGTCAACTATCAACAATAGCCACCTGCAAGAACCACGGAGTAAGGCCCAAACTGGAGAGGATAACAGAAACTGAAAAACTTTCACAGCCAAGAAATACGCATGCTCTAAAAAGGTGGGACCAGAGAGGAGCCATGCTAAACAGTTCTAGGAACATGTAAACTAGTTTGAAGAAAAGTTTGAATATGTATAAATGCCTATGAATAGGCATGAAACTGATGCAATACAAAAAGTATTTAAGACGTCTCTGTCAATGGCAGGTGTGCTTTTTGGCTGAGGGCCAAGCACCCAACGCTGTTCCTTTGCTTTATTGTCTTTGTCCCCCATCGTCCTTTATTAAACTTTTAAATTTTAACAGGAAAATGAAAGTCATTTTTCACAACAGGGGCCTCATCTGGGATCGACACTGTACCTCCTAAGCCTAGAAGATCCTGAGCGGGGGAGGCGCTCCCCCCCCGCCCCGCTGAGTTCGGTGGCCTGCTCTATTTCTTCTGGTGTGGATCAGTGGTGACAGGTTGCCACCACGTGGACAAGAAGGGACACATAAAGCAAAGAAAGGGGAAAAGAAAAAAGGTCTCCTTAAGAAACAGCAGCAGCTAGCCCATAACTCTCGTGCACAAAGAGCCGGACAAGAAAGAGGATTGTAAGTATTGTTTGGGGGGGCAGGTTACAAGGCATTGATTGATGTGTGTGTGTGAGATGTGGGCTGGCTACTCTGGACCTGTGCAGCGAGTGTGGGGTCTTTGTAGCTGCAGTTCTGTCCTCCTGTGAGGGAAACAGCCAGTGCCAGTGAAGAGACAAAGCGAGAGGAAAGGAATGAAAGATCCCCCGGGGTAACTGGGACTGCATCCTAGGGAGGGGCTAGGACCCCTAGGAAAAGGGAGCAAAGCTGTTTTCTAGCACAATCCACTAGGAAACAGGACAAGAGTGAGGGTCCCTAGTTCCATAAAAGTTGCCAGATTGAGGGTTGGAATCCACAGAGGTTAGGAAAATTCCTCCAGACAGGAAGTGTGGGATTGAAAGCTGGGAAAATATCCCACAAATGGGAAGTGCAGAATTGAAGGTTAAGGAAAACATCCTAAGGATACTATATCCAAGAGAATCTGGGGTTGGCCAACAATATTTGAGATTTTACCATTTCTGAAAGATAATACCCATGGGTGAACATTAATAAGTGATTTGAAAATAAAGATACCATTTTTTGAGTTGTCTTGTGGTGAGTGAGAATGAGTCAGACATATCACAGAAATAAAGTGAATGAGTATGAACAAATGAAAGTATATGTTATATCAATTGGTGATTTAAAAGTTTAACCTTATTATCTGAAGGGAGGTAGATTATATTACATTATTGGAGAGGAAAGATTTTCTGTACTGTGAGGAGTGGGTGGTGTCTAAGTTATTAAAGGAGTAGATTAGAGCAAAGAAACAGGAGCCAGGGATGAGCATATAAAAAGCCTGAAAAGATGGAGCAAGGAACTAATAAGTAGGGTTCAAGGAAAAAAAGGAGTAAAAAGGTGCCAGCAGATACACCCCAAGATAGTCCCCTGGGAATCAAGTTAGCAAACTGGGATAGTAATACTCATACAAAAGAAAAAGTAAAGATGATTCAATACTGTATGATAGAGTGGACAAAGGAGGAAATAAGATCCAATCATGTCTATTGTCCTAAATATGAGTCTTTTGTGGCTTGGATTTGTCAAGCCTTAAACATGCTTGTAAATTCAAAAGCATCAATTGATTTAGAAGAGCAGGAATACGCTTCTTGGTGGACAGAAGATATAGAACCTCTGGGGGTAAAAGTTCTTAAAATCTCAGAAGCCCCAGAGACAGCGCGAGTTAAAAAAAGAAAAAGGCTGGGAACCTCTGGAGGCTTTACCACCCCTGTATCATGTCCCGCCAGTGGCCGCAGTCCTGTTTCCCCCAGCCGCTGTCGCCAGCTGCTCCCGCTCACACTCCAGCCTTCCCTCCAATAGATCTGGCTTTACTGTCAGCTTTCGTCCAAGCTACAGCCTTCCCTTCGACAGTTCTTGGCTTCACTGCCAGCTTCCATTCCTACTGTATCAGGAGTTTCAGCTTCACTGCCAGTTCCCATTCCAGGAGTTCCAGCTTCACTGCTAGCTCCTGTTCCGGAAGTCCCGGCTTCACTTGCAACTACTACGCCCCTACTACTACCTCGAAGGTTCTGGGGGGCTTGACCTCTACAGACCAGATAAGTCCCCTGCCTAGTGGGGGGGCACCGTATCAAAACACTAGGAGAAACTCAGTTAAAACTCAAAGGCAGTTTGATAATTCCTCCCCTGCCACTACCTCGAAGCAAGGAAAGAGTTTCTTCTAAGGTTATGATTGAAGAACAGAGAGGGTAGGATCAAAAACTTAGTTTATTCCCTTTAAGGGAAGTCCCAATGGAAGGTGTTCAAGGGGGAGCAGGATTTGTAAATGCTCCTTTGACCTCTTCAAAGATCAGAAATTTTAAAAGAGAAATTAAAAGATTATTAGAAGATCCCATAGGTATAGCTGAACAATTAGACCAATTTTTAGGTCCCAATATTTTTACTTGGGAAGGAATGCAATCAATAATGAGCATTATATTTTCCCAAGAAGAGAGGCAGATGATTCAAGCTGCTGGGATGAGAATTTGGGAAAGGGAAAATCAACAAGGCCCACCAGGGGATCAAAAGATGCCAATAGCACCTCCTAACTGGAACCACAATGAAGAGGCAGGATGAAGACATATGAATGATTATCATAATCTGATAATCAAAGGGATAAAAGAAGCAGCACCCTGAGGGCAAAATGTTAGCAAAGCTTTTGATGGACAACAGGGAAAGGAAGAAACCACAACTGAATGGTTAGAGAGGCTCAGAAAGAACATGACACAATATTTCAGAAGAGATCCTGATAGTACAGCAGGACAAGCCTTATTTTGTCTATCATGCCTGGCCAGACATTAGAAAAAAGTTAGAAAAAATTGAGGATTGGCAAGACAAGGGATTAAATGAATTATTAAAGGAAGCTCAGAAGGTTTATGTACAGAAAGATGAAAAAGCCAAAGTAAAAGCTAAAATCATAATAGCCATCATGCAAGAAAGCAATTCCCAAAGGAATTCAAGGTCCCCAGGTACCATTCCCAAACATTCAGGTTTTAGAGATAGGGAGAGTGGAAAAAACAGGACCCAAGCACAATCAAAATCTAGAGAGCAAACCAAAAATGTGTTTCTATTGTGGGGAAGAGGGGCATTACAAGAGAGAGTGCCCTCACCTGAAGAAGAACTTGAAAATATTCCAAGAGATACACAGAGGAATCAGCAGACTAGGGGTGTCAGGGGCTCTATTTTTTGGGGGATAAATACCATCTAGAGCCTTTGATAACTTTGAAAGCAGACCCCCAGGGGGAGGTATTAGAATTTATAGTTAATATGGGGCAGAAAGAACTTGTGTAGTTAGTGTTCCAGGGGGGTGTAGTGTAAGTAACAACACTGTAAAGGCAATAGGAGCTAAAGGAGAGGAGTTTAAGGTTCCTGTCATTAAAAATGTAGTAATTGAAGGAGAAACTAGAATAGGGATGGGAGATGTCTTATTAGTCCCTGGAGAAGGTTGCAACTTATTGGGGAGAGGTTTACAAGTACAATTAGGAAGAGGAGTTACACTACAGGAAGGGAAGATGACAGTGAAAGTGTTAAAACTCGGCCAAGAAGATGAAGGAAGGATTAACAAAGAAGTCTGGGCTGGGGAAGGAAATAGGGGAAGATTGAATATCGACCTCATAAGGGTAACGACTGAGAAAGAAGAATGTCCCATACGTATAAGACAGTACTCCATATCCTTAGAAGGAGGAGAAGGCTTGAAGCCAGTAATAGAAGAATTGATAAAGATGGGACGTTAGAACTTCGTATGTCTTCTCATAATACCCCGATTCTCCCAGTGAAAAAGCCTGATGTGACTTATAGATTAGTACAAGACTTAAGGGAAGTTAACAAAAGAACTAAGACCCGTTACCCAGCAGTACCCAACCCAAAGGGTTGGGTATAGACCCTTTTAAGTAAAGTCCCACCTCAACATCAGTGGTTTAGTGTGGTGAATCTTAAAGATGCATTTTGGGCCTGCCCTTTGGCAGAATATAGTTGAAATATTTTTGCCTTTGGATGGGACAATCCAAGTAATGGGAGAAAACAACAATTAAGATGGACAAAACTGCCACAGGGATTTACAGCATCCCCAAATTTATTTGGACAAACTTTAGAAGGAATATTACAGACTTTCCCCACCCCTCCTGGAATACAAATTATCCAATATATGGATGATCTTTTATTATCAGGGGAAGCTGAAGTAGAAGTTAGGGAGGCTACTATAAAACTTTTGAACTTTCTTGGGGAAAAAGGATTAAGGGTATCAAAAGGGAAATTACAATCTGTAGAATCAGAAATAAAGTATCTCGGTCACTTAATAAGCAAAGGAAGCCGAAAGCTAGATCCTGAGAGGATTGTGGGGATTTTATGTCTTCCCCCTCCTTCTTCAAGAAAGGAAGTTAGAAGACTGCTTGAATTATTGGGATATTGTAGACTATGGATCGAAGGATACACACAGGTAGTAAAATTCTTATACAAAAAGTTGATAGAGGGTGAGAAGATAATGTTAAATTAGAAGAACTAAAGATTTAACTAGCCTGGGCACCCACTTTGGGTTTACTCTCATTAGAAAAGCCCTTTCATCTGTATGTGAATATAGAAAGTGGAGTAGCCCATGGAGTCTTGGTTCAGGAATGGGGAGGAGTGAAAAGGCCAGTAGCTTATTTATCTAAAATGCTAGATCCAGTAAGCCATGGCTGGCCAGTGTGTGTACAAGCTATAGCAGCTACTGCCATTCTAGTAGAAGAGAGTAATAAATTTACTTTTGGGAGTAAGCTAATGGTGCATACTCCTCATTCAGTCCAAAATGTGTTAAATAAAAAAGCTGAAAAATGGTTAACAGATTCCAGGATGTTAAAATATGAAACAATCCTGATAGACAGTAATGACTTGACTTTAGAAGTAGACAAAAGTTTGAATCCAGCTCAATTTTTATAGGAAGAACCAAAGAGTGACTTAATACCTAATTGTTTAGAAATTATACATTACCAAACTAAGGTTCGGGAGGATCTAGCAGAACAGGCCCTCCCAGAAGGAGAAAAAATATGTGTTGATGGTAAACCTAGATGCTTACAAAGAAAAAGGATGTCAGGATATGCTTTGCTTGATGGGGAAAATAGGCAGACCATTGAAAAAGGGAAATTACCTTCAAATTGGTCAACTCAATCTTGTAAATTATATGCTCTGAAGAGAGCACTGGAATACCTAGCACAAAAGAAAGGAGCCGTATATACTGATTCAAAGTATGCTTTTGGGGTAACACACACTTTTGGGAAAATTTGGGAAGAAAGGGGGTTATTAAATTCAAAAGGAAAAGGACAAATACATGAGGGACTAATTTTAGAAGTCTTAGAAGCATTAAAATAGCCTGAAGAAATATCTGTAGTCCATGTAAAAGGACACCAAAGGGGAATGGCCCCAGAAACAAGAGGGAATAATTTGGCAGATCAAGAAGCTAGAGATGCAGCAGAGAATGGGAGCGAAAAAATTATGTTCATTTTGGTTCCAGACAAGGAGGAACTGGAAATCCCAAAATTTAGTGAAACAGAAGAAAAGGAATTAAGTAAGATAGGGAGAAAGCAAGATCCATCTGGTAAATGGAAACTTCCTGATGAAAGGCAGTTACTTAATAAACCGCTTACTAGGAAAGTATTAGCAGGCTTGCATCAATAGACTCATCGGGTGTGGTAGTTTTGCCTGGCCCAGTTTTTGCCAGTGAACAGGG
>VZRL01002525.1:221199-261675 GCA_013397895.1 Origma solitaria | reverse complement strand
TGCTAGATTGTATTATAAGACTTCAAGCTGTTGTAGAAATCATAACAAACAAAACTGCTCGGGCATTGGAATTAATATCAAGTCAACAAAGGCAAACAAGAGCTGCAGATTATCAAAATAGGTTGGCTTTAGATTATTTATTAGCTGAAGAAGGGTGAATCTGTGGAAAATTTAATACATCAGATAGTTGCTTGAAAATAGATGACAATGGGGATGCTGTCTTAGATATAGCCAAGGATATCAGAAAAATAGCCCTATTACGGATCCAAAAATAGGAATCAATGCTAAAAGCTAACTAGTGGGATAATGTATTGGGAATAGAATGGTGGTAAAAGCTAGGCTTCTTCCTTTTATGTGTAACAGCTGGTTTGTTATTCCTTCCTTGCTTAATTCCCTGTTTTATTCCGCTAATCACCAGCGTAGTCCAAGGTACACAAGAGGTAACAATACCTATGGACCCAAAACTGTCTACATCTAGAACAGTACAAAAGATAATAGTATTAAAGAAACAAACAAATATGGAAGACCCCTTTGAAGAAGTAAAATTAATTTGTGAAAAAAAAATGAGTGAGTGATAGAGGTTAGAAAGCAAGAATTATTGATCAAGCCAAATGATTTATGAAAAAGAAGAGGGGGAATTGTGATAAATACATGTTATAGCATTGACTTTTCACAAATATTAAAATGGATGCTGAGTGTATTTTTTTTTGTTTTTTTACAGAAGTAGCCTTGTTTTAAAGATATAGGCGTATAGTAAAAACTAATGCCTTAATTTCTGTTATTAACTAAATTTAGATATAGTGGTGAAATAACTAATATAGTTTAAGAAGTTTATGGTTTTACTTACAATAACTGAACTGCCTGCTTAATTAGATAACATCCAAAGAACAGTGAAATGAAGACCCCTGCTATTGATACGTCAACTATCAACAATAGCCACCTGCAAGAACCACGGAGTAAGGCCCAAACTGGAGAGGATAACAGAAACTGAAAAACTTTCACAGCCAAGAAATATGCATGCTCTAAAAAGGTGGGACCAAAGAGGAGCCATGCTAAACAGTTCTAGGAACATGTAAACTAGTTTGGAGAAAAGTTTGAATATGCATAAATGCCTAAGAATAGGCATGAAGCTAATGCAATACAAAAAGTATTTAAGACATCTCTGTCAATGGCAGGTGTGCTTTTTGGCTGAGGGCCAAGCACCCAACACTGTTCCTTTGCTTTACTGTCTTTGTCCCCCATTGTCCTTTATTAAATTTTAAATTTTAACAGGAAAGTGAACCTCATTTTTCACATCTGTGTATTGCTTTGAATATGTTTTTGCAGTCAGATACTGTCACCAACAATCCTCTAACCTTTACCTGTCATAATTTTATATTAATAAAGAGTGTTATTTCATGAGCTGATAGTGTGAATCCTTCATGGGCACTAGCGGTCACTAGCAGTGAATAACATACTCAGATAAAGAGGAAGACCTGCTGAGGAGTCTCCCATATGCTGTTGGTGTATTTCTTTGACTAAGTCAGTCAAATCACCCTCCAATCCAGCAGGACTACTCAGGGAAGAGTGCCCCTAATGGGAGAATGACAGAATGATCAGGCACAAGATTCTCAGCTTTCCTGGGGCACTGACAGCCAAATGAAATACTAAGGGTCAAGTACATCTCCCCATTAAAGGTCAAGGAAACATCCCCTCTTCATATGACATCTCCCTAATATCCAATGAGGCACTTTAGTTTGTAGATGCTAAAACCACAATTTTTCATTGCTTTTCTGATACTTTAATTAGATTCTTCAGATTTTATTTCCATTCAAATACTGTATGACACTACCTGTATTCTAGGTGGACAAAAACCATTGTCAACCTCCCCCTCAAAAAACCCCAACATAAAAGCCCTTGCTTTAAAAATCCCTTTACAATGAAGGAAAGGGGGTGGGGGGGACAAACAAGCAAACAAACAAAACCCAACACCTGCTTGCTTGTGTTTCTTTTTTATTCTTGAGGAACAAAATGAAGGCATACAAGCATGTGTGGTCATGACAACAGCAAAAAAGGATATCAGTAAGTACCTTTCTGTTAAAACAGAAGGCTGGAACCTACACAGTGCTGGAAAATGAAACAAATTGTGAAAAGTTTCAAAAAAAAGTAGATACACAGTAACCCTCAGAGAAGCACCAGTGTCTCACTATCCTTATGAGATTACATGTGTTCAACCCGTTGCTTTTGTTCAGGCTGATCGCTTCTCCCTTCCTCTCAAATGACTTACGAAACTGTTACGAATGACTTCGAAAACTGTTGCATGCATGTCCCTCGTTTGATCTTTGACAGAATATATACTCATTCTACCTTTTTTTCATAAAAGCATATTTTCTAAACCTCTAGATTTAAAAAGCATATGGGGAGTGAGTGGGGCATTTCTCCACATACAAATATTGACAAATGTGATACAGTCATCCAGGCTCCCTTTACAGACAATAGAAAGAAAATGGCACTTCTAGGGCATGATTCAGCTCAGCCTAAGATTGATGTCTAAAACAGATCAGAAGAACAACACCTGAAAAGAATCTTTTTCTCTTCAATGATTACAAAGTAAGCCAACATGATTACCTCAGATGATGATGCCTTAAATTAAGTGAAATCCTGCCCTGATCTGGTTATGTGTTCTGCTTGTACAGATCATGCTTGAGACTTTCTCATTGAAAATAGATGCGCTGTGTAGAAACTACCAGTAATACCGCGTGCAATTGTAGCTAGAGCATAGGAGCTGCTTGACCTCACAAGTGTCTAATCTGATGGAGAAAAGTTCTTCTTGGAAAGGTTTCATTAGAAAGTTGCTGTGGAAACTTTTTTTTCCACTGGTAGAGCACAGTTTGACAATAAGCTTTTGTGGCTGTGACCCTTTGGATCTGAATTTTGTAATAGTAGCTAATTTCTCACAAGCACCTTTATCTCCTTGCTGAATTTACACAAAAAAAGGAAACAATGTATGCTGTAGGGATGAAATACTGTGATGGGGAGGAGACAAAATAAACAAAAAAAAACAACCACTGACCTCTGCACAGCTAAAAGAATGCTAGACCATAGGTTCAGCCTCTGATATAGATGAGGTTTGGGGAAGAATGCTAGACCATAGGTTCAGCCTCTGATATAGGTGAGGTTTGGGGTTTCCTGTTCATCAAAGAAACTGGCTTTCAAAATAAAAGATCCCATGACCATCACAGAGCAGCAAACCTTCTTAACCTCAAGTACCTGCCAGCTCTAATGCATCTTGGTCATAAGCTGTGATGTAGCAAATCAAATTCTCTAGCATAGAGAAAATGCAGTAGCTCCAGAGCACTTTATTAATAGGTACTTAAATTGACAGTGATATAACTGTATTCTCACTCAGCCAAAAATGCACTTCTGTTACCTGGCAATACAAGACTGATAATGGCATTACTCTATGTCAGTACTAAGGTACAAAAGTAGGTCATGCTTTGGGAGTGCAAGTCTTACTTTTAGGAATCACAGAGACATTAAGTGCTTGTATTCACATCTGACAGTAGAGCTTCAGCTGTCACTTCACTAGGAGCTTTTGTAAATGTCATTTACTATCAAGACAGAAAGGTTCTGATAACTATCAACAATAGCATGCCTCTTTGTCATCTTAGTGCAGCCAGGTGTAAACAAGTTGTACCTGAAGAATTAAGAGAGATAGAGCCTTTGCATCCATAGTAAAGGTATCTTAGGCTATATTGGCAGTGACAGGAACATTCAAAGAAAAAAAAACATAACCACAGTACTTTGGATTTGCCTTTTACTCATTGCCCTGGATTGTTTCCTGCTGCCCTGATTCTGCCCAATATATGCCACAAAGGGGTCATCATATTTGCATAATTTCCATATGATTTGCATTATATTTTTAGCATCCTATTTTAAGATCAAATACAAACGTGTGTGGGAACTGCTAGCGTTGGGAACTGCTACCTCCAGTGAGAACTGTTAGCTTGCCTTGGTTCACAGGCATTGAACTGTGAGGATTCTAGCTCAAAACAAGCAAGACACATAAACAATGATAATAAGGAATTTGCAGCTGTTGTTATTGCAGGACATTGTGCTAACTATAGGTAACCAATGATATTGTGGGGTGGTGAATTGGGAGCCAATGGATATGTGGCACGAATGTTAGAAATAGTATAAAAGAGGAGTGTAGTGATGAATAGAACTTTCTTCTTTCCTTTGACCCAAAGCCGTTGCTGTGTGAGTTTTTACGTGACATGTCCAACTCAACAAAGACATGTGTGCCCCTGGGATCATCACTTTGTCCACTCAGGTTTTCATCTAGTATCTTCCTACATATAGACAGGTGATACTCTGCCAAACAGAAGAGAACACGCAGTATTGCAACAGAAGAGTCATGCAGTATTAGATTGATTTCCTCAACAGCAGCTAAAAAGTGCGGATGTGCGCACCTTCTGTCCAGCAGCTCTATTTGTGCTGTGTAACCCAAAGCCAAGGTAAGTTTCAAGGCTGGAGAGGAGTTACAGGAGTGAAGCTTGAAAATACATTTTCCAATTGGGACACCTGAAGGGCACTGTGCAGTGCCACAATTTCTCTCTTCCCTGGCCTAGGTGTTCATAAAGAAGAGGAGATGTCACAGTAGTGTCATGCCCAAGCGCAAAGCCTGGCTTCACTGATCAATAAGACTGCTAACTGGGCTTGAACATGAGCCAGCAGCCTGCCTTAGCAGCAAAGGCAGTTAACAGTGTCCTGGGCTTCATTAGGAGTGTTGCATGCAGGTCAGTGAAGGTGATACTTCCCAACTATGCAGCACTGACCAAGTCACACTTAGAGTGCATGGTCCCAGTGCAAGAGAGATATGAAGACACTGGAGAGAGTCCAGCAAAAGCCAAAAAAGATAAGTAATCATGGATAAGGAAAGTCAAAGAGCTGACACTGTTCAGTCTGGAGAAGAGAAAGCTTAACGGAATCTCATAAGTGTGTAGACATACCTGTAGGATGGGGGTGCAGAAAGGACAGAGACAGACTCTCTTCAGGGGTGCCCAGTGACAAGACCAAAGGCAGTATGCACACACTGAAAAATAGGAGATTCCCTCTGAATATAAAGAAACACTTTTTTTTCTTGGACAACTGTGAAGTTGTCCAAGCACTGGCACAAATAGCTCAGGAAGCTTTTGGAGCCTCCATATTGAAGATATTTAAAAAACAATCTGGACATGGTCCTAGGCAATCCTGGTATACGTGGGTATGCTTGAGCAGGGGGATCGAACAGGACGGCCTCCAGGCATCTTTTCCACCCTTAACCACTCTGTGATTCTGCATGCTTTCACCTTTTGCCACAGCTATACGACGCATTGAGCAGACAGACCTCCCTGGGAGTTCAGAGGCCCTAAAAAAACCTGTCAGCTCTTGTGATCTTCCTCTACATTGTCTGTTCTATATATATATTAGGTGAATAGAGCATACTTTTGGGACACACATCATCCTCCCCCTCTTCAAAGGCTGCAATACTCAACAGCCTGGACTGATTTCTGTGGCAGTTCATAAAGACATATTTCAGGCTGGTTGGTTTATTAAAAAAGAAACATGGCTAACCTGACTGAAAGTTTTTTATTCCTTTAATCAGTTATAATTCTGTGCTAAAATGAATGGATTGTAAAAATGCTGAGCTGCTATTTTTCCTGTTAAAAGAGTGAGCTTGGAACACACATGACTTTCAAGTACTGGGAAGCATGGCTGAGATAGTTTATTATGAGTCAAACCCACATTTCTAGCAGCAAGCTCTGTCTGTATTTTCTCTCACTGGGTCTATTCTAAAAGCCAAAGAGAAAAGAAGACCCACTGCTTCTGATTTCAGTTAAGTTTGTATCAGACAAAGAGATGACTGGGAAAGGAAAGAGGCATTTCTGAGTTTTCTTTCTCAACTTTCTATTTTCATATTTGCATGATTTCCATATGATTTGCATTATTTTTTTCCAGCATCCTATTTAAATGTTTTAATCTGTATATGCCCCTGGGATCATTACTTTCTCCACTCAGGTTTTCCTCAGATATCTTCTCGCATATAGACAGGTCATACTCTGCAGAACAGAAACATGCTGTGGGCTCTGTCTCTCAGCTCCTAGGAGAGTTCACTTTAAAGAAACTTCAAAACACGCAGTCTCTGGAAGTTTTATTCATGAAATACTTTTGTTTACAAGGCAACAATCCCATTGTCTTCAATAGGGACCAATTGCACTGTTTCCTTTGCATTTCTGTTTCATTCCGCAGTCCCAGGAAATCCAGATTTAGCCCTATGGCTGTGAGTGGGACTTCTCAGGAAGTTCCTCTGATGCCTGCTCTCCCTCTCTGTCCAGGAAGGGACCTCAGGCATCATCCAAGCCCTTCTGGTCCCAGGGCATACCTAGATAACATTTGAGGAAGTGTATGCCAGGAAGTCCACACCTTGTTCTGTGTTTCCCTTGGAGGAGACTTACGTCTATTTCCTAAACACATAATTTTTCCCATTCCTCTTTTCCTACATATCACTTCTAATATTTCCCTATAAAATTCAAAAACCAAGGGGACAAAAGAGTTAAACAAGGAAGGCAATTGAGTGTGAATGACACCTTTACAACTCCTCTGTTTGGATCTTCTTTAAATCCTGGGTCTTCTCTGCCTTATACCCTTAGTCATTTGTAACTCTCCTAAATTTTTGTACAATTGCTGCATAGTTTCTTTACCTGTTTCCACAAAGGCAAACAGATATACACATGGGTATTTAAAATGAGGCCTAAGAAATTCCTGTCTTCACCAATAACGTCAACACTTCAGCTGCATGCTGACAGAAAGACAAGCAGAGGCAGACAGACCTGCTAGCTCTTTTAATCAGAGGAATCCTGTACAGATTATTATTGCACATGCCACACAGCAGAGTGGATTCACAGCTCAAGTATATCAGTGGTAGCTCTGACTGAAAATGCCCTGTAGTTTACTGTTTTTTCATCTACCAACACTAGCAGGTTTGCATGGACAGTAGAAAAGGACCATTACAACTTCTTTTTTGAAGAGGTTTCATCATAATTCTTCCCCTTAACTGTTCAGAAATTCAGTTTTAATTGTCAGGGAATTCTCCCTTCTCCCTTTTCTGTCTACGGCCTCAGGAAGAGGAGGTTGAATGTGAACGGCTCTATGGCTTTAGAAATATTGCAAAAGTGGTTCACTTCATGGAAGTGCACTGAGTTTCTACCTCCCTTCATTCACTGTCACTCCACAGGTGTTGCTGAGGATTCCCACATATACACTTTGGTTCAAGTGCATGAACCCCTCACATTTTAAGCAGCATGGGATCAGATATCATGGATTTTAAGAGCTATTTTAGGATTCCATTCAGGAGTCCAAATGTCTGAGTAATAAATCCTGCCTCAGAGCACTGCATAACCTTAAAACCAGGATACGAACAGACTGTATATCTTTACCTGTACTTCAGAGAGCAGGCCAAGAACAGGGCAGGATTTGCCACCTTCAACTCACAAAATCAAATATGATCTTTAATTAGCAAAGTTTAATGCTGCTTTGGCTCACCTGCCAGGTGGAACAAATAGGAAGGGTTTCTCAAAAATAAAGATCAACACGTGCACAAAGCTACAAAAGATAATCCTTCTCATTAATAGTCAACACAAGTCAACCATACCATACAGTAACACTGCACCACTGCATAAGCTGCTGGTGCAGATGTTAGGACTATGACCCCTGGTCTTTTTCTTTTCAGATTGTCTGCTTTCTACAGCTTGTAACAGAGGTGGGCTGGTGACATGATGTCATCCAAAATAATTGTTTCAAGAAATTGAATTTCAAATCTATGACTAACGTGTATATAGAAACTTCTGGTGTATATAGAAACCAAGTGCTGCTTCACAGTTACTTGTCACTGGAAATCTGCCAGTGAGTACCAGCAGACAGCTCTTCTCAGAGGCACTTTTCTAGCAACTGGTCTCCAGTTGCGATGCAAAAGGATTTACTCATACAAGTACACTCTCCATTTTAAAATACTCTTGTTTAACTCCTTCTTTTAAATCTCCATATTGAAGCAAATATAGCCAAACAATTATGCACTTCAGACATGAAAGATGCCACTGGAAGTATCTTGCCAGAATTACCAGTATTACTTCACATAAATGACCAACACCCACAAAAGTAATGACCAGTATAATATAACACTCTTTTCCCAAAGCTGTCTTCTCCTCTTTAAAGAAGAGAGTTTTGTCTTAATACTGCATAAATTTAAAATTTATATCTTTAAAAGGTTCACCAGTCTTCACATCCATTTGCTGTCAATCTGTGATAAAAGCAGAAAAGACCCAAGGCTTGAGTCAGACATTAATCACACTGTGCTTGCAAGGTTCTAGGTGAAGGCCCTGAGCAAGAACACTGACACTGGCTAAAACACAGTATCAGTCTTAGTTTAAAAGTTACATATGGCTCTTTAAATTGAAACATTAGCCAAGAAAAAATGCTTTTGTCTGGTTTGTTCCTCGGAAAGCCACTAAATTAAACACCTGTGAAAAGAAATAAATTCTTTAGTAATACTGTAAGATACCAAGGTGACTGAACAGGCAATAATACATGCTATATTTCCTCCACATCTCCCAACATACACCTTGGTTTTAGGGCACATCCCTGATTCTGGATGGAAAAAATCCCTTAGGTCTTTCTAGAGACAGTGTTATTTCAACAGTTCCGAAGTTAAGCAGGCCACAGTGAATGCTGAGTGTGTGCAACAAAGCAAACATCAGGACAAACCAGTTTTGGCCTCTTGGTGGAGCAGGAGCTATCTGCCAGCCTACAAGCGCACAGCTGAAGGTATATGTACCTTCAGGGATCTCTGGTATGGTATATGGCCTTTAGCTTTAATATTAGTGGTGCTGCAGATGCAACACAGAGACGGTTAAATCTGTGCTCCCTTAAAAGGTCTTAACAGCAATAGTTCTCTGCAGGGGAAGGAGTATGAATATACTGAGTAGTTCAGAGAATACTGCTCTCTTGTATAGATCACCTGCCCTATGACTCAGATTGAAATCAGCTTTGATCATCACTTTGTATTTTAAAATTCCAGATTTTGGCAAGGAAAAAAAGTTTTGTGGTTTTTTTCCTCAACTTTGACAGAGATTCCTTAGATTTGCTTAAATGACAGTTTTGAAGAAAAAAAAAAATACCCACTTCAGGCCAAATGATATTTTTTGGTACCAGGGCTGCATAAGAGTCAGAACATGATCTGGCCTGAAAGATCTGTAATTCTGAATTTATGATAATGTTCAAGGTGGAAAATATACGGATTGTCTTTAAATCAATGGCCAGCAGTTGGGAGAAAAGACCATGTCCCTCCTCTAGACTAATAAAATATGTTACAGTGTCACAAAACAAGGTCTGTACAATCTGATGATGCCTTTTTCGGAGTACATTACTTGGCAAGTAGTGATTATTAACAGTATACTTATTTGGTAATAGTTACAAATTTGGGAGTGGGAGAATAAATCAGTATCAACTAAATAGTCTTAGTATTCTACTATTCACATCACAGAGAGCATAAACATCTTATCCTGCAAAATGCCAGTTTTAAAAGGAGAGAAAAACATACTTTGCACTTGAAGCACCTATGTATTGGCACCTACTTATTATAACACTTACGAGTTTCAGAGAGTCCTTTTTCTCCTTGCCTTTCCAGTATTTGCTCACTTCCTGAAGCATTACAATTGCAATTGCAATAACTTGATATTTGAGCAAAATAGCAATTACTCTCATTTAATCATGGAGCACATTTTATCACTATGCAATAGAGCGTCTCATCATGCAGCTAACTTAAAACCACTTGTTTGGAAAATCCTGTTACTTCTGTAAGGTATCATGTACAAGTCGAACAACAGAATCACAGCCTGAATTAAAATCTCCTTTTAGGTTTTCTTAAAGGTGTCTGCCTCCTATGTGTAAATTACTTGTTTTCATCTAAGGATACATTTTTAAAAAAAGAACAAAATTGCAACTCAGTATTCTAAACAGAGCAAAATTTAGTGGAAGTAGTTTCAGAGAGAGTTAACATACTTGTAATCTTTACTTCAAATCTATTTCTGAAGGTATTAAATAATACGCTCAACTTGAACTAGCAAAAAAAGAAATTCCCTGGAAATTTTCTGTATGTGATTAGCTGTGTGTGTGGACTAAAGCAAGAAAGCTTAGTTTTCAGTTGACACCATTCAAGCTAAATCACACTGGAATTCACAAAGTACAAAATAAAACAGACAAAATTATAAAACATACAGAGGAAAACACTAGAGCAAATTTTCGAAATCAGATCCGTTACCACAGTTCAAGAATGCAAGACCCAAAAATGGAAAGGAAAAAAGAATGTGAAAAGGTGAGTCCGTAAAAAGCAATCAGCATGCCGTATAAGAGAACTGCAAAGTCTTCAGCTACCCACATACATGAGGAAGAAACAAATAAAATTTGATTTTGGAAAGCTTTCACTCCTAATAATGATTGGCTATTGATACTAAAAGAGAAAGGATATGCAACATGAATCCAGTGTCCTTATCCTCATCTCCAATGGCAATAAATCTACCTCAAGTTGAAGTTGAAACTGAAATGGTACTGACTGAGCAAGTTGTCTACCCTCTCCACTTTCTCAATACACTTAACAGGTTTCATCAGTCTGCACAACAGTGAGAAGGAGGAGGGGGGTGGTTGGAAAGGGTACTAAATTAACAGACATAAGATGTAGCATCATGCAGCAGTAGCAGCAAGAGACTAACTATGCACTGCCATTTAATGGAAAGAGATGGTACTTGCATCTAAGGAAAATTCTCAGGGGACTGATTGCAGATGCTATGACAACAAGAAGGAGGATGTGACATAATTACCTAAGTAACTCTTTCATGTTTTTCCAGTGAGCCACTCTACTCAGCAGCTGGGAAGCCAGTAGAGACTTCATTAAGTGCATCTGTTCAGTAATTACTGCAACCTTCCCTGCACCACACATCTAACTTTCCATGCAGTCATAGCACAAAGTTGTTGGATATAATCATGAGGGTTCATTACTCAGTCCTAAAAATTTTGAACCTATAGCTATTAGAAATTTGGAATTGAGTTTCAGCAGGTTTGTTAAATACAAACCCTGTCACCTGGCAGGAAGAAATAAGCATAGCCTTGATGAAGTCTTGCAAGCAAGCCATGGAAAAGCTGCACAATTTGCCTGCCTTATATATAGAGCAGTTCCTTCTCCACCATAAAACAACTTTAACTGGAAAACACCACGACAGATCCTTTGCTCATTTAAATCATTGCAGTTCTTCCAACTGCAGTGGAGTGATGCAGATTTACTGCTGGTCAAGATTCTGCCTCTTGAGTTGCAGTAGTACACAAATAAGTGAATGATATGTTCAGGAGCCTTTTGCTTCCTTAGTCATACAAAGCCACAGAACTGGGAAAAACGAGTTTGTATTTACACTACATCCAGACAACAGACCAATTAGTAGAGCACAGAGATTTAAAACTGAAAATTTGCAGCAAAAACACAAATCCCCAAAGACAGTTTGAAAGCTCCTAGACTTTGATCCTCAGCAGAAGGAGGAGTATGATGAGGCAGACCCCTGGCTTTTGACATGGGAGAGGGAACCGTATTGAGAAGAGTCTCCCTCTCAGCGCCTGCCTGCTCAGGAACAGGCCTGGCTGGCTGCCTGCCTAAAACTGAGCTCAAAAGGCACAGAAGAGTCCATGCCTCTTTATTTCCTTTGAAATTTAGGGATTCTAGAAAACCTGGATTTTGAAATTAATACCTTTGCATCAATTGAGAAGGCACTGACAGCAGGAATAGCTGGCCAAAGACCAGAGATGAAAAAAAAGCAAAGGCAACATTATTTCTCACCACAGAGAAATGGGGCCCCTCCTTGTAGGGAACAACCATGATTTGTCAACTGTAAAAGAGGCCTGACTGCACTTCTTTCCTTCACGTAAGATAGACAGGGGACAAACTCTTGGTCTAAGATCCAGCACAATGAGAGTAATTGTCCTCATCTCCAGCCAGGTGTCTCCAACTTCTGCCCTACTTGCACCTTGTGTTTGAGTCTCTGCTGCCCCACAAGCCTAGTTTTCATGGCTACTTCACATTAGTGAATCTTGTTCCCAACACACCGAGGAACCTAGACCATTTGGTGATGTTAGTCCTGCATTTAGATTCAGCGGTGACCAAGCACCAAAACCAGGACATGTGCAATTTGGTTATCTTACAAACAAACAAACAAACAAACAGAAACCGCCCACAAAAACCAAAACAACAACAAAAAAAAACCAAACACCAAAACAACCCAACAACAACAGCAACAAAAACCAAACAGACAAAAGGAAAAAAAAACCCACATGAAATTAAGTAAAGGAACAATTCCTTACAGCAATGCTAGTGAGTTTATCCATTAACATCCCTTCTTACCCAGAGCTCTGGAGGTTAGTTTTTCCCATGTATAGAGCTCAACTTTAGAGAATGGGGATGTCCATTCACACAAATCAAAACATGCAGTGTAAGTTTTACTTTTAGCAGCTTCCCTGAAATATAAAATAAAGGGGAGGGAGGGAAATAGCACTTTTGATGTGACCCTGTCAGAGGAACCTGCAGACTTTTATGAGCTGCTGCTGAGCATGTTGTGTAGCTCTGCCTGGTAACCACTCAAAACAACTGACTGACAGATAAGGGAATAACCCCAAATACCATGTTTCTGGATGCCAAGATACAGGCAGCAGAGCACAGATGTGAACAGAAGGTAGCAGCTATAAGGCAGAACATCCACAGAGGCAAATGGGCAGAGCTCCATAAAAACTTTGCCAGACTTTTTGCCACACTACACTGGACTACAAGAGCTATCACTAGTCTTTTCAAAGACTTTTTGTTTAGCTTACAGCAGTCCACCCCAACAAAATCAAAGATATAAGTTTAATATCAAGACTCTGTAGATGCCATAAAACAACTACAGAATCATAGAATCATAGGAGCTGAAATGGGCCTTAAAAATCCCATAGTCCCAAACTCCACTGCCACGGGCAGGGACACCTGCCACTAGACAAGGTAATTCAAGGCCTTATCCAACCTGGTTTTGAACACTGCCAGAGTTGGGGCATCCACAATCTCCCTGGGCAACCTGTTTCAGTGTGGGACCACTGTCACTTTTATAAAATCTCCTAGAGTTTAAGTACCAACAACCAGAACTCCTATTGTCAATCACTGTGGCAACAACCATCTACCCCACACAAAGGGCCAGCTGGCTAATTCACCCATAGGCATGCCAACATACGAAGATGGCTTTCAGGCATCTTTTCAGACAGAGCAGAAAAAGACAAAACTGGTTAAAACTAAAATACAAATCTGAAATTAAGGGATCAGGAAAATACTCATACAACTTTAGAGCTTTATTCCACACTCTATTTGCTGCCAGTGTGGGGGTTAGGGCTGTGCTGGAAGTTAATTTTAATTCTTTATAGTCTTACAACTACAACAGAATCCCTTAAATTACATTTAAAAACTCACATCCTATTGCAAACTTAGTACTTGTATTATATTATTAAACTCAGATTTTCCCATTACAAGCTTTACTAAACTGTTTACACAGAAATCATCAGTGCTTGCTATCAGTGCTTACGGAGAAAAAATGCTCTCATTAAGCTTATCAGGAGAGAGAGTGAAAGAAAATTTAACAACATCAAAGTCTTTGGAGTTTTGTTGGGTTTTTTAATCTTTTGATTTATGTCAACTAAGAAAATTATAGAGTTTAGGTACAAAGACAAGGAGAGGCTACAACCCACAAGAAGAGTGGTGGCTAGGCAGTCTCCATTCACCTTTTTAGCCAAGGACACTGGTTGTGTGCAGGCACAGATACCATCCCCTCTCGATGAAAGTGAACAAACCACATAGGCAGACATTTCCCCCAGACTTCTTTTGAAGCCTGAAAGCTATGATGCACATGCAGAATAAACAAGGGATTTGTCAGCACCATCTCATTACAGTGTGATTTCATTCAAACCGACATTTTTATTGTAAGCAACTGAGAGTAGAACTGCAGTAAATCTTCACAAAAATGCAGTGTGTGTGCCTGCAGGTGTCTCCTCCTGACACTTGTTTGTGGGTTTGCAAAGGTGTCCTTGACAAAAAGGTGCTTCTAGTTATCTGTCAGGGCTGTTCTACTTTTGACATTGAAATGGATATTGAAATGGGTTTCAAGTCGGGAACTGCAACTTGAGAAAACTCCAGCAACGTTAAGAAAACAATGTTTTTAAAGAATTATTTCCAAAAAGGGCCCAAAATCACAAAACAAAACTCAGAGCTTCCATAGTAACTGGAGGAAAAGCTTTTACATACAAAATAGAGACAATGTTTTCATAAAGTTACCTACAAGATATATAGAGAACTGCTGTGAGCTAGACAAAGTGTTCCAGTGCCGTATCCTTCCTCTCCAACAACACCTAAGTTACAGCAGAACTCCTCACCACTTCATTTCATTCCATAAATCTATTTATAAAAAATTATTTTATACATTGGATGAGACAGTGTTGCCAGATGCTTCTGGATATAAAAACCAGAGAGATTCAGGTTTACTGAAGTCAAGCATTTAGTCATAGAAACACAATAAATGCAGAAGGAAAATATCTTCTTGTAAATATTTGTGTTTATCATTTTCCCAGGTTTAAAGACAGTGCACCAACCTTTAGTAAGTCAATTACAACAGCAAATAACACTTACTGGCATTCTGAGTTAATAGCCTCTCATTTGAACAGCAGTGATGAGACAATCTATAGGGGGGAAAAAAAAGGCCTTATCTTCCCCTCTGTTACATTTTAGTGGACAAAAACCTAGCCAAAGCCAAACAAGAGCTCAAATACAGTATCTTTTGTATATAAAGCTTCATGTACTCTGAAATTTGGTGACATAAAATATGGCAAATAAAGATCTTGAAGTCTTCATCTGAGATAGACTGAGTTTTCTAGAGCAAGCTAAATTGCACAACTCCTGTTCTTGAATAGTCCCACTAAATGGGTCCCACTGTGGCTTCAAAATAGACTATCTACATCAACTACCAGTGCAAGAAGTCCATAAAAGTGGAATACTCGAAATTCTCAGTGGGCCTGTGCACCTCAATCCTCCTTAGAGTCTCTGTCAAAACAGTTGTATCTAGAGTAAGAGGATTTGTAATTACTTTGTCACAAGCTGTGTAGCATTGTCCTACATTGGCCTTTCTAGTACGGCACATCCCTCTCTTCCGCAGGGATCTATGAAGTCCTTGGCAGTGTGGAGTTTCCACAGCTCTCGTGTCCCAACATCAGTGTGGTGAGCAGCCAAGGTGAAAATTAGAGCAATTGAGAAGCTGCTGTAGGTTGTTCTGCTCTTTGAGCAGATGCCGGCTAACCCCAGAGACACAAGGGTATATAACTGCAAGCCATCAGCAAGCAGCTCTTCTTGCACCAGGCTTCTTCTTTGCCCTCATACTTTCATGTTCAATGTTAGGCCCAGGTCTTTCATTAATTTTTATTAAAATTTTCAATAAGTCTCATTGTCAGTAATCAGTTTTCAAAACACTGTGAAGATCATAATTTCTTAGCAGTTAGTATAAATGTGAATCAATCCAAAATATTTCCTCTTCACGGTGTCATTTAGGTTGGAAAAGACCTTTAAGATCATTGAGACTAATTGCAAACTGTACACTGTCAAGTCCAGCAAAAGAAGCAATGGAATGACCAAACGTCCTTCTCCAGGTAATCTCAACCATGCAGTTGAAGGTGATGATAGTGAAGACAGGAGTTATGATTTTTACCATGTGTCCCTTTTAATAGCACGGACATCTCATCATGGACCTATCCAAACTGCTGGTGTGTTGCTCCCACTTTGTTTGGAGCAGAGTTGGGCAACAATTTGCAAATGTTGCCTGACAACTGCTATGATACATTTTGCACCCAAAGGGGAGATACTTTCTCTCAAACTAATATTTCTTTTCTCCTCAAGGGTATCAACCTTCTTTCTCAGTTAATACTACAGTAGCAGATGCAGCTCAACATTGCCCAAGAACTTCTTAAAAATCTGCAGGATCCAAAACACAGAATTCTCATCTGATGGGAAAAAAAGACATTTAAGCCCATCCCTGAGACACTTATGTTGCTGTGAGATTTCTTGGATAGATTAATTTTCTTCAGTATAACGATTAACAAATACATGAATCATTTAGTTCTGTCTACCATACAGTGCTGGTAATACCACATAGCATGTTTACAAAGTTTTTACAGTTATGTGACTCAATACGATGCACAGTTGCCCAGATATAAAAATAAATGTTGTATAATATACACATCGTAGAATCAATACACAGTGTACATCAAACACAGACACAGATCAAATTTCCTAAGAAGCAGAAAAACACTGAGTCTTGCTTTAAGACGCTTTAAAGGGGAATAGTCAAAAAGAACTTCTTCCCCTTTGTTTTCACCAATCCCTTTCCATCAATAAGGACCAGCTCAAGCCTTGCACTGTCAATAGAGTTTGCTAAATTCACTCTGAAACAGTTTTTGACTGCAGAAATGCAGTTCTTCTGGGTCACTACTGTTGCAAGCCCAGAACCCCCTCCCCTCCCCGCCAACAACCTATGCCTTAAGCAAAATGCTGCCACAAAAAACAGAACTCAAAAGGGAAGCCTCTGCCCATGCTACCGCAGCTTTAAGGTGAAAGCCAAGAAGCGAGTGAAACAAGAGAGGAGAAGGCAAGCCAAAAAAGGTGAAAAAGGGGACTCTGCCTGCGTGGTCCAACATTTTAAAAGGTACCACACCTGCCTGCCCCGTGATTCCCATTCCAGCCATGTCACTGAACCTTAAAAAGACAGTAACAATTTTTGGGCATGGATAGATATGAAATACATTAGCATTTTTGGTTACCCAAGACAACTTTCAGTTGCAAACCCTGAGTGATTATACGCTAAAGTTGGTCTGGTTTTCTTGTGAGTGTGAGTAGCAATAAAGACAGAAGAGCAAAAAATCCAGCAATCCTGTTAGTTTGTTCCTGAATTTTAAAAAAACAACAACAACAAAGAAAAAAGAAAATGTTCTTCCACCAGAATGACATAAACTGATAAAACTTCACTACTAATAATGATGTTGAGAGTGGCAGGTATTAAGATAGGGGATGCAAAATTGAGCATATTGCAACAACCTGTGGAGGGCCTTCCATTAGAGAAAAAATTTAAGAAATAGCATTTGCCTGGCAGTTTCACCTTTAAAGAGCTATGTGAACATTAACAGATAGTTAAGATATCTTAACTATGTAAAGATGCTATAATGAAACATACATTTCCATGTCTAATTTTTTTTCAGCAGACTTAATGTTTGCATGATGTTAGTGATTGCAAAACAAATTCTCCATAAATCAGAGGTACCGCCATAAAACAGGTACCTCCTTCCACACCAAAAAAGGCTTGTATCCATCATTATTCGATAAAATCCTGACCCGATTATGTCAGTATTATCCAGGAAAAACTTTCCTGATTTCACAATAGCAAGGAAGTGGAATCTCTGTCTTAAATGTATTCAACAGGAATTTGTATTGACTATTACAAGTAAGTTATCAATGTATTTAACTTGGATTTAATCTAAAAATTTAAACTGGATATAAGCTTGCTTTGCTTCTAAGATCTATATGGATTTGTATACCAGTACATATGTACACATACCCTAGTAAGATAAGCAATTGTAGCAAAGAACCCTGCTCAGAGAATCCTTAAGTTTTGTATACAAAGTCTATTGGAAAAAGCCCTGTCACTTTGTTAAGCCTCACTTTTCCCTAAGCCAGCAAACAGAAACATGAAACAGCACTCTTCAAACAACTACAGCAATCCATCTTAAAATTCCTAATCTTTCATGGCATTTCTCATTGTCCTATCAATTTTGCTTCTTGTGTTTGATAACAGCTACACATATACCTTTGTGCAAACTGAGAAATTACAAAAGGTTATAGAATTTAAAAACACTGGCTAAGAAAACAATAAAATTTGCAAAGAAAGCCAAGGCTCCCAAGGGTGACATTCTGGCCTCATAGGAAGGAAATGCAGCTAGCAGGCTGGAAACCTGCAGTTCTGGAGTCCAGGATTTCCTGAGGTAAGGTTCCAAAAAAAAGTACTGCAAAGATCTTGGTGAACGCATGTCAAAACCCAGAAAAAGGATGTAGAGCAGCTGCATATCAAAGGCAAGTTACTTGGGCAGAAGAAAATAAAGAACAGGGAATGCAAAACCAATGCACACAAACATTGCAGGGTATCTGTACATTTCAGAGGCATTTAATGGACAAATGGCTATTTTCAACAGCTGTCTTTCCTGTACTTACTGGAACTAAGAAAGACAGGGGAAAAAAGGAGAAAAGAGAGAAAATAAATGAAAGACAAATTAAATCAGGCTCACCAATTGTAAAGTTATAGCCATCAATACAAAATTTAGCACTCCGGCCTTTTTTAAATCCTTCCCTTCTGCCACTTGGCTCTGTCATGCTCCTGCCAGCTTGTACTTTTAGCAGCTGCCTTTTGCTCTCTGGTGGAAGCAGAGCATTCGAGCTCACTCTTAGCGGCCCTTGAGTATCTGCTTGGGGCAGCACACACACCAAACCGCACACATCTTACAGGAAGCCAAATCCGAGAGGCGTGCACCCAAGTGTTTTCTCCTCCCTCAAACACTTTCATTGGCAAGTTACCTACATGCCTGCTCAGAGTCTGGTTAGAGGCTCCCCTATCAGAACCGGGAGTCAATTAGCGCAAGAATATCAAGTCAATAAGCCAGCTGTAGCTATCAAATCTCTCTGTAGGAGGTAGCACACAAAAAAAAGATGAAGGGTTAGATTTTGCTGTTATCTACCCACTGAGATTCCTTGTACTCCCTGCTAGGCTGCAACCAGTTTTTGTGGCTCATCTTACTCAGGGGGATTTCTGTCTTGCAGCAAATTGTGCTCAGATTTCAGCTCTTCAAATAGAAGCAGTATATTTTAATAATTGGAGATATAATGGATCAACCCAAAATACATTACAACATCAATCATCTGCTACTTATGTAAACAGCTAGTCTCTAGAAATCCAACTGAGCACAGAGAACAAGAGATTATCAGTAATGAAGAACATGGGAAAACAACATGTAATTTAGCAGTAACGTTGATAAGCTGAGCAAAATGCACATGCATGCACACATACAAAACAACCTTCCAAAATCTTCCTCCTCATTGTTTATCACATGGTTTGTAAACTCATCTGTGCAGGTTTTTTTATCTAGTAATGTTTAGAAATGTTGACTCAGAGCACATGCAAGAAATCCTCTGGAAAAGGCAGGCAAATCACCCTATCCTAAGAACAGACAAAATTTAGAGTCAAGGCTGGCAAAGTTTTCATGAAAGGCCAGCAGCAAGCTGAAGTTTTAGGAGTAGGGGTCTAAGAAAACAGTGTCAACATCTTAATGATTCCAATACACATTTATCAGGGCAATTCTCTTTTTCTTGTAATATATGTTAAAATTATAAATGTGCAATTGAAGTGTTCCAATTTTTTATGTTCCCAAGAATAAATGTAAATTCCACATAAACACATCTAGTTTTGCATTGATTTGGATGGAAACCACTTGGAAACACTATGTTTCATGAAGACTACCATCAAAATAATAGTCAGGACACAGTTTACTGAAAGCTTGCTCAATGCACACCAAAAGGTTTACAAAATATCAGCAAATGTGCTTACGTTTAAGATATAAACATCAGCCCTACCTTGGTTTCTCAACAAAAGCCTAAGTCAGATAGAAATGCTGCATATTTCAATTCCCTCTCTTCAAAGGATGGAAGAGAATCACTACTGAACTCCAGCAGTTAATTTTAATTCCACTTAGCTCTACCGCAGTGGAGCACCTCAGCCTAATAGAGCTTTTTTGTTAACTTTTAAAAATTATTTATATGGATGTTCAATAATATAAGACAAGTTCATTAAGAAAACAGCTTCTATCAATGAGAGTTTGTTGGGCTTTTTTAACATGTCATTCTTTTGAAACAAAAAAAATTATTTACATATAACATTTATGACACTTGCAATTATTTTTGACATCAAAAGAGTAGGCAGTTGTTCCAGAATTTAAAAGAGTTGTTGCTCTTTATAGACACTTCATATCACTACAATGAAGACTGCTCATGCAGTTTACTGAAATCCATCATGTAGCTGCCTCTCCAAAACAATGTAGGAAAATAATCCAAGTATAAAGCATTTCTAAGGAATTATTTTGTCTTTCACCAGTAATATATATCATATAAGCACCAATGCTCTCCCTAAGACAGCAAAAGCAAAGAGAATGATTCACACTATATTTAGAAAGCAAAAAGTTAAATATTACCTAAATGAAAGATAAGGAACCATGACAGTTCCAATCTTTTAGAATTATCAGGTTTACGGTTTTATTTAATTATTTGCTGGCACCATTTTTTTTCCTGAAGGCACAAAACATTTATTAAAAAAGAAAAACTGTGGGAAGATAGCAGTGATGATTTGATGAAGTTTCAGTCAAGTTTCTAAATCCAAGGAGAAATGTTCTCCCCAAAAAAGGCAGGTAGAGACAGTCCTGCTTCTCCCTTGGCTTGGATCATGTACTCATGTAGGAAGCAGGAGAATTATATTAACATTTCTCAAGAGAGTATCCAGATCACCAAGCAACCACTGTGCTGCTCATTTCTAAGCTCCTTCATTGCTGTTTCAGCCACTTTGTACAGATTGCCAGTGAGAAAATAAACTGGCTATTCAGTGGCTGCACACACCAGCAGTACCATACAATAAGTTGTTCAAGGCCCAAATAATACTAATTCAAAAAATTGTAGTAGTTTGATAAGCTCATTTAGGTCAAAGTGAACATTTGCCCCACAAAGAATAAAGACAGTCATTCTGGAGGGTAAAGTGATTAAATAAGTTTAGAAGCCAGATTTTCCATATGGTTGGAGAGGGCTCTTAACTGGCCGGTTGCAGAGGGATGCTCACTCCATTCAAAACTGCAGACACAATCACATTGAGAAAGGTTCTGATCTTCTTTTCCAAGAAAAAACAGTTTCTTCCCAGTTTTAGTTAAAATTTAATCCATCTGCTCAAAGTATTACTAAATTGAGTTAGAAACTTGATACCTGATTCTATCTGATTCTTTGCATTTTGCTGTTCAGCTCTTGGCTAGATTTCAAGTCTTCATTTACATCCTGCTTTCCCAAAGAATTCCTACAGATTCATTCAGGGTATAGTACATTTTTTTACCTTCCACTGCCAGGAAATACCAACACAGGTCACCAGGCACTTCCTGTGGCTGCAGTTCACTGCCATGTAGAGCAATACATGAACATTATTTGCAAATCACCTGAACATCTTTGAGGTAAAAAACACAGTGGTAATTTAAAATATTTATTACTTTTGCTGTAAAAAGACCACAGTATACATGATTATTTTAACTGGCAACCCATAAAACAGCAGTTACTTTGATGTTTTCACTATACTTCCCTATGTGTAGAAGAGTTTGCATGTCTTCAAGAGGTCTATTTTAACCAAAGATAATCTCAAATTAAGCCAAATACCCATCCAAATGTGTTATTCTCTAAAATACATGCTAGAGAAAGTGGTGAAAAAACAGCCACCTATGATAAACAGGAAACACTTCCTATCTCTAAGCAATTGTTTTCCGCCCTTCAGTACGAAAAGGCATATTATTAATGTAAATTATCCTCACCGAGACTGAAAGAATTTTAATTGCATTTTACATTTTCCAAATATAATCTTAAAAATCAGTCATATGGAGAAATACTTCTTTGTATTAACGAAAGGCATAATTTGTTCTTTCAGTCCTGTATCCCCTGGCTCATGTAGTGTGAGAATTGAAAAATGATAGCATTAAATAAAATCCTAGCTCCACAAATGTCAACGGTAAAATTCCCACTCACTTCAGCAGGACTGAAGCTCTTTAATCCTGGTTTTTCATACCTCTGCTCCTCTTTACTCAGTTCTTAACACAAACAAATTTCACAGGTGCAGTGATAATTTAGGTCTCAGATACCCATATGACTGTTTTAGTGCCAATCACTAAAATTATCAGAATTAGGATCTCAGAATTTTTATCTTTTTAGAAATGTCTCTGGTATCCTAAATCATTGGGCAACTTGACTTTGAAAATTAAGAAAAAACAAATACAACCACCCTGGATAAGACCAAAGGTCCGTTAAAAACAGTGTCCTATATCCAGCTGTGAAACATGTCTCCATCAGTACCCAAAAGTAAACAGTAAGAATTTGTTAAAAATTATTAAGAACAACGCAGACTGTGGTGACACTTCATATCCAATCACCATGAGTTTGGGTACCTCGTGCACCATCTGTGTATTATGTGTCCAAAGAGTCCAAAGTTTTCTGTTTAATCAGATTAAGATTTAGCACCCTCAGCATCCTCCGTCAGAGAGGTCCATAGCTTAACTAAATATTGCATGAACATTTCCTGCTCTTGTTTGTTTTGAACATTTCTCCTTCTCATTACCTTGTTGCTCTTTAGCCTAATAATATCAATTTTGAAGCCTTCTGGCTAGGAATCCAAATGTGAGGAGTGGTCACATGGGTGGCAGAGGCATCCCCAGCATGCAGAATTTCTAGTGGTAAGGAATGCATGAGACAGTGGATGGCAGTGAGAGAGACCCCAGAAGCTCCTGTCTTTGAAATTATTGATTCCATCACTGAATTTCCAAACACTTCAATTGGATAATTTTTACAAGCATATATTTTTTAGAGAAGTTTTAGAGGGCTCTCTCAGCACTAGTGTCAACGTCACCTGAAAACATTTACTATCTCAAGAAGAGTTAAGAAACTAGGTATGATGCATTAAAAATTGATAAATCTTTTAAGGAAATTTCCAGCTTCAAAAAAGAAATTCAGGTGAAATCCCCTGAGGTGTTTGGTGTAGTTCTCACAATCAACAATGAACTTAGGTATTGCAGGTTGTTTATGGAAAGATGCTATTCTTCCCTGAAAGATGTTACTGTTTCCTAGAAGCACTCCATCTGCACGTTGTGATGATATTATCAGAAGTTGTCATTGTCAGGAGTATTCATCACATATAAGGGTTTTTGTAGGCGTGGCAGCCAGAAGGAAATATGACTTTCCAGTAAAAACTGTTTAAAAACAGCTGTTCTGAGGTTTTCTGCTTGCTTCGGGCTTTACCACTTTGACCATTGTGGTAAACTGAAAAAAGGAATAGTCTCCAGTTTGCTGGAGTATTTTCGTGGTTTATGGTACTTTATGTTTTCCAATAAACATACATTTTGTGCTATTTAAAGTGACTTCACACCGTGTGTGAAAATCTAAATGCATATAGTAAATACTAGGCACAGGAAAGGAAAAGAAAATTATAATATTATTTCGAGCTTGGACTTCACTGTAACTATTTCAAGCAGCTCTGCAACTCAGAGAAAATGCATTATTCTCTTTAGAAACACAGGACGAATTTACACCATCTAATTTCAGACACTTGTCTGAGTTGCCCAAATGAGAAACCCTGAGACACCCACTGCAGTGTGCAGAGAGCTTCAAATGTGAGTTGGAGTTCCTGAAATCTGAATCACTCTGAAGAAGCTCTTTCTTAAGCAGCCAGAGAGACTGAGGCATCTGAGAGCTGGAAGAGGTAACTTAGTGAAAACACTTAGCCTGAGCATGAGGATCATCAGCAACAGCTTATGCTTTCTCCAGATTGCCTGCCAACAGTAATATGCTAAGTTTGATCCTCTTTCAACTAATACCCATGAGACTGGCACTACAACATGCTATGTGCAACTAAGCTATCAGATAACCTCATCCTAGAAACCTGAATGATTTCAGGAGAGACAACAGAACACAGAAGAATGGATGGACAAAGAAATAAACGTCTTGGACTGCAAAGGGAACAGTGTGTCAGGTGAACCCTTTCTTCACACGTACATACACTAACACACAGTGGTGTTGCTAGAGTTGGGGGAAGGAGAGCAAATAATCCTCAGGGCTTGTATTTTGGACTTACTGCATTTTCTGCATTAATTGTGCTGCAAGTCTTTTAACTAGGTCTGTGCAGCTGAAAAATCACACTTCCCTCTCTTGCCACCCAACAACTCCTACGGACAAAGGAGTACATGGTAAAGTGGGTTGATGAAGTTTTTTATCTGACAAGCATCACAATATCTTTGCCTTAACTTCACCAAATTTGCAGAACCAGGAGAAAACTCATGGACTTCTGAATTTCAGAGGTGTAGTCCATTATGCAAAAAGCAGCAGGCAGACATCATTTGCTACAGTTTGATAGCAGTGTGAACATTTCTTATTACCAATGCCCTGTCATCCAGCACCTTGCACACTTGTCTCCTGAAGCTCTCCCTAGTTGCCAAGCCAGCTTGCTCTAACTCTGAGATCACCAAAAAAGAGAGTATTGAATGACTGCTACATCAATGAAAAATCAAAATTTAAGACCAGTAGGACCAGCATACAGTGTTTAAGGAACAGAACAAGCAGTAACAGGTTCAACAGTGTGTGTCTGCTGCAAAACGCTGTGATTGGTATCTAAGTTACAACACCTTCAGGCAGAATTCAATATCCAAAGGGATTCTTAGACCACAGGACATGCAGATGTCTGATCTGGACCAGATAAAAAACAAGATTACACTGGGGCAGCATGAAAGTGTGAAACTAAAGGAAATGGGAAAGAATGACCTTTCGATTAATTCCATGCAGGTGCATATACACAGGTGGGACACCCATATGAAATTACCACAGCACCAGAGAAAGGCCACCATCTCCACTACAAGGCAGGAGCTAGAGGACAGGGTTTGAAATGGTATTGTGGTGGATGGGCTGTGTGGCCTGCTCTGAGATACAGACTTCACTACCGGTGGGAAACATGGGCAAAACATGGTTTGAAAAATGTTGATAATCAAAAGATCATTAACTGCTTGGGGTGCTGTTGTGCGTTTGGGTTTTTCAGGGAATTTTCTCTCATCTGTTACCTGAAACGAAGATGCTGTGAGGGGAGAGTGTTCTCTGGAGATGGAGACGAACACGGGGTAATTAAGAGACAAAAGAAATGGGCAATCACTCTCACATAATAGCTCCGTCGGGGAACAAGAGTTTGGGAGTTTTGGCTGGGGAATGAGTTCTCTGGCTGGAGTGGAAGTTGATGAGGGTGGGGTGTTAGTTCTCAGTAATTGCAGTATATTACGACGAGAGGTGTTTGGGCTAACTGAGACTTACCTGGGGTGTGGGGGAGGGCCTCTCCGTTTTTCGGCTCAGTGGTCCTATGTGTTACAGAGGATGTTTGGCTGCTCTGAGGACATTGCTACAGTTTAGCTTACCGCCACGGGTCTGCTCATCTCCACTGTTCCAGTCCGCTGCTCTGGGGGCATTGCTACAGTTTATCTTGCTGCCTGGAGTGGTACTGAGAAAAATTTTTTGCAAAGGGAGCCATATCCCGTCTTTCCCCTCGCCAGAGCTACCCCTGCCACCTCAGGAGGTTCCCAAGCCTGCGTCAGAGCGCTCCTGACCCACGGGGAGCCATTGCAGCCTCTGCCTTGCCGGGAGCAAGAGCGGCCCCTGGAGTTACTGCAGGGGGCCACCGGGGAGTTACTGCAGCCCCTCTGCCTCACCAGGAGCCAGCAGCAGACCCTGCCGGTTGTAGCTGCACTGTTGCTTTTGCTCTTTGTTCTGTTTTCAATATATATACACACATATATATTTTCTAGTATAGAACTGTTATTCCTTTTCCAATATCTTCACCTGAAAGCCCCATAATTTCAAGTTATAATAATTTGGAGGGAGGGAATCATCTTTTCCATTCCAGGAACATTCCTGCTTTTTAAACCCGTCTTTCGAACAAGGGCAGGTTCCCACCAGTACCATCAAGCAAGAGCTGGCTGAATGGACTGGACAGCAGGAGCTGTCAGATGAACATGAGGCAAGGCCTGATCCAGGCAGCTCACTGCAATGTTACTAGAGAACTAGTCAGTGCTCAGGAAGAAAACACAGTCTTCAAATGTCTTGCAGGTGTTCTGGATTTTAAGATAGAAGTAAAATCACCTTATCTCAAGCCAGTTCACTGTCACAAAACAGCCCATCTCATCTCAGTTCCACACAGACCAGCTGGGAAGTTCCCAGCCTGCCCAGGGTATCAGTCATTAATTACACTGGGAGAACACACAGCCACAGCCCTGATAGAATTGTAATTTTAGGAGAGGCTTGAATTTCATCCTGATATCAAAATTGTAATGTAAAGGGCATAGATTTTGCCACACTAGAAATGCTAGGCTTACAGAATGGTGACAAGGCCTAGAAGACACTCAGATATTGGTAAAGTTCACCACATGCACTAACCACTGCACATACTGATGATAAAACCAGAATAGCCAATAGTAAAAGACATATCTCGGACAGGATTCCAAATAGACCTCATTAATTCATAACCTACAGACAAGAAAAAAGACAAATATTTCAGAGTAATAGTAGATCTTTATTAAAGGCATTTGCTGTCAAAAGCAGTTCTACAGATATGAGAAGTTGTCCATAGTTCAGTAATGCATCCTTCTGGTGTGAAAACCTGATATTACAGAGGCCCCCTACCTTGAAAAGTAAATTTAAGAAACAATCTAAGAATTAAAAAAATATTTTTCACACCTGGCCATCCCAAAAGCTCACAGCAACTGCAGATGATTAATAAGATATAAGCGCACACAAAAGACAAGAAGAATGGGATGAAAATTCTCCATCATTGTAATGATTCAGTGCTTCCTTCCTGCTCCACCTTAATAGTTCTTTTCATGTAACAATGACCATTCAACCTCCACAGTCGTAGGTTCATACTGAAATATCTATTAATGACAGCCACTTGTAATGTAAACAAAGCTGGTGTTTGCATACATACATACTGTGTTTAGTTTTGAGTGCTGCCATTAAGACTCCAAACCCTGCTGCAGACAAAGATGTAAATGAAGACACAGTTTCAGGGCTGACCCTAATGGGGTCAGTGGTGTAAATGATCGAAAGAGATTAAAATATCTAAAGAGGAGAACTGTAGCTCATACCCAGTCTTTTGAGGTTCATTTGAATGTGGCCTGAGACTTATCTTGACCTTGTCAAGTCCTTGGAAGGACCTTAGCAAATCCAAGAGACCTTGACTTGACTTCAGAAAAAAAAAATCTTGTAAATGGAAGATAAATTAAAATCAGCAAAATTAGCAAATGGGGAAAAAAATAAAAGCAAGACATTTTTATAATCCGACATAGTCACTCAAGGACACAAAAATAGCAGGAAAAGTTATAAGACCTTCGGAGAAAAGAAGAGGGTCAGAAAAGGGACATTGAGTAAGATCAAGAATTGTCCCTGTCTAAGAGGCAGTGGTGAGCTGCACCTCCCTGCCTCACTAACAACTCTCCGGCCAGCATGGACTCACCTCATACCTGCACTGAGCTGGTGAGAACATAAATGTTTCGTCCAGCAGCATATTACCCTCAGCTGCCCACTCTTATCCAGTAAAAAGTTAATAGTCACATGGTCATATGTGGAGTACGCTTTTGCTGTAGGGTATCTACACATGGTTAAAAACATCCATTAAAAATTACCTGAACAGCTAATGTTTCCAACCATAAAGTATTCCCACTCTCACAGGCCTTTCCTACCTTTGTCAGGGTCATGGTCCTTATCTATTTTTCCAGTAGGAGCAGCATAAAGAATAGGAAAGCAAAACAACAGCAGTAACCACTGGTTCAACTTGAAAAATATCACTCCTTCTATCAGTCTATCACATGTGATGACAAGAAGCTGTCTGTTTCCTGCTCCTACATGCGCCAGTGGAAATAGTGCTATACTACACTGAAATCACAGTTCAGTTCGTGAGCAGAAGTTTATAACCTTTCCCAGAATGCTTTCCTTACTTTCTCCTTCAATACCACAGCTACATTCTGCTGAAGACCTTCTAAATCAGCCAGGGAAATTCTATTTTAGACAGGGTGATCTTTACATATTTAAGGATTGTCAAGGTTTGACCCTGGCTGAATGCCAGGCACCTACTATGTCTGCTCTCTCTATTCTCTCCTGCCACATCTGTGCAGAGGAAAAAAAACTAACACAAACACACTGGACTCAGGAGTTGAGATAAGCCACTGGTGGGAGAACACACAGGAAAAGGGCAAACAGGTTCCAAACTTAAAGTTGCAAAGTGATTTATTAACCTAACAGAGTTGGAGAATAAATCAGAGGTAAAAATAAGCTCTTAAGACACCGTTTCCTCACTCACCCCCCTTCCCTCTTAAGACACCATTTCTCTGCTCACCATCCTCCCTCCTTCCAACCAACAGTTTAGGGCGGGGGCAGGATATGGGGGTTTTCCTTTGATCAGTGTCAGTCCAACAGGGAGAAGTGTCCTCTACTTAGCCATGAGGTCCCTCCCATGAGTGACAGTCCTCTGTGAACTTCTTTGGCATGGGTCCAATTTCATGAGCAGCAACCTGCCTGAGCCTGCTGCAACATGAGNCGGCCGGCAGAGGGTTTTCAGCCCTGGTGCCTGGAGCACCTCTTCCCCCACCTTTTCCACTGACCTTGGTGCCTCCATGTTGTTTTTCCCTCATATATTTTTACCTCCTCCTCCTCTGGCTAAAAAGAACTGCGTGCTCACATTGTTTTGATTTCTTGTTAAATATGTTCTCACAGAAGCATAACTCACATCTGTAATTGGCCCAGACATGGCCAGCAGCATGTCCATCATCTTCAGAGCCATCAGAGATTGGCTCTTCTGGACATGGTGAAAAACTTCCAGAACCTTCACACAGGACACACAGGAGCCATCTTTGTACCCTACCCTACTCACTAGCAAAAACTGGGCCAAGCAAAACCACCACAGGATACAGTTTCAAATCTTCAAATTTATTTTTTGTCTGTTTTGCTGTTTTTTCCACTAGAAGGGCACAGTATTTTAAAGCTAACAAAGAAAGTTTTATACTTCAGCTGCAGGCTGTAACAGTCTACAGCACACCAAAAAAGGTGAGTGAGAGGGTCGTGTGTGGCATGGAAAGAAATAAAATATTCAGGACTGCTTCAGGGACCCATTCAAATGCAAGTCATTTTGATGGACAATAGGTTTGCAAAAATAATTATTAGATGTAAAAGGAGTGAAGAATCCTGTTCCCATTAACTTTTCCGGCACTTGAACATTATCTGTTCAGCCTATCATTGAATAACCACCCCAAATACCTAAGAGTTGGAGGAGGTTCTGTTTGTTTTTTGGTGATGGGTTTTGGTTTGGATTTGGAGCAGAGGGTTGTGGCGTTCTTTTAATAGGTGCCTCAGCTTCTCTACTCCCTAAAAACTCAAATGAATTTTCCATAGTCTCCAAACAAGGACCATGCATTTAAACTTGTTTAAACCAGAAGTTTTAAGCTTTAAGCTTACCCACCAAGGTTTGTAAGACAAAGTGTCCATAGCAGCATTTCTTTCCTTCACTGCAAACTGCTCTCATTATAAGATAATGAACATTGAGCTTAACCAAATCTGTTATGTAAGTTGTCTCATATATAATAAATATAAGTACCCAGTATTAATTTAATAATAATTTTAGTAAATACACAGTTTATTTTAAGTAAATACCCAATATTATTTTAACTCATGCAACCCTAAGGGGGTTCTGGTGTTCTAAACTTTCATTATCAGTTTTAATTTATATCCTCGGGATTCAAATAATTCACTGCTCCACTTCCCCACCACTCTTCAAGACCTGTCTCTAGAATCACATGAACAGATGCAAAACATATCTCACTGCAACATGAGCTAACCTTTCTGTCCTGCAAGTGTGTAGCATAACAACAAGGTCCACAAGCACTTGCACAATGCAGATATTGTTAAGGCAAAAGAGTCTTGGGAAGTCACAAAAAGCAAATAGTACAATGTTGAATAAAAGGTTAAAAGTAATTATTTTTTTAATACACAGAAGAGCAAGCAACACTAGAATTTTATTTTACCTTCACACACAAAGAGAGGATAATCTGAAATCACCAAAAATTAAGTTACCATATTTTCTTTGTTTGACTTGGGTTTTTCACCCTGCAGGTGAAATTACCATATAAAAGGAAAAGAAATTATGTATTATTCACCTCTCTTTGCAACGTCAATTTCATAATTTCCTCCATTTCTACTTAAAAGCCTGAATAACAAATTTACCCCACAATACATCCCAACATTTTTCCAAAGATGGGTCCATGTCCAGCTTTTATTACACTGAAATATGTCAAAGTATTTTCTAAAGGAAAAGGAAAAAAAAAAAGAGAGAGGGATAAAGAAAAAAAAAAGACAAAAACCAAAAGGCGTCCCTCTTGTTCAAATTTGTCTCTTAAAAAACTGCATGGGCAAATACAACTGCTTCAACTAGATATTTTCCACCTTAAATTCTGCTTTATTTTAAGACAGTTCAGGAGCTGTCTATATCTACAAAACATTTGTGCTGGATTTTGCTGTGGAATAAGGATATAAAAAAAATTTGTAGCTACTTACAACAGGGCAGGTAGCTAGACTGTTTTGGCAGCCTATGGAGTCAAGAGCTTGTCTGCCAAATGGACTGCAGGAATCTAGGGAATGACCTTGAACTGATAGTAGTAATTACCATAAATAACTAGTTGCCACTATTTTATTACAGACTAGTAGGCACTGTGACCACTTAAATTCAAGAACCACTATTCTCGAAAGAGAAAAAAAAATAGGTGATAGGGAGGTAGACTAGAGGAATATGACAAACTCACTTGAGGCAGGGAGTAAGAGGCTATAATATGCAAGACTTTCAATGCTTTTATTGTTTTTACCACTTCTAGGGCAAAGGTTCAGCCTTGGACATATTTCAGTCCAAACTCTTTACATTGCCAATGCTTAAGCCCCAATTCTTTGTCCAGGCTTCTCTGCGTTTAACTAATGTCCCAGCTTTAAGCACTGCTAATATAGCTGTTTCAATACCAAAGATTTACCATCAACTTCCACAAACATGTATGGCCCCCACTTTAACATAGACCAATGCAGAGACCTCCTCATTATTTTGTTCATGAGCTTCAAGAGATCTGGCAACACTTCCCCTCTCTCCAAAGAGAACAAGTGAACCAGCTTTATTTGGTGAATCAGCAAACAAGAAAAATAGCTACTGATGTGCAGTAACAAAGTATGCTCATCTAGCAGTATTTTCTGGTGTCCTTCCTTCTGCCCCCGGTAGTCATATACAAATATATATAAAAGTGTATGGAAGTATTATTCAGTCCTCAGTGCACAAAACCGCAAGCACATTTGTGTATATTGTGGACAACAAAATTCTTGTCTCTGATAATTACCTGGTATGAGGCAGCTTGGGGTATCTTCTGAGCCTGTCATTGGTTTTAGTGCCTTCGGAGTTGTACCCACTAACCAGTGGCTAGCCATTCCTCATTCCCACCACAGTGGGGAAGATCACAATGCCTCCTTTCTTCATACACTCTCTCATTTTTTCTGTTTTCCATGCTTCCAGGAGCACTGTTTCATGCTATCCTCTTACTAGCTTCTTTCATGGCTTCATCCTACACAATCTTGTCCTCACCCTTCTTTCTACTTGGGATAGAAACCACTGGGGTACCAAAATAAGGGCCTATAAAGAGGTTATTTTCAGCTGCTTTGTTTTCCTCAATTAATGGTACCAGTCTCGGGACTGCAAGAATTAAGCTGCTTTTGATACAAAAGAAAAGAGAAAAGCAAGTAAATTACTTGGCTTTTATTTCAGGCCACTTCACAGATAGAAATCCCTAACATCCAAATTTCAAGTTTTCAGTAGCCTGCTCCTCATCAAAGTACTTACCAGCAGAAAAATATTATCTAGTTACATGCTTTCACTATATCACAGCCTTCATCAGAAAATACTATTATATAGCTGGTATTACACAATAACCTCTAGTCCTTAAAATTTTTGTCTTAATGCTCCCATTGCCCCCCCCACCCCTGACAAATTGATCCTTTATTGTAGTAGCTTAAGAATAAAGTCTCTTCGCAGCTGATCTTTTGCATCTGAAAGATATATGCTCCTTTCTTTGTGTGAATTCCCTTTCTTTTCACCAATCTCAATTTTTGGAGATAGGCAGTGGTGCAGAATGAAAACAGGTCCACTGTCTGAGGATCTTACACTGGACCTCAAACTCCCTCAGCAACAGCCAGTCTGGATAAAGACTTGGAAAATAAACTCCAAAACCTAAATTACAAGTCAGACAAGAGGAGCCACTGGGTTTTGAATCTCATCTCTAAACCAGCCTTGTTATTTTCTGTACTGTTTTCTTGCTATTGACTACCTGAAGTTGTTATTAAGTGGTAGCAGTGGGAACAAGCAGCATGGCCACGGTGCAGTGCTTCAAGAGACAATCCTGATGCTGTGCAACATCAACAGTGCATCAGACAAATTTCTGGTGCAAGACATACAGCTCTGGACACCACAGTCCTAAAACGGCAGGCTTGCAAAACACTGGGTGCAGATCACATGCTGTTTTACGTCACAAAATTAACACTGACAAATATCTGGACCCTGGGCTGTTAGATGAACCATGTTTTAGCTTTTGTAAAGCAATTGAGCATTTGGAGGAAATTACTGAAGAATTGGATCAGTTCTCTGTTTCTTCTGAGCTATGATTTTGGTGATATGAAAAACAAAATAAAGCAAGAACACAGCCCAAAGAAAAACATGAGAAAGTGTCCAAAATCAAGAAATTCTTTAAACATAAATAAAACAAAGGAGAATGATATGGAAGTGTAGGTTGCCTTGTCAATTTTTTGTTTTTCACTACTCTCATCATTATTTAATTGCTGTATTTTGAATCCCTGTCTCAGCTATAGTATCCTCACATGCATTTTGGGTTCTTGCCTCAACTACAAGCCTCTGAGAGTACTGAACTGTGGCCCAATAGGCACTGTAGTCAGTCTCCAGTACAGGGTGATAAACTGCTGGTTTTCATTGCAGTTGGCAAGGCATCTTTCTATCAGGGGATGCATCTGTTTGCCAACATGGATCACTTCGTCAGGTGTGAAGTCACAGGTAAAAGGAGGGCCTTTCTCTTTTTGTTTAATATTTGAACAGTTTTGGATTACTTAATAGTCTATCATAGTAGAAGTAAATTAAATCTGAGAATAAGAATGAGAAAGTATTCCCCATTTTAAAAAATTCAGGAAGGTGAGACAAAAGAAATATGCATTTAAAATACTATAAAATAGTATGAGGTTCAGCAACATCTTTCTGATTATAAAGACCTCCTAATCATATAGACAAATTGCCTAATCTTTGAAGAAAGAAGTAGTAATATAAAGACTGATTTTGAGCTAAGTTAGCAGGCAAACAATAAAACTCCATAAACTTCTATATATATAACCCACAGTGTGACAAATTTCTTTCATCTGTATTCATCAACACACAATCATCAAGCTAGATTTTGCCTGTTTGAGAAGAGACTACATCAAGCCATGTCTAGCCATATTTAAGCATGATTTAACAAAGTACATTGCCCACAGATGCCCCTAGAGAGTTCAGTACTCAACCATCTCATTGTCATTGTTGCCTTGGATACAAGAACTGCTTTGAATCAATTTGTTAATTAAGGATTTAAACTTGGAAAATTTTGCGTGCTGGTTTCCATCCAGCAAAACACTTAATGCACATGTGCTTTTTAAGCACTCAAATAGTCTCAATGATGTTGGACAATTTATGACTTTAGAGCTCAATTGCATGCCTAAATCATGCTGATTACAGTCAAAAAAATTAATGCCTTGCAAGAGCAGATTCCAAGCAAGAATTATCATTATGAAAGGAGTTGGATAAAAGTGGTACCTGTTTTTGCTGGTTTTGTAATGCAAAAAAAGAGAGAGCATAAATTGTTTGCTTTGTAATTTACAGAAGATTTTTACCTGATGAGAAACTTTAATAAATGACTGTTCATCTAATGCATAAAATGAGTTGTTTGTGGTCTAACAGCATATTATGTAAATAAACAAAGCTAACCATATATGTTACTGCTCCATGACCCATATAAAAGCACACAGCATTAACAGGAACACAGGCTGGCTGGGTTGCGCAGAGTAAACTTGCTGTTTTCAGTTTTAGAGTATGCTAAAGGACTACAGAGTTTACTGACAAATTTTATAAATTAAAAGCCTCATTTAACTTCAGATTTTAATGTGAAAGATAACCTTTCTCTCATACCCTTGTCTTCAGATTTTTTGACCCTTATCTTTTACAGTAGAAGCTGAACACAAATGATCCATATTTATCAAAGTAAAAAATCAAGTTTAAACTTAGGGCTCTTTTAGAAAACAGAATTAATATAATGTTGGCAATGAGGGAAGAAAAAATAAAACCATAGTAGTAGAGGACTATAACTAGACGCTCTTAGACCACTCTGCAGAAGAGCAACAGGGTTGGGTTCTACAGTGGTCATACTTCCATTTCTTTGAACCCAGGGCTTATGTTCCCTTCCCTTGCTGGGAGACATAGCCTCACTCTGCCCAGGGGCTTTCACTGGTACAAAAGGAAATGAGTAACCACCTGAGGAGTTTGGGGCGTACAGGGAATAAGGCTCAGGTGTGTCACCCACTGAATTTTGCACTATGAACACAGTCAATCTACACTTCACAGGCAATAGGCCTTGCTTCCCACATAGGGTGGAACATTGGGCTATAAAGATGAAGTGTTCAGGTCCCAGGATTTTCTCCTCAGTTGAGCTGGACATGCAATGTAAGAGCAGAGTCAGTGGAAGAAGGAATTAGTATTTCATCACATTTGTTACACCAACATAGCAAATCCCCCTACCATACTCCATGCTCATGGCCAAATAAAGGATATCCACTACCCAGCCTCTTCTTTCCCCACTCCTTTAAAAAAGCATTGAACTAGCCAGACAAATTTTTTGAGTCTGACTGTACTCTATCTTGAAACATGTAATTGACTTTCTGATGTGTTACTGTTCTCTATGAAAGCATTTCAAAAGAAGTGGCACAAGTGAAAGTGCTCTGTAGCTCTCAGCAGAGCAAAAATTCAAGCCTGGGTAGAGAGAGTTCAGACATCTAGCCTATACAACAGAGATAGAAATGCTTTCCTGGTGAGGAGGTATACTAGGAGTATTTGGAATAATATCTAAGATGCCAGCCTGTAAGAGAAAATTTTAAAAAATATATTTATAGAAAAAGAGAGAATCCATATCAATTTTGCTCTTAATCTCCGTCAAACCAGTTTTTAAACAGTTCCCTTTCTCTCTTCTTCCATTTCAAGTTCAGTGTTTTCTGAAAAGCATAGAAATGGGTCATATATGGAAAAATCAAGAACAAAGTATCACATCTAACTTCTCCCTCTCTCACCATCCTCCCTAAAACTAAATAAAACCAGGAGAACAACATTTAAAAACCAATTAAACAAAAAACGCCAAAGATACTCACAAGGGAGCAGTCATAGTTTAAACAAACAAATCCTATTCAGTACTCTGGAGGACAATTAGCAAAAGGCCATGCTCAACTTGTATCATTTGCTCTTCAGCTGTTTAATTGACACACACTGAAATACCATTTCCGGCTCTAAGAAAAGAATTATGTAGATCAAACTGGTGTTGACTAATCAATTTAGAGATGGGAGTGATGAAAGTGTAAAAAGTTTTTGTCTGAAGCCAAATAAGGAATCACCTGGCTTTTCTCAGTCTCACAGAGGGTATGGCATCAGCAATCAGCTCTGCTGACCCCTCACTCATCCTCAGGATCATTTGGGGTTCATTCAGGAAGCCCGAATTATTCCTGGGATGTGTCCAAACACCTTTTAAATGCTCAGCCTCTCACCCACACAAAATTAGGCTGGTTTTTTGCTCAGACTTTGGCCATAACTCTCCTTAGACTCCTCCCCCTGTGTTGCCAGTACTCATATCCCAGATATGGGGGGTCCTGGGCCCTACTAGCAGGCAAACACAGACCCAGCTCATGGCCTATGACCTGCCTTGTGCCAGCATTGCCCCTTCACTGGGCACACTTCATCCCCAAGAACTGGACAAATCACGTGCTGTTAAGAAAGCATAAATCTCTCTAGAGCACCAGGAGTCTGATGACAAGATTTTGGTACATAGTTGTTACAAAAAAGGTATATAAAAAGGGAAGAGGGTGGAGCAGGTAAGAAAAAGACAAGGCTGCATAGAGAAATGTTAGCGTTTCTAAACTCTTCTGTTTCCTGGAATGTTTATTGCTTCTAAATGCTTCATGTAACATTTCTATTTCTTCATTTTCCACAAAAGAAAAAGAGAAAAACTGCTAGCAAATAATACTATTAAGAGCACTAGATGTTCTACAGTTTCTGGTTTCTTCATTAATGACTAGTGTATTCACCGAGTAAGAGATTATAATATATTTGTTTTCTGAGGAAAAAAAAATATTTAGAAGTTATTTAATGCATTTAAAAGACAAGAAAGTATTTTCTGCTTCTGTGTAAAAATAGGAAGAAAAAGAGCAGAACACCTGCAGCTGGGGGAAGAATTAATGATTTATTTATCTTGGTTTGTGAATTAAATTATCAGTATTTTCAAAGAGAGTGACTAATTGCAGTGAATGACTGGGGGATGGGGAAAATACAGCAAAAGGGTAGTTAAAATAATTCCTCTGATATCTTCTAATGAAGTCACTTGCATGTGAGACAAAAGTGGCAAACTGATCAAAGAAACCTAACAGTTACTACCTGGTCTGTGAGTTGCATTGAGACAAAAGCCATACTACCAAGACTTCTGCACTGGGACAAGAAAAGAATTGTAATTTACCTAGATTTTATTTAAAATATTAAAGACCACTGTATCACAAGGTTATCAATAAAGATATTACAATTGCTGAAATTGCTTGAAGAAGAGCCTCAAGAAAATGTAGTCACAGAAGAATAAAACAATCACATATTAAATCAGAAGATTTTTGTGAACAGACAACTGATATGTTTTTTAAAAGTCTATGCCCATAATTCCTGTGCATTTAAAAGAGAAAGCTGCTGTGAAGCTATGTACTTCTCAAATAATCTTTTCCTACACCAAAAAAAAAAGAGTGTACTAAAAGAAGCCACAGCTTCTACTCATAGAAGTTAACACGTGGAAAAGACGTGGAAGCTATCACAATTTTTCACCTGCCACAGCTTCCTTTGGTAACTAAGCATGTCTCCTTGACACTGAAACCAGAGCAAAAAAGGGTTTAAAACTTCAGCCTGCTGTGTTTAGACATAGAAGTATTACCTAAAAGTAGTTCTCAGTAACTACAGTGAGACTAGTACTGAATCCCTTCTTGGTATTTATAAATCCAAATCAACAGCACAAAAATCAAAATTAATTTCCCCACTGTTTATGCTTCACCTGATCAAAAAACTGTCTGAAAACAGCATATCATGGCAGCGAATAAGCCAAGGCATTAGGAATAATCCTCTTTAAATATACATAGCTCTCTTAATATGAGCTGATGGTTACATGCCTCAGATCTTGTAAGAATCCATAAGAGCATATATATTTTTTTTATTTCAAGAAGATTAGATGTTTAAGGTGATATAAGTAGCAGCAACAGGCCATAAATGCCTGAATGCATTCATAACACAAGGTGAAGTATTTACAACTTCACGCTGGCCTTCTTTATGTGTGAATTGCATGTTTGTACAGCTGGCCGTAATGACCATATTGCTAAAGAGATCTGAGACTTCTTGCTTTTAACCATCACATGCCACCTCTGTAATAACAAAGGCAACCAACTTGTACAAGATAAAGTTGCTGGGAAGGGAGGAGTAACAACAAAAAATAAGTCATTTGCTTTTTGCAAAGAAATACAACAGAAAAAAATCATGCTGTCCATGATAATTCATAGAGGGAAGGGTAGCAGATGCTTTGCTAATAAGAATGGTCCCCGGGGCAATTTTTATGAACATGGCATATTTCATTAAGTCTTAAGAACAGCTTCATATTCTCTGTTTTTGGTTGTAGTGACCTATGCATATACAAGAAGTATGCAAAATAAGAATGTTAAAGAACAATGAAAAAAGAAAGAAAGGATGTAATAAGTAATAACAGGCAAGAACTTTTTATGCTGGCACCACTTCTCTGGGAGAAATATTTGGATGTTTTGTATTTTGAAGTGGAATGCAAATTTTAAAAACTGACTTCTCAAAGAGAAAGACTAAATTCATTTTCATCAGAAGAAATAATGTACCCAAGCATTTAGGGTGTAGTGGAGAGGCTGCTCAATGCCCATAATAACGTGATCTTTCTGGGAACAATCTTTTGATGTAATGAATTTTGGGAGTGGAATCGAAAATTCAGTGATTGTTTCCTCGGAAACCCTGGATGTTGGCTCTGTGAGACTCAATGATTATGTACTTCACAAAGCTCAGAATGAAAGTGTAGATACCATGGTGTATGCTGCAGTTCAACAGGTGCAGATGAAAGTGGAAACAGGAACAACTTTCTCACCAGGCATTTGCATGGATTATATTTTTGTGGGAAACTGGGGGTTTGGTGGCTGGTCTCTGAGAGAGTGAAAAAATATCTTTAGCACATGTAACTGGCCATTTGAGTTTGGTGCACTTAAGACTGAATATAGAACAGGAAGGTCAGCAAAACATATATGCATTTTGTTTGACTGACTAGAAGTGTTTCCCTTTTGAGTTGCCCCTTTGGGGATAATGTGTTTATACACCGAGATCTAGTGGTGATGTTGAACAGGGACAGAGGAAAAGTCGACTAGGTATACTTAATAAAGAAAATGTACAATTCTTAGCACCAAACAATTAAACTCCTAAAAACTCCTAAACCCAGTTCTCTCCAATAAAATACGTAAGAACATGGAGATCTCACTAACCTTCAATTCCCAAATTTCGAGGTGCAAAAAGAAGTGGCACATATTTTTCCTGACAGCATCTACAACGTAAAATGAACATGCCCCACTGAAGATTACATTTAACTCAAACATAAGATGACAAACTTTGGGAATCTAGAAGTCTGAAATGTTCATCAACTTCTAAGTGATTAGCAGGAAAGCTTGGAGACAGAAAGACCAGCACAGTGACTGCTTCTGTGCTGACATGTTTCTTGGAGTGAGAGCCAGATGGCAGCTTTGCACTGCGTGAGACTGAGAGGGTGTTGGGGGTCCCATACACAGCCAAGGGAAAAGGTGAAAAAGAGCATGCCGGGCTGAGTGCAGGATACAGGCTATGAAGGGGAGGGTGAATGCCATCGGTAGGCTTCTGTTCTTAGCCCTGTTGTATGGGAGCAGCCACTGGTGGTTTTAGGGTTTGGAACTGGGCTCTGCAAGAGTGAAACAAGGCAATGGCACATACAACTTGGAAGGAACGTGCCTTCAACTGAATGGCTGCCGTGAGAAGGGATAACTGAGGAAGTGCCTCTGTCTTGGTGCCTTTTGTCTGTGACATATGGATGCTGTAACTGCTGCCAGACTGAAAGTGCGGGGATGGTACAGAGAGCTGACAACGAACATGCACAGCACCTCGGCGTGAGTGCAGTTCATGGGCTGCACAAGGAGCGTTACTGCCACCTGACTGCGGTCTGAAAGCAAGCTATCAGGTGTAAGAGGGAGGGCCAGCGAAAGCTTGGTCTGATGGCTCATTTTCCCTGCAGACCCCGACAATAGGAACAGTTCAGTTTCACTTAAGGCTCTGCGCACTTGAAGGTGGCATGACTGCTGAGAGGAAAAGTGTATAGCAGCAGCTTGTTTGCTGTAGTTTCTAGGCTGCAATGTGAATGCGACAGCTGGCGTTGGAATTTCGTTCTTAGACGATCGGCATGGGAGCAGCAGCTGGCTGTGCTGTAACGTCAGAAGCTAAGTTCTGCGAGAGTGAAGAAATGGGACAGTCCATATAGCTGAGAAGGATGGGGCATAGCCCCGGTGCATGGCGTATTGCACTGCTGCCACGAGAAAGAATGATCTAGCAACAGCTTCTCTCCTGCCGTGTGGGGGTTGTGTTCGGGCTTATAGGGGACACATTGGTCTCTGCCAAACTGAAAGCTCGTGATGGTACGTACACAGCGCTGAGGAGGAAAGTGCAGAAAACCGTTGTGTGACTGCACTTTGCAGGCGGCAGGGAGAAAGTGATTGTCACTCAAATGTGACAGCAATAAAAGTCTCCCAGCATAAGGGGCAAGAGAAGAGTGAACTCTGTCCTGGCACATGTATCCCTGTGAGCTGCAACTGGACGCCTTTCAGTTTGGAGTCAGTCAGCAAGAGTGGGTTGGCACAAGGAGCTGAGAAAGACAGTGCGCGTGTTTGGTGTAGCTTCCAGGCAGCGGCCAACCACCATAGCTGGCTTTTCGCTCTAGTACAGTTTTTCCAATGGCAGCACCAGCTGGGAACATTCTAAGGTCTAAAAGTGGGATCTGACACAGCAAAAATGTGTTGCAGGGTGGAGGGGG
>VZRL01002525.1:159716-220935 GCA_013397895.1 Origma solitaria | reverse complement strand
GGCCGGGGGGAGGGGTGTGAGTGAAGTTTGCAGGATGTAGAGGAAAGAAAGCTGTGCTTGGCTGGCGAAGCGAATAGGGGGCAAGGTCCGAGCAAACTTTTTCCCCTCGCACGGTTTTTCATGAGGGAAAACTGGAAACCGTAGCATTGCTCAGGAAACTGAGTTTGGTCTAGAAAGAAAAATTGCACTACTTCTGCTGAACAAGGTGTCCAATAACTTTAATTGTATTTACCTGGAGAAGTATTAAAACATACACTATTTACAGTGTAGTGGCTGGTTTTGAGCAAACACGTTTTTATGCAGCAAAGCCATGACTGCCAGATATGGTGGATAGGGCCCTTGCATTCTTTTTCCATCTGCTGTTTTGCTCTCTCCTAAAACCAACAAAATACATTTTCAATCCTTAGGCTAAACTATTTTCACCTTTCCATTATCAGTCTTAGGCTCAGTAACAAACCTACAACTGATTTCCTTTATTAAAAAAAAAATCGTTTCCAGTAAACCAGTTCTTCATGGTGCTCCCACTTAGAACCCAGCAGTTTATTCTCTCAAGTTAGGCAATGAACAGTTCAAAGATTTTCAGCATTGTTCCACTTGAATTTGATATGTTTTCTTTTGCTCTTAATCATTAATTTGGGACTTAGAAGCATCTCTATACTTGTAACTCATACCTTTGAGAATTTACTTAGTCCTATAATTTCTGATATTCAGGATATGTGGAAATAATTTTTTCAGCTTTATAGCTGAAAGAAAAATATGCATTCATATAGACCACATAGATGGAACATTAAAGGCTACTTAGCTAATGTAATATAAATTACCAGAATATTTTAAATTTCTAAGCCTTTAATAATTAGTGCAGCAAACAGATGTGGAAGATAAATATTTTATTATGATAATCAAAGAAGTCATTTCCTCTGCAAACTGGAACCCAATTGCATCAACATTTCTATAGCTCACACAGACTTCTCATTTAGAAGGCTTAAAAAAACTCCAACAAAGACACCAAATATATTTTGCTTATGTTTGTGCTTACAGAGAGGTTCAAAGTGCCATAAAAATTACTTTTCCTTAAACTATGTTCCATTTACAAATTTCTCCAATACAGAGATGACCTCTTCTTCCTCATGGCTTGCCTCTTTTCCTGAGTAAGGAGGCCATTATTTCTTGAGGCTCTACATCTAGAACCCACCCTTTGCTTTCAGTACCAACTCTGGTCATTCCATGGATGGGAAACAAGCTGTCCCTTCACAGTTTCTTCTGTTTTCTGCCTCTGCTTATGAACACCTCTCGCAAGAGCATTGCTGCTGCAGTTCCCTCCAGCTTGAGTCCCTTTACCCTGTATGCAGCTCTGCTGTTTCTAAATGCTACCTTCATTACAGGCCCTCCATTGGACGTACAAGTACTGCTGTGATGTGAGAGTTTGTTTGCACTCAACCAGATGGTGTGTATAGAGATACAAAAAGAGCAAGCGAAAATGCAGGCCTATAGGCATAGGTATAGGTCGTGGTATAGATATGTGTGCATATTATTTTTTCCCAGTTGTTTCTAAGAGGTGATTATGCTTACTTAGTAATGGGGCTGGGCAGAGACAGTGGCATTTTGCACTGTTGTTTTCAATGTGAATAATATTGTTTTGTTAACAAAAATACAGTTTATTCAGATAGCCACAAAATTTTCCTTATTTCAGTGAGGAACACAGCCAGGGTTGCCTGTTGCAACCTACAGCAATATCTCCAATAACAAACTGTGTGGTTTTCCCTTTTAGCCTTATAGGTCATTCCAGAAATAAATCTTATGGGAGAGAGAATGCCTACAAGCATTCCAGGGAGGCAAACAATCTTGCTGGGGTGGATCCATTGTCAGTGATTACGTTCAATACATTACCCTTTCTTTCAGTGTTATTTAATTGGGCTTTTATTTTATTTATTTTTTTTTTTAACTGGTCTAAACAATTGCATCATTTTGCCTGGGTGCTGCCTGGAAGACCTGCTCCATGCAGCTTAAAGCAAATTGGGATCCAAGTGTTTTATTGATCTGTCAAAACCACAAAATTAAGTAGCAATATCATTCAGGATAAACAGTGGTAATAACACAGGTAAACCCCCAAACTTGACACACACAAATGTTAGTAGACACTAACAGATTTTTAAACACCCTTTGTAAAAAATGTAAAAGAGCTTTCTGAAGAGCATTCACTTTCCCTTGGCAGCCTTTCAATAGCACCACCAATGCTGGCAGTATACACTTACCTTTTAACTAAAGGTATAATCATATTCTTGCATTCTTGCCAGAGTCCAGCTCCAAAACTGAAAATGCTCAGTAACTCCTCCCACGCAAAATGTGCCAGGACAGAGAGCTGTTGCTCTTGCTGTCCTTGATGTTCCTCTGGCAGGCTCTTCACAGCATAAGCAACACTACCGCTACACACTTCCCTTGCAAAGTAAAGGCACCATGGCTATCTCTCAGTCTCCACAGTGCCCAGCTGCAACACTGAAAATGTCCAGCGATGGGTCCCACACAAAAGGTGCCAGGACCAAAAGCTGTTGCTGGCTTTTACTTATTCAACACCACCACCAGACAGAGTTCTGTCCTTGCTTTTTACCAGTAAGGGTACAATCTCACACTCAAGCTCATTTCAAGTGCAATCCCAAAACTGAAAACGTCCAGCAAATGTTCTCACACAAAAGGTGTCAGGACAGAAAGCTGGCCCTCATCCTCTTCTGGCAGCCTTTCAACAGCACCACCTACCCTGGGGCTATGTGCTTGTCTTACTAAGTGTACCAGCATGTTCTCTCACTCCAGAGTCCAGCACCTGCTCCCATACAAAAAGTACCAGAACAGACTTCACCTTGCTCTTGCAGGCTCTCAACCACACCCACTGTGCTAGGCAAATGCATGCCTGCTACTCTTGCACTATCAAGGCACCACTTGTTTCCTGTTTCTCTTGCTCAATGCAAGTTTGGAAGGGGAGGGAGCACTGCACTACCCTTACCTCCATTTCCTCAGGGGATCTTGCCTATGCAAAAGAACCTGTGCTTTAAAGGGACTCCAGGCTTGCTGTGCAGTCTAGAGCTGTCACTTCTCAGCTCTTCCCTATGTGCAATAGAAGCACTTCTCATGTATCCCTGGCCAAGAAGCACAGCTGGGCAAGTTTTGAAGAGCAAGTGTGCTTATCATTGACTCATGTCATACTTTTAAAAATATTCTACAGTACTACACACCTCTTCTACATTTGTGTTTGGTCAGTACTGATCTTCATTCTTCACATTTTCACTCTTCAGGAAACAGGGACTGCTTAGGCTGTATTCCTGCTGCTGCTCTTGGTGGCTTTTCTTTGCCGGACTGCAAGGGATTTTGTTTTCAAGGTAAACTGAAGAACACATCAGGATGCTCCTGCCTACATGTCTGCATTTTGTTGATGCTTGTAAGCATTGGTTCTGAAAAAGATAAAGGAAAAAAAACCCACAAAAACCCCACCATAAAACAAAATCCTGTTTCTATTTGCAACCTATTTTGATTTGTGTCCTTAGAAGAGTTTTTAGAACTGAAAAACTGCTGACATTTCAGGCAAATAATAGTCTCATTTTTACTCAATGTCACTGAGTTCTGAGGTGAGGAGAGAGGGAAGCTGTTCTGGAATAAATTTGCATCAATTGCCTAGTACAGCTGCTGACCAACACTGCAGCTCTGCACTTGCTCTAGCACCTAAGCCTCACCTGCAGCTGAACACTCACCCTCGAGTGAGACCAGCTCCAGGAGTGACCAGGACCTAGAGGTGTTTCTAGGTCTCGTTTTTGAAGATCCAAAAGCTCCTTGGCAGCCCCTTCAGAGCCCTAGCATCACAGGAACTCTGAGCTTGCCCTGCTACCTAAAACCTATGCCACTGTCCTTTGCATCTCTCAAATTTACAGGACAATTTACTCTATGATTTAAGCTTAACTTCACAAACTCATTAAGAAATACCACAAAAAGCAAATTACAAAGATGGGCACAATCCCTTTTTCCAGACCACTCTAGTATGTGAATTTATCTATTCACCACTCAAGTCATGGTGTTTCATAGCTTATAATACATAAGGCTTAATATTGTCCACCTCCAACCAAAATCCAAAATAATTATGTCCCTGCAGCACACAAGAAAAATCTTACAGAATAAGGGCCTTGTCACCCTTGTTGAATCCTTGCTCACTTCTGTTCATTTCTGTCACTTCCACTGACCAGAAAAGCACTCTGGGAAAGATTCAGCTAACAGAGAGGTAAAAAACAAGTTACATAACCTAAAAAACAAGTTATATAACCAGAAAACAAGTTATATTATAACTGTGTGGTCACCTTTGATTTTATATGGTGATTGGTTAGGGGTACATGTGGACACTTTATGATCAAAAAGATTATTGGGTAAAATAATGCATGAGCATCAACATCTGTAGTGGCAGGCAACCAATGTATGTTAGATTTGTTTCACAAGAATGTAAACAGATAAAGACTTAGCATTCAGAGACAGCATAAAAAGGCCTGGTTTTTTGCAATAACGATTTCTCTTTACACCTGTCAAAGGGGGGTGTGTGTCTTTATCATCATTACATGTACCCAACAGACAAGTGCACTCATACTTCCTCCTCCATCATGGTGCATTTACTACCTGACATCAAAAAGCATGAAATCCTCAGGAGTTTAGCAACTGTTGGATCTGTGCTCTATATTTACGGCCATAAGTTAATGGATTCCAACCTCACTTCCTAACATATTTAAAGGTTGCAGGAGACAGCCATTTGCAGGCGAGAATAGGAGCAAAATTGCCCTTTAGATCTTTCTTATGAAGTCATTAAGAAATATAACAAAGTATTGCCACAAATATGGCCTCATTGACATTTTGCCCTGACCAGTCTAGCACCTGAATTCACCTATGCACCACTTAAATCAGAGTGTTTGATAATTTATAATCCATAATTCTTAATATTGTACACCTATGAGCAAATCTCAAAAAAATGAAGCTGACATGAAAGTTTCGTAGCTCCTCCTCCATCACAGCATGGGTGGTCCCTGTAACACACAAGGACATATAAAAGTCTCAGAAGTTTATCTGCTGTTGGACCTTTGAAAGCTTCCTTAGTTGGTGTTTTATACTTTACAGCTTGGAGGTTTGTTCTCTACCACTTCCGTAAGTTTAACAAATGCCTTCTGGTATGCTCACAGAAACCTCTGTAAGTCTTGCCTTGCATCTAAGGGCCCTCGTAGAGCTTTTGGTAGGTCCCTCTGAAAGCCCATATCTAAACTAATTATTTTCATTACTTTTACTGTAAGTCATCTACAGTTGTCTGTGAATGCCTGCTGGTGGCCCTGTGCCACTGCCCAGAGTCCCTTTTAATACATCCCATGAAAAGCATAGAGCCATCTGGAGTGCAGTAGGGGCATGTGATGGTTTTTCTTCTCCTCACTGGTCTGAGAATGCTTTTTAATTCAATTGATATGCTGTGCAAATCTAGAACCTTCAGATGCCTTCTGATCTGTCCATAGGGCTTCCATGTGTCTTTCATTGTATGTAAGAGCCCCTGGAGTGCCTTTAGTGCACCCCCAAGTTATCTCTGCCTATGCATAAACTTATTCCTAACCCATGGCATATAGTTGCAGTCACACCCAGTGGTATATGGGTGCATTCTGGTGCGCAGGATGGCTTTCCAAGAGCCTTTTGGTGTATCCCTAGAAGTGGTTTTGAGTCATCAGGAGTTCACTGGGTCATCTGATTACCTTTTTGTTCCCTCTGTTCCTGTGCATCAAACTACAGGGACAGGTAATGGCTGCTTTCAGCTATTGCTGTTTATAGCTTTGTCTTACTTCACCTGAGAGTGTTGTGATAAAAGCACTGGCTTTGAGCCTAGCCAGGTACTTGGGCACTGCATCACTGCTGTTCTAGTCTGAGCAACAGACATCTAGATTGTATTATAAAGGAATAAGAAAAAGAAAAATGAAAGTAAGAGTTTATATGCAAGAAATGCATTGTTGTAAAAGCAGAACAACCTTCTCATACATTTTAGGTCTTAAACAATGTTTACAAAACTAAAGAGCGCCTGAAAAGGAACCGACTTGTAACAGAAGCAAAAAGTTTCTATTGAGCACCTAAACTAAATTGTTCAACAACTTCAAATGAAAAAAAAAAACTTAGGAGCTCATTCAGTTCAGAAGAGCAGATTTTATTTCAAACAGCAGCACATACATACAACATTTTCAATATATGCATCTCTGAAAACAAGAGACTGCATTTCATTAACCACCTTGCTCTGGTTTATCAACTGTTGCAATTATATTTGGAACCAGGTGGAGTTTCTGCACCATAGCCTTCTTACGAGTTGGATGCTCTCATGTTTCATCATTGGTATAATCGTGCAATATAATGATAACTGCCAGTACCTTATGAAAAAGAACCCACACAGCTTGTCTATTTACTATCACCAGGAGGCTTCAGCTACTTATGTATTTTAAATATAGAAATGTTATTTTTAACGGGTATGGCAAATCATGAACTTCAGAGAAACACTTTATGCACGTCATAGACAGATTTGACAGGCTGTATACATCTCTGAAGAAAGGTTCCTGAACCAGGACTAATCCCAACAGAAACAACATAGCAGCATTTTGGTAAGGAAAGAAGACAACTTTTCCTAAAAACCTTCCCTTTTATTTAGATGCAGAACAAAGATTAAAATAATCAAACATTGCTTATATTTCTTTATCTTTAAAAATATGATTGCATTACCAATTTTCTTCATTTACCACACCTCAACAAGTGTCAGAATATGCTACATATAAATATCCTAACCCATCCACTACTTATTAATTCCACATAGAAATATTTTCTACATAAATCTGTTTAAAGTATTTTTTAAATATAACATCTTACTAGGAAAAAAAGAACACATCATCAGAACATTGAGCTTGCAGGTAATTTTCAATGAAGTAGAACACAATGAAGCTGCTCAAATTATGGCAAAAATCTCCTGTTTTCTTATGGTGGGGGTGTGTTGTGTTTGAAAAACACATACAAACAGATTAAGAATAAATGGTGATCACTTCACGCCCACTGCCTCGGACTAGGAGAACTCTATCCAGACCTTCTGTCAAAACTTCCAGAAATTCCATGTCTGAAATACCATTCGGTCAAGGAATTTATTCAGAAGAGAAACAAAATAGCTAGTAATCTCTCAAAAAGTGTGATGTATAATGCAAAAAGAGTTCAACAATTTCATCAAAGAGTTTTTCTGTCCTTTACTGCCCCATTACCTGCTTATTCAAGTGGGAGTGAGGCCTAACTTTGGGAAAATTCTTAGTTTTTCCCTACTCACGTACAAAGAAGATAAACATAAGAAATTTTGAAATTGGTTCAAAGTTAAGAAATGCTTTATATCAGTAACCCCCCACCACCATCAAGATTTTTTATAACTCTGTCTCATTTTCTTAAAGGCAAACTTATGCATACCATACTTACTAATGGGTATTCCAACAGGTAAAGAATAGCAGAATTAGAAAACTCAAATTCTCAGCTTCAAGAAATATGGAATCAATACAGTAGAGGATACAGTTTTCATCCCCTTTTCTGTTTTTAGGAGGTCCAGGCATATTCAGGAGAACTAGCTGAGCATGCTGTGATTTATTAAGCACTACTCCGTTGAGCTTCACAGCAGTATGCATTCTTCTCACATTTGACTGATTTCTAGCATGCAAAGAAACATTTCCAAGCATTGTTATAATACTTCTGTAATTGAATTATATGTTATTTATTTGAAATTACAAGTATGTAAAACAAGCTATTTTCATGGACACTAGTATTTGTACATATTCAAAATAAATAAGAAAATGCAATACCTTTGACAAGAACATTTAACTCTGAATTTCAAGCAATTCTAAGTAAATTGTCAGAATGCGCAGGTCTTCCAGTTGTCAATTATCTTTTACCAAGATGAATCAAAGCCTTGGTTTCAATAGAAATTAAAGCTCAGACAAGAACCACTGATAATGGACATATATAACTGGATTTATACGAGGATTTCCAAACAAGGAATGCAATGGAAAGATCACAGTATTTATGTTATACAGTACAAGATTTTTATTCATGCTCCTTTCGAAACACTACAAAATTCTATAAGCTGATGAAGAAAATTCAGAAATACCATAGAATTTTGAAAAAATCATTAGCTTCTCATGCCGTAAGAGTACTTTATCAGGATCATCAAATATTTTCCTTGTTGCATCTATGAATACAATTGTTATAGATTTGTGCACAAGTAAAAAAAACTGCTAAGATTTCAAAAATGTCCTTATTTTAGTATGTCTCTTGTATGTTTAGTTGTTTTTCTGAACAAAATGAAAGAACCGTTTCCTTATAGTTGCCGAGAAACAGCTATCTGTGTAAAGTTAGCCAAGGCTGGAAATGAGTCATATACTACAGTGTGATAAAAATATTCAAACTCTACCTTAACCCATTTATCCAAAAGATCTGCTGCCCAAAAGCAGATTAAAAAAAAAATTAAAAGGCACTTGGCCTGAAATTTAGTGGCTAGTGGAAACCAGCCCTATTAATTCAATTGATTCTCGGCGCTCTGCCACTCCCCATCTTCTCCCATAAGAGAACGACATTTCTAAAACTGAGTATCAGTCCCTCCTCAGGGACTTTCTGTCATGGTGGCCATCTATCCTAAGAACCAACTGTACAAAAACCATATATGGAACAAAGGAATGCTTGAAGCTCAGTTTTTTAGAAGCAGAACTGCATTTTCCGAAGACCAAATATGAATTATGAAGAGAGGCAAGATATAACTGATATGTATAAATATGGAAGCTGAAACATTATTAAACTAAAAGTAAAATGAAGGGTGTAAATTTGTGACAGAGTTGGCAAAAATTCTGCACCAAAATAAAGGCTCATGTTGTGTAAAATGTGAACTAAGGCTGAATAACATCACTTATTCTTCAAGCACTGGTAGAACTGAAATCATACATAGCAGAGAAAGTAAACTTCCAAAATTTTTATAAGAAGCTCAGTTTGTTTTGCAGACAAGATTAAGACAATGCTGAACTCTGAAAAAAAGCAGACCAGTCAAGTGAGTTCTACTCAAGAGAGGTAGTACCCCATTTTTGTATGCTGTCATACCCAAAGTGTATCTGAACTTTGTTATTTCTACACATTGGTAGGAGGCAGGCAAGAACTGACTTTTGATGAAACATGTACATTCCCTTTGTGAACAAATATTCCTTATTGTCCAAGTAGTTATAGCAAAATGGAAGGCTATTTTTCCAGAATAAAAATATATTAATTTTTTAATGTAGTTAATTAGAAAACTAAATACTATTCTGGTGCAAAGGTGTATGGTCAAGTTTTATATTCTTACGGAAACTAAAACGTGTTTTGTGACTTACCTTGAATAGAAAGTTGATAATATTTAAGAGAACATTAACAACTTACAATGATAAATATTTTTTCAGTGACATGCTAAATCACAGTACATTAAACAAGAACCAAAAGAATACATGCATTGCAAATTATGATTTAGAAACATGCAGACAATGTACAAGATCACAAGAAGCAGAGAACCTAGCCTATGTTGTTTAAGCAAAGAGAAATTTAGACTTACAGATTTCCCCATTCTCTATATGAAAGGAAAGCAAATGCATAGAAAAAAAAATATGCCATCAGGTACATAGTCAACAATATTAATATACTGTACATGCACACCAAGTTTGAGCTGTAATTTCTACCCCAACTACACACAGCAGTTTTAAAATAATAATATCTGAAATCAGTGTCTTGCAAAATTTTAAAGTAGCAATAAGAAATAATTCAAAGATATTAATTTAGAAAACAGCTAATGATTAGCATATAATGCAGCCCAGGACTATGCTTTAGAGCATAAGCGTGATAATTTTTGGAATGTGCAGAAGGCAAACTGTTTCTAAAGAGCTCAAAGCAAATCCATATAACAACTTAGGGTTTTAAGGTACTGTTTTTAAATATGCTTTCTAACTGCATTGTCTACAAATCCTAGATTTAAGCTGTGTTTCCTTTAGATATTAAGATTTCCCCTTGACTTCCACCAATTTGGGTTGGTCATATGCAGAAAATAATTTAAGCTATGCTTCTACGTGCATTCTTCCAGAACTCAGAAAAGATGCATGTGTGTGCTTAAAATCACAACATGAGGAAACAAACAAGCTGATTTCCTTCTGTCATTGTTTTTTGTGTCTACTACATTGGTTTGACACAGGGAGTAGCTCTTATCTATTTAAGAAAAAGACATTAAGGAATATATAAACCGGAAATACATAATATAGCAAGACATACATATTTACACAAATTTTATATTGCTTTAATTTACAGGATGAGGGCTAAATGTCCATTAAGAAAACCAACCAAACAACAATAACCTAACCCAACGCCCCTCTCTTCCCAACAAAACACACCCCACATCTAAAAAACATGCACCCAAGATACAAAACACAAGCTAAATGTCTTGAAAGACTATCTGCTTCTTTGGTACTGCATCTAATACCAAACACAGTAAAAATACAGGGACATATACACTAATTTGCCACCTACAGGAAGAAAGAAAAATAAAAGTTATCATTAAGCTTTTTAACATACATGCTTTCTGGTACAATCCAAAAGTTGAGTTTAGAGCTTGAAGTCTGTCATATTTAAACTTCACTCATAACATTCTTGTGAACGACTCTTTACAGTCATTTCACCCAAGTCCATGCTATTTTTATAAGGATGCCATTTAAGTGCAGTGCATTAAAAGATTATTGTTGTATTTAATTTTAAATAGAGCAGAATCCCTTAAAAAACAAAACCCAGATAAAACAACCAAATAGAACCCCCCCAACAATAAAATACACACAATGGAATAAAAAGCTCCAAATACCACATGCATACTTACGGCTTCATGTTGAAAATATCTTTAAAGCCGGACACATTTGAATCCTTGTTTTTATGCTTTTCCGCTACAAACTTTTCCTTAGTCCAGGTCATTTGCACTTTCTCTGGCACAGCAGCAGCCACACTTGCTTCGACTGGTGGAGCAGAGTGTGAGGCAGTGTTTCTATCATGGATCAGCTGCGCCTGGCCACAAAACAAATAATCACCCCAAGATTCAGCCAAAACCAGCATTTTTAAAGTACACATTATTAAAATTTTGAAAAGGAATTTCACAACAGTAGAACCAAAGAAGCTAAAGAAAAACGCACCTTACTCTGTGAACAAATATGAGACTCCTGTGATTTCAGCATGAAGTCTGAATTTACAAGTTACTGCTTGTAAAAATGTACTTGTTTATAGTTGCAAGACTGCATCTTATCTGGAACACTATTTTTGTAATGAATTAAAGTGAGGTTGAATTCCACCAGAGGATATTCTATTAATATCAGGGTGTTTTGCCACTGAAAAACTTGAAAGCCAGTACTTTCATTGTTCACCAGCTACATTATTTTCCCAAATACTGTTTTAAACATTGTCCATTTCACATGCCATTAGCTGAACTAGCACATGACTCTCATGATGCCAGTATGGGACTGGCTGAATTGAAGGCTAGCTATAGATTTAGATTATTAGATTATTTATGTCTGCAAGAGCATATTACTTAACAAGTCCAACAAACCATGAAGGGTCCTTCTCTTCCCTTTTAACAGTAGAAACTTTAATTGACTTTAAGAACACAAAAGTGCATATGCTTGTGGGAAGAATATTGTGGTTTCCATTTTCCATTCCCTTTGCTTCTTTTGAGGAAAAAAAGACTAAATATTTAACACATTATTTACTTATTTTCCCTCATAATACTTTGCCCATAGGCTTCTCTATTTCCATCAAATGCAACACAAATACAGTACCTTAGACTCTAAAAAATTATAAGTGAATTGGTATTTGGGGGCAGGATTCTTTTTGTTCTTTGGAGTTTTCTGTTTTGGAGGTGGCACTTCTCTTTTCCTCTGATTATTTGTTTGTTTGCTTGCTTTTTGTTTGAGATATTTAACAGTTCTGAAAGCTAAAGACTTGTTAAACGATGTGTTGAAGCTCCTATTCCATTTGGGAACCTCAATTATTCACGTTAGACATGGTCATGGTCCCTCCACATACCTGGTGATTAAGATTTTCAAACAAGTCAATAAAAAGCATGAATAAAACCCAAGCAGATGAGAATGCTACTTTCATTCTCAGAAAAGCAATTCCTCTAGTGGTTCACAAACTGTAATTGAAGGTGGTCTTAAATGCCTTTGAGCTTCTGTATAGTCCCTAAATTATTTCCTAGTCTCTATCCTTCAGGACTCCCAAATTCTAGAGTTCAGTTCTGAGGTTCCCATAAATATCTATTAGTCTGATGGTCTTCCTATGTTCACACATGATTAAATGATTCAAGACCACAAATCAAAAGTTACTGTTTACTGTGTTCTATCATGAGAATGAAAAAAGGTAACAAATACATGCCAATATTGTAAATACCATGCAGTAGTACCTGACAAACTAAATTTCAAGGTAATAACTATAAGATGAGCTCAGTACAACTACGCTTCAATGGAAGAAAATTTGCCATTTTTAGAAAGACAGTGAAACCAAGAGAAATTCTGCACCTATACTACGTTTATAAAAATGCAAAGACAAAGAAGGCACATTTTTGGTAGCGCTGTTTTGATACCAAATTCAATTAATGAAACACAACATGTTGTTCTCATACTCCAAGAAGAAAGGGAAATACAGAGGTATACAGCACTTCTACAAACTAGGCTACACATTTTAGATATGAGCAACACTTCAAGTGCACACTAAACTCATTGATTACATCAGTCCATTTCCTTTCAACGTCACCATGCAGAATGCAGTAATGACATATATGGGTTAATAATGGCTTGCAAATAAGCATGGAAATCTCCTTAAAAGACCTAGTATATTAATACGGTCTCTGAGAATCTTCAGTCCTTCATTAGAGGAACTATAAAGAAAGTTTGCGAAAGCATGAAATATGTTTATTAAAGTAACACTGTCCTTGTTCTTAAGATAACAGGCACTCTCAGAAATGTGTTTCTTTTATGGAAACTAAGTGTGAGAAGGAGAATATAGTTCATGTCACAGAAGTATCATCTAAAGACAAGAAATACAGGGTAAGATACTGAATTTAGAAAATTTCAGTTAAAACTGCTCCATAACAGTGAATGATTAAGTAGTAGTTCAGTTTGCAAGAGTGGCACTTCAAGTGTTGCAATGGGAAAATATGTCTAGTCAGCACTATGTCCAACTACCTCTTCCTCTTGATAATCATTAGTCAGCAGTGCCTGAGCATCTTGGACAATGGACAATGGACTGGAGTAGCTTTTTCTTCTAACTGAGCCTCGGGACTCATCAGTGATGCTCTGAATCTGGGACAAAAAATGTTACCAATGACAAAAAGAAAAGCCTACAGAAAAAAGCAGGCATCATATTATTTTTCATTTAAATAGATGAGATGTGGTATCAGCTTATAAGACTCTTTTTAAAATGTTTAGTAGTTAGTTATGAAGTCCCTTTACAGACATCTGTGAAAACATGAAGCCAGTTTAGTCCTTCAGTCTCTATGGGAAGCTCAAATATTCACTTGTTTGTGAGGGTCACATCTTACCATATATGTCTATATTCAGGTGAATTTTTTTACTCAATTACAATCAAAAGCCTGAAAAAGATTAAAACATGTGAGGAAGCTACTTTCCAACTCTAAACATCTAAACATTTAATGATTCACAAACTATAACTGTGCTCCTCACCTGCATGCACCCAAATTTCTAGCAATCTTACCTTACAGCACAACCCAACACAATCTGGTGGTGGAAGGATTACCTTCTCACAGGTCCCATTATCACTGCCTGGCTCAAGAGCCCTTAGTGAGAATTAACCAGAGAAAGAAACCAACAACCACCAAGAAGGGAAGCAAGGAAGTGAATAAGCCTCTACATTTTCTTTCCCCTCTGTAGCACTATTGTCAAAGTCAAATAAATGTTTGCCAGTTACACCTAAGTTGCCTATCTCATGCTTTGCAGGGACAGGCTATATTTACACTCAAATAGAAGCAAATTGACAAAGTTTTTTAAAAAAGTAAACAAAAATCTGATGAGTCCTCAATCCCCAGTTCTACAAGAAAACCCAGAGGCAAGATCAAATCAGTTCTATTTTAAAAAAGTGACAGAAGAAGCGAGGATGAGGGTGATTGCTCAGGTGTGGAGTTGCAGAGGAAGAGGCCCCCGAGATCCCATGAGAAACCAAAAAACTGGATGCTAAAGAGTATTGATCAGCACGGGATTTGAAGGAGATAAGCAGGCTTCCTTTTCTCACCTGGGAAGAATAAGCATACTGTCAAACCTAACAAGATGTTTTGTCAAAGAGAAATTGTGAAAGGCTGTAAAAACAACTAAGAGACAACTTCTCATACTGAAAAGTATGTATACTGTTTAGCTTTGTAATAAAGACAGAATTCATGTCACGTACAGCGAGTGATTCCCATTCCATACACTACACTCAGGGATAAAAGCATGCCTATGACTGAAATAGCAAAAGAACACTGTACAAAACAAAATTCTCCTCTTTGTGAAGGACTGAGCGTCATTTGAAGACATACATGCAACAAAAGTGACGTTAAAATACTAATCTTGGTGGTAACAGGAAAGCAAATCACACTTATCATTCAAAGCTGGAATACCAGGTTATATTTGAAAGCCTGGAGACAGATAATAAAAAGAAAAGCAGTGCTAATTTGAACTAGTGATACTAATAAAGCAAATGTTTTGCAGCTGAGCAAAAAAATGAAAAGAATGGCTCAGTTCATTTAAGAAAACATAATCATATTAAGAATAGGCGTGGCACACTGAGTGCATAGTCGACTTGTAGCTCCAGAGGAAGTGAAGATATAAATAAACCACATTTTCTAATGAAAATACAAAAGGCAGTAAGTACTAGAGGTTCTGGAATTATATCAAGGGTTTTGCTTCAGACCACGAAATAAAATCAGTGGTATTTTGAATGTCGCAGATTTTACCCTGTCTGGTAAAAAGGAACAAACTGAAGCTATAATGGTGATGGTAAAGTTCAGATTAAAGTTAGTAATAAAGAAAGAAAATTATATGGAGGCAATAGAAAGAATTAAAAACTTTCAAGCAAACAATGCTCTGTAGTCCAGATTCCAACCAGCTCAGAGCTGAGGAGAAATTCTTTCATCTCCTCTGCAATTTAAGTGCTCTGGACTACAGAGCACTAGCTCCTAATATTCATGTGGAAGTTAAATCATTTGAAATCCACCAAAGATAAATCACTCAAACTCTACTCGGAATATGCTACTGTTCAATAAAGAAATAATAAGACTAAGATGCACAGAAAAGCTTGGGTTTCTACTGAAAATATGTCAGGCAGGCTCAAATCGAAAGACAACTACCATGACATGGATAAGAAAGAGGATTTACAGCAGCACATTACTGTAACAACAAGCAGGAATCTTTAGGAATCTTAAAAAAATCCTGTGAGGTGGAAAAATGAATAGAGAGAAGAGGACAAATAAAAGGAAAAAACCCATAAAAAACCTGAACTGCTTGGACTTGTAGGATTAACACCAAAAAAGAAAAGCCACAAGAGAAAAAATCTAGATGTTTTACAAATGAGCAATTAAACACAGTGGAATTCTCTTATTTGCCATGGGATGGAAATAATTCTATGTGATGGCAAAGCCAGATCATTCACTATCTTCTACATCAGTAAAAAGTCTTGATAACAATGAAAGAGTTAACAGAACAGATGAGGGGCTGGAAGCACAAGCCAAAAGGAGAGGACTTAAATGTTGCAGTATACAGAGTAGGCATTGTGTGTGAGCAAAAAGATTGTTGAAATATGGCTCAAAGAGCAGGGCCATGGGATGCTGGAGGCTCTGCCTCTGCAGGCTTTGCCCCTGCAGAACACAGAGTAAGCATTGTGCAAGCAAAACCTTGATAAGAGAAAGCAAGGACAATGTCCTTGGTGGTCCGGAAAGTAACGAAGTTTATGAAAGAGGAATTGTGGTCAAAAGAATACAGAACATCAGATTATGGGGACCACGAGCAGGCAGGAATAAGATGATGTAGCTGTATACAATTAACCAGTAATAGTGTGGCAAGTAGTTTTACTAACCAATGACATTATGACGTGTAGACCTGCTAGCTGCTGGAAAAAATGTACTTAAGGCTGAAAACCTGTGAAATAAACGGACTGAAGCTTGCTTATTGATCATATTGATTGTGAACTGCTTTTTTCCCCTCGTCATTGCGGTGATAAGTCATGGTCCCTCTCTTAAATGAGTTTACTCTTAAATGAGTTTTCTCTTCAATGAGTCTCTCTTAAATGAGTCTCTTAAATGAGTCTTTCTCTTAAATGAGTTTTCCCTTCAATGGGTTCCCGCAACAACTGGTGATGGGTTCCGGGATCCTGCAACTTCTGGTGACTGCAGGGATTTTACAACACTTAAAAGTTACGAATATTCATAAAAATACAGTTGAATGAAGCTTGTCACTGCAATACTCGAAATAGTAAGGATAGGGGAGAAGCAAACACAGCATTTCCATCTTGATTTTACAGGATTATAGGTTTGTTGGCCTAATATTGGCTCCAGAAAGAAATTAGTTGATTCATAAAACATTCAAAATAATGCAGAAACTAAAACACAGTCAGTGTGATTTTAACAAATTTATATTATATTGTGTAATACAGTGTATTTGTAAGTCATATTAGGAGTGACTGAGGGAGGTGGGTTTGCTAGCATGGAGAAAAGGAGGCTCAGGAAGGACTTTCTCACTCTATTCAACTACCTGGAAGACAGTTGCAGTGAGGTGGGGGTTGGTCTTTTTTCCCCAGTAACAAGTGACAGGACAAGAGAAATGGCCTTAAGTGGTACCAGAAGATGTTTAGATTGGATATTAGGAAAAATTTCTTCATGGATAGGGTTATCAAACATTTGAATGGGCTGTCCAGGGAAGTGGTTGAGGTTGCTGGAGGTACTTAATATGTAGATACGGTACTAAGGGACATAGTTCAGTGGTGGATTTGGCATTGTTAGGTTAGTGGTTGGATTTGACTTAAAGGTCTTTTTCAACCTGAATGATCCTATGATCCTAAGACCGAATCACAATCAAAGCTAGTCAGTCCAGATGCATACTCATGACCCTTAGCTACTGACATCAAGTTTGGAAAAGGCCCTGAATATATTCCACACTGATGCTCAAATGTTTTGCTAATTAACACTTGCACTCAACAAGAACAGAAAAACTCTTAAAATCTGTTTAAATAAAAAATTATTCCTTTCCCCACATTACTTTAACCTTGCAAGTAAAACTGGTTGTAGAGAAACAAAGAATGCAATTATGAAAGTTTTTGGCTAGTTAGAAACTAATTAGAAGCCACAGCCAAAAGACAGTATTTTCAGATTTTTCACGGAACATCTTGTCAAGCCAAAGTTCCTACCTCTCTCTCCCTTTCATTCTTTGATAGCTGCATCTGTTTTAGCATCTGAGATCGCTGTTCCATCATAAGTGTCTTCTCATATGTGAATGCAGAAATATCATTTTCAAACTGCAAAAGAAATTTGCATCAGAAACACCAGAAGAAAAGTCCCACTTAGAAGAAAAACATTCAGACAGTGTATCTATCACACATGTATTCATTCAGTGGTCCTGGATATATTCATGCCATTAGAGTAATCCTAAACATATAACTGATCCATCATTTCTGTCCTCATTCTCAAAACTTAATCTTCAACCAGCAGTTTCATACAGTGAACTATCGTACTGTAACAATATTATTCTGGTTTTATCTAAATTTTAGGTACTTGGAACAGACTTTCCACTATTCTGTTCCAACTAGGCTGCAGAAGCGAGAATTGAAAGCACTTACTTAAACTGGGTATGCATTGCTGCCACCTGAGCATGTGTGTACACTCATTTCCTTAAAAACTATGCAGAAGCAGAAATAACACATTATCCTTTCATTAGTGAGAAATGTTCAGAAACAGAAGCCATTAGGAAGAAATTCTGGCATATATTCTCACATAGGCTCAAAACTAAAATACAGTATAAAAATCTATAGCAGTCACCTGTCTTGTCACTAACTTGCAATGTATCTCTTACCCTCTGTAAGATTCTCAGAATTAAATATTACCCACAGAAGACAAGAACAAATTGTGTTTCTGTAGTGGCTTAACCCCAGCCAGCAACCAAGGCCCATGCAGACTCTCACTCATGCCCCCACAAGTGAATGTGGGAGACAATCAGAAGGATAAAAGCTTGAGAACTCATGGGTTGACATAAAGACAGTTGAATAGGAAAAGCAAAAACTCTGCACACAAGCAAAGCAAAATAAGGAATTAATTCACTGCTTCCCATGGGCAGGGCCCCATCATGCATAATAGTAATAGTTACTTGGAAAGGCAAACGGCATCACTCCAAACATCCCCCTTTTCCTCCCTCTTCTCCCCATTTTATACACTGAGCATGATGTCATATGGTCTGTAATATTGCTTGGGTCAGCTTGGGTCACCTGTCCCAGCTGTGTCTCCTCCCAACATCCCCAACTTCCCTGCCAGTGTAGCAGTACGAAAAGCAGAAAAGATCTTGGCTCTGTAAACCCTGCTCAACAATAACAAAAACATCTCTACAATATCAACCCTGTGTTCAGCACAAACCCAAAACACAGCCCCATACCTGTCACTGTGAAGAAAATTAACTCGACCCCAGTTGAAACCAGCACAACTTTCTATACTGTCTTCTGCTCAAAACCCAACCAAGGCTGAGCCTTTTTATGGCACTCTGTGTACTTTCAACTGCATGTCACAGCATTTTAGACTTTCATATTTAGTACTCTAAGCAAAGAACAGTACATTTTTCTTATAATTAAAACAATTCTTAAAATTGTTTTATGATTGATCAGTATGATTAATCTTTCTAATAAGTTCTGGTCGTTGTAGAAAGTAGTGGGGTTTATTTCCCATGAGTCTTACTTTGGACATTATGCTAGTCACCTTTTAGTGCTGGAAATTCTTTAGTTGCCAAAAAAAGTGAACCTAGACAGAGTATAGCTTTAATCCTTTCTCTTAACAGTTTATGACCCATATTTAAAAAAGGAAAGAAGTTACAAAATTCATTTTGTCACTACCTTGACTTGTGAAACTCTAGCTGTAGTATCTTGCTGTTCAGTGCTGGCTAAGGCTGGCAATGCGAAAAACAACTGACAAAATCTCATTTGAACCTAGGGAGTCCTTATTCCAGAGAGGTATTCTTACAGCAGTTGGAGACATGGACAAGTTCATCCAGTCTCATACCATATGTCACAGCTTATTAGATTAAGCACATTCAGCCTTCCATTTCAGTGCTTCCTAAAACTTCAAGCTTTTTCCTTCCTGAATGAACCATCTCTACGGACTAGTCCTCATAAATAAAGTAAGTATCAACACATCAAACATCTCAGACTCTACAGGACAAACCCATTAAACTCACCACCACATTCACTATCATTGTGACACAGTAAGGTAATGATGCTTAACTTCTTGCTCTTTGTGGGACTGCAATATTTCAATTTCTATATTTGGGCTAATATCTCTTCTTTTGAAAAAAGCTAGATCTGTTTTCCCAAGTTTAGTCCCAGTTGCACCATAAAAATATGTAGTAACAAACCATTTCAACAACTTCCACTTGAGCATTCAGTCTAAGATGGTATAAGAACATCTGAAGATCCTTCTTCATTTGAATGCTATTATCATCCATTTGAGCCACCGTAAAGATACGCATTTTACATTTTCTCCAAACCTACCAAAAAGAAACATTATAACAATTTGTAACACTGTGACTGCTATTACCATACATACTTTTAACAAGGTGAAGGCGCATTTAATTAGACATGCTTAGAACCACTCAGTGCTAGAAAATTAAAAACCAGACATTTTCTGCTGTCCTTGCCTTGTGCTGTCGAAGGAGAAAAGGCAGCAACATCAGCATACCGCCATCATGAACAATCCACCACACATCTATATTTCCTTCAGTAAAACGTTCTTGATTAGTTGGAAATAGGTCAATGTTTTTAGCCACCAAAAGCGCTTGCTGAGCTGCAGTTGTTTCTCGTACAGTGTCTGTAAAGGAAAACAGGACATTTAATCAAGAACTCCTGGTTTTCATTCACAGATTTTGCTTTTGTCTAAATTCAAAAGTTTAAACCCTCCCAGATTCTGCTGAGGCAAAAGAAGAATATCCTAAGCGTCTTGACAAAAGAGGAATATCCTGGTTGTCTTGGTTCTAGCCAGGAAAAGGTTAATTGTTGCAGTAGCAAGGAGGGGTGTGGCTAGGACCCAGAAGTTATTCTACACTTCATGCCATTGCCAGAGGCAGGGGGGAGTCTATTCTGAAGAGAAGGGGTTCCTTCTGGTCGAATAAGCATGGTGCCAGTTCCAAGCTGGAGGGAGTGTTTGGGTGGCACCAGTTCCAAGGCAGAGGGGGCAGTTGGGGTGGTATGGCTTTGATTGGGTGGAGCTTCATGGTGAGCATTTTTGCATGTGAATCATTCTCTCTTTTGTACACTTTTTGTTATTAACATTGTTGCTGTTTCCAGTAAATTGTTCTTAACCTGGCATCTTTACCTTTTGTGCCTCCAGTTCTCCTCTCCAATCATCCACAGGGGAAGAAAGAAAGTGAGCAAGCAGCAGCATGGCTTGGAGGGTGTCAGTGGGGAGTACTATTTTTGAAGAACAACAGTGTTTATTTGGTGTCTTAGGTGAGGCACAATGGGTTGAGATAACAACAGACTGACCAGAGTGGGTTGGAAACAAATTTGATCTAGGCATTTGTTGTTTTAGATATTGAGTCACCGGTCACAATGTTGCTTGGTCTGTTCATGTGGGAGTGGTACCTTACCCTAGATATATATTCTTGTATGTGCTCCTCATGATATTTTTCAAAGTAGGAAGAAGGATCAGGATTTCTTTGTTGATATACTATGGGATGCCAGTTTATGACATGATAACATCAAGGGCAATGACAGTCATTTGGGATCTATATTGAGTGTTGCTCTCTTACTCTTACTTTGGGCACTACCTTTGCAAGTTTATTAATAATTATACACACTCTGGGGTGAAACATGGGAGGATGATTTTCCCCAGCTTTTCACCCCCTTTTCCTGGCCTTTTCTACTCCCCTTCAGCCTGCTATATTTTGAGAATTCTGAATTCCATTTGGTTGTTAAGGAAATCATATTCTTGGTGCTAAGACTGCCAGGTCTCCTCTGTCTACACTGTATTAGAGTGAAGGAGTTTTCTAGGGAGGTTATTCAGAGATCTGCCCCAAGGGTGCATGGTAATGAGCGACATGGAAGGTGGGAGAAAATGGGCCAGCTTTTGAAGGAATTAATCTTCTCTAATGGTTTGGAACTTGATCCCTGAACAACTACAGGACCCTGGTAAAGTGACAAAATACTTAAAAGAGAAATGTTGTGGCAATTCCAGGGAGATGCGAAGTTTTGCAACATGCTGGGCCCTGGCTACTCTTTATTGGACATTGCTCAATAGCAGACAGCAGTCTCAGGGGGAAGAGGAGGAAAACAGACCTACAGGCCCTGTGACCACTCAAACTGCAGCAGAACCAGAAGAACAACCTGTGCCAGTAGCAGTCGCCCCTGTATAGAAATAGAAATCCAAGACAAAATCAGTTCATTTAGTGAGAGATGAAGAGGAAGCAGGGCCCCTCACAGGAGGAGGAACAGGCAGGGCCAAAAACAACCCCCCAATCCCTATCCCCAGGTGAGCTGTGAGATATGCAAAAAAAATTTCAGCCGCCAGTGTGGTGAGCCCCTAGTGGCTTAGCTGCTCTGATGCTGGGATATTGCTGCCCATGATATGAAAGTAGATGGTAGTGAAGCCAAGCTACTGGGATCCCTGTCTTGGGATGCAAGCATTGGCAAGGGGATTGAGAAGAAGACAGAAACACTCAGCCTCTGGAGGCAATTCCTGTCAAGCATGAAGGAAAGGTATTTTCTCAAGGACGATCTAGTAGCACCCAAGCAGGTGGAGCACCATGAAGAAAAGTATCCAGTATCTGAGAGAATTAGCTGTGCTGAAGGCAACCTATAGGGATTCAAATAACAAGCAGATCCCTGTAGATCCAGATGAGGTCCATTGTACACAACCCACATGGCAAAAATTTGTACAGAGTGTGCCATCATTGTATGCCAACTCATTGGCACTGATGTCAACAAAAGGAGAACAAACAGTGCTTCAGGCAACTATCTGACTCCAGCAATAGGAAGATCATCTTTTTTCCCTCTAATGACCTGGGCCTCAGCTGTCCAAGCCTGCAGACAGATTCAAAAGGCTCGAACAAGTTAGCAAGGAGATGTCCTATGCCCTACCAGCATAGACCAGAGGCACTGCTATAAGAAGTAAGACTGCCCTGGAAAAGGGTGAGGCTCCAGAACACTTGCAATACATTGATTATGTCATCTTGTGGGGCAACATAGCAGAGGAAGTTTTTGAGAAAGGGGAGAAGATGATCAAAATCGTCCTGGAGGCCAGTTTTGCCATAAAGCAAAGTAAGGGACCTGCCCAGGAAACTCAGATTTTAGGAGTAAAATGGCAAGATGAGCATCATCGGATTGCCACAGATATGGTCAACAAAACAGCAGCTATGTTCCCACCAACCAGCAAGAAGGAAGCACAGGCTTTCCAAGGCAGTGTGGGTTTTTGGAAGATGCATATTCCAGAATACAGTCAGATCATAAGTTCTCTCTACCATATGACTCAGAAGAAGAATGATTTTAAGTGGGGTCCTGAACAAAAAAAGGCTTTTGAACAAATGAAACAGAAGATTGTTCATGCAGTAGCCCTTGGGCCGGTCAGGACAGGACAAGATGTGAAAAATGGGCTCTACACTGCAGCTGGCGAGAATAATTCTTCTTGGAGTCTCTGGCAAACAATACCTGGGAAGACTCAACAATGATCCCAGGGGTTCAGGAATCAGGGATACAAAGTATCCAAGGCCCATTATACCCCTACTGAAAAAGGGATACTGGCATTGTAATTGGATTCTATGAATCGGTTAAAGCTTCTTCAGAAGTGATTGGCACCGAAGCACAGCTCCTCCTGGCACCATGACTGCCAGTGCTGGGCTGGGTGTTCAAACAGAAAATCCCTTCCACACATCATGCCACTGATGCTATGTGGAGTAAGTGGGTCATGCTGATCACACAGTGAGCTTGGATAGGAAATCTTGTGGGCCATCACAAACTAGCCCAAAGGTGAAAATTTCATACTAATATCAGAGGAGGAAAAGGTGACACATGCTGAGGAGGCCCCACCGTATACTCAACTACCTGAAAAGAGTTAGGCACTCTTTACTGATAGTCCCTGTCATACTGTAGGTATACATGGAAAATGGAAAGCTGCTGTATGGAGTCCTATGTGGTGAGTTGCAGACAGACAACATGGATCAAATCAGGTTGCAGAGCTGAAAGCCATCCAGCTGGCTTTAAGTATTGCTGAACGAAAGAAATGGCCAGTGCTCTAGCTGCACACTGACTCATGGATGGTAGCAAATGCTCTGTGGGGGTGTTTAGAACTGTGAGAAAAGACCTATTGGCAACACAGAGGTAAAAGCCACCTGGACTGCTAAATTGCGGCAAGACATCGTTGCCTGGGTAGAGAAGTCAGCTGTAAAAGCATGCCATGTGGATGCAGACATACCCAAAAGTCAGGCTATTGAAGAACATCACAACAACGGACAAATGCATTGGGCTGCCAAGAATGAAGTCTCTCAGGTGGATCTGGACTGGCAACATAGACTGAGTTATTTCTGGCTCAGTGGGCCCATGATATCTTAGGTCATCAGGGAAGAGATGCAACATACTGATGGGCTTGTGAGTGAGAAGTGGACACTAGACCATGGACGATAAGTATGGACTACTCCAGATGCACCGTGAGCTCCTGATGCAGTTTGCAACCAGCCTTCCTGCCCTGGAAGGCACCTAGGACTGGCAGAACCCATAGTCATGGACTAAATGAACTCAAGAGGCATCCTGGAGGAATGGATATTGACTGTGGAAATGATACTTGTACTTGTATATATATACATACATAGTTTGAAGGTGTAGGATCTGGGCATGACATAAATAGTATAGAATAAGGGATGGATAATGTCGGTTCCAGCCAGGACAGGGTTAATTTTTGCAACAGCCGGGAGGACGTATGGCAAGGACCCAGAGGTTATTCTATAGCACCTCAGGTGGTCATATAGCACCAAGGGGTAGGGGTAAGGGAGTCTCTTCCAAGGAGAAGGGGTTCCTTCTGGTTGAATAAGTATGGTGTTGGTTCCAAGCCAGAACGATTGGCTGGGTGGTGCCGATTCCAAGCCAGAGGGAGTGGTTGGGGTGGCATGGCTGCAGTTGGGTCAAGCTCCAGAGCAGACATTTTTGGATGTGAATCACTGTCTCTTTTGTATACTTTTTGTTATTAAGATTGTTGCTCTTACTGTTCATTTTCTTGTCTCAGTGCTGTTTCTAGTAAATTTTTCTTATCCGAACCTGTGATCTTTACCTTTTATGCCTCCAATTTTTCTCTCCAACCCAGCCCCCAGGAGGAGGAAGAGGGGCAAGCAAGCAGCAGACTGGTTTGGAAAGTCTCAGTGGGAGCCCTAAATTGCTGAGTAGCATTCCTAAACCATAAGACAGATTTTAGCAACCAGTCTGCTTAGAAGAAGAAAACACAAAGCAGCCATGGTTGAAGAGGGCTAAGAAAACCCACTCCAGATGAAATCAGATATGGAGAAATATTCAATTTCCAGATGTTCAGTAGCAAATTTCCTCCATGCAGCAAATACATTAGTTAGAAAGTTAAATTGCAAAAGCGAATGAGAAAGTCAATAAACACATACCAACAAAATTTTTCCATGAGAAACGATTTTCTGTCTGCTTCCATGACTGTGGCCATGCCATCAGGACCGTGTTGTGCTTCATGCCTCCTAAACCAGCTGACTGAATCAAATAGGATATTCCATCTCTGAAGTTAGGAGACACCACGATCTGGCAAAATCCTTTAGTCTTTTCTACTCCCATTAAGGCTTTAACATTCTGCAATAGGAAAATTACACACAGGGAAATACAAATCATCAATGTTGACAATTAACACCAGAAGGAGTAACAGCACTAAATAATAGCAAAACTTTATCAACAATGTATAACCAACATGAAGAAATCACTAATTCCAAAAGAGTGAACATGATTTTATGAAAACTAGAGCCCAAATTGCTACCACCCCAAAAGACACCATACACAGTTTTTTCGTTATTTTAATTATTCAGCCTTTTATTTCCAAAGAAGATTGAACAAGAGATGAATAAAAACACATAGATAAAGATAAATAAACTAACATTGCTTTTTCATTTTTGCATTTCTCAGTCAAACCCACTGACTGACAAAGCAACATATGGTTGGAATGATCAGTCCTCTCTTTTGGAATTGGATGGGTTTGGAAGGGTGATGCCAAGTACTTAAGAAGAAAGGGCTGCAAAGTTCCTTAAGCACCTTTGACATTAAGAGGCCGATTGTTTATCAGCTCCCAACATGGAAAAACAGATATGCAGGAAACAATTGGAAGCACCGTCCAAACAACGACTAGATAAACAGATCGAATTAAATATCCTACACACCTATAATTTTGACATGGCTCTCCTCCTTTTAAGCACTGATAAACAGGAAGATATAAACCAGGTATTTTAAAAGAAGCATTCAAAACAGTATCAAGCTTGATTACAGAATACGAGCTTTGGCGTTTATTATTTTCTGATTAAATAACTTTAAAATCTCCCATCATTATCAATGACTGGCGTGTGAGATCAACACATTTTGGAAGGATCAACTAATACATCAATATTTTGAATTTTACAAAACCAAAATTTCTGTCAAAAATCATCAGGAAGGGATTTGATCACAGAGTGCCTGGCACTGCATCAGTGCGGCTTCACATTAAAAACTCCATTTCATAGTGAAAAAAGAGTCTTCAGAGAAATTGCTAGCAAAGCTAAGCAGTATGTCTGTGCAAATAATATCTCTGAGGGTTTATCAGTTTAAACAGATGCTTTTTTAAAAAAGACAGACAGAAGAAGTCTTGATTTCCTACAGGTCTCCTAGGAAACCTTTGTGGTTTAAATTTTCCAGAACCAATGAGGCCTCCAGATGCTCAAACTTTTACAATTTATCTTCATTTGCATTTTCAAAGCAATAGTTTCCTGAATCTTAACACCAGGTCTGACTTTCTAGAGAACCCATGGATTAGGCCCCCCTTAAACTCATTCATTTTCCATCTCTCAGAAAAATAGCTAAGTTGAGCCATTTACAGATAACATTTCAAATTCTTGCGGGGAAACAGTTTCTGCTTAAAGGGTTTCTCTGTTTTATTTCATACGCCTGATTTTGTATTCTCTGTCTCATTTTCTATTCCCACATGTTTAGTAACAGCTTAGTAACAACTACTTTAACAATATAGCATTGCTAGACTTTTCAACTGGTTTTCAAGTTAATTGCTCTCTTAGAGCCTTTTCATGTGATATCAAGTAAGTCATCTGTCTTTATACTTCGTTATTTTAAAAACCACTATGGATAAGCCTGAATACCAAGAGAAAGAAAAACACAAACTGGGAGGAAATGGGCAGTTAGCTATGTTAGCTAGTCCATTTCAACATTTCAAATGCTCGTCTATTTAAGAGATACCAGGTCCGAATAAATCACAGGTGTTTCTACACAGCTTTGAAGACTACTTGGATCAAAACAGCAGACATATCAACTGGAACTCTTTCGAGCAAAACTGAAGAAATTAACCAATTTGGAAGATATAATGGCAATCAAAACCTACTTTTGGACATTTCAATAAAACACAGGAAACATGGTACTTTCTCCAAATGTGTCCCCCCTCTAAAAAGATAGGAGTAGGAAAGTTTGTATAGGCAAATAAATACAATTACTATTGTTAAAGAAACAGAAATTAAATTCACTTGTGTTTGTAAGCATAATTGAATGTCATTTAAAATTACATGACAACTTACTAATTTTTCCTACCCATCCTACTTTCCCTGCAGATATGGGGTAAATAGAAAAATTAAGGAAGTAAAGGATCTCAAGAAGGATCCTGCTCACAGTTTTCCAGCAAAGACTGCTCCTAATCCTAATTCTCCTATGTATTTCTAGAAGAATGTAGAAAATCACATAATGAGGATGATATTATGCCGAACAGTTGCATTTGTTAGTTAAACATTAATTTTTTTGTTAAATATATGCTGTTTTCTTCATAAGGTAATTTATTAAAACCCGTGGGTTTTGTGGTTTTTTAGTAATGTAATTTGACTGTAAGCCCAGGGCTCTCAATATTAAAGAAAAAGCTAGGAAGTATCAGTATTGTTTCATCCTATTGGAAAATCTAATAAAACATCTTGCTACATACATCAACCCATTCTTTTTATACAATCATTGATTGTGCTGATAGCAAAAATAGATGCTTTTTTCAATATTTTACAACAGTCTGTTCTAATTCAACAAATGAGTTATCCAGATTCAGATTCAACATTAAATTACTAATGTAAATTACAAGTATTTGGAAGCTGTACAAATCTTTTACATACCTCTTCAGCTTTCTGAGTTTCTGTACATTTATCTAAGTAGATTCCCTGAAGCACAGAACCCACAATAGTCAGTCCTTTACCAGCCTTCAACTGAGAGGTAAAGGAAAGCAGTCTAGGGTGTTTCACTAACTGCTCATTATCCAAGTTTAACAAGACCAAAAGTTGAGGTCTGCCAAACAAAGGAAAAAAAAAGTTAAGTGCACGCACTCATTCATAAGGAAGAACTGGAAAGTTAAAATGAAAAATCAATAAAATGCAGTTTAAGTGCTTAATTCAATGGAAAACAGTCGGCTACTAAGTAGGTAAACCATAATTTGCTATAGCAACAACAGTTCAGGTACAGAATAACTGTGGAAATCATCAAAATGTCATTCTGAAAAGCTCAGCTATCTTTCTGGATTTTCATGATGTTCTTAAGCACCCATTCCTCTACCTGTGAAGGTCCATCCAAAAGGACAGTCAACCGCTTAATCATAATCTTAGTACGCCAAGTTCAGTTTCATCTGCATACTAGACGAGGACGTATTCTATTTCCTTTAATCAATATTCAATCTACTTACTTTTCCCAAACCAAAATTTTATACTTTTCCTGTCCTTGCTAAAAATTCAAAAGACTGATGAAGAGTTGGATTGTATACACTACCTCGAAACTAGCACAGTTTAAGATGTAACAAGATGGTTCAGTTCTAGCAATTCCATTGACACAATAGAAAGAGATCTCATTTGGAACTGAAACAGTCAAACATTTAACAGGATTGTCAACACTACATTACATTCATGTCTGTGAGAAGCCAAGTTCATCAGTCCCAGGACAAACAGTAAAATAATGCCATTGTACTGAAGGGCAACAGAACATTGCATGCACATGCACCTTAGGACACAATCATTGAGCAGTGACTAGAACTAAAGTATCACATTACATTCATCAGAAGTGACAATGTGCAAATGTCCTTGGTTTTTAAATGTTAAGTAACTTTTTATGTTGCCTTTGAGAAAAATTGAGTTTGACAAGTAAAAAATATATATTGCAAAAATAGTAGTAGACATCTAACTTCACTACAGTAAAATGTGAGAGTTTGTTTTAATGGTATTGAAGCAATTTAGAAACTTCCACTATTGAATGAAGCTACATAAAAAATAATGCCACAAAAATTAATTTAAACAAATAAAGGGTCCTCTATAGATTCATACAATGTATTTCAGAGGGAACATATACAGAAGAAAAAGAAATTACTTATGTAATTGCAGTGTTTTTTTCTGTAGAGACAGTAAGACTCAAGAATAACTGTTTCTTTGAAACTGAAAAGTCTATAAATAACCAAACATTAAAATTCTTCTGCACTTTTGAAAACCATGCCAACACCATATGGATTTAAGTTCAAGTTAATTTGCCCATACTTCCTGCAAAGTTGTTAGATGCTGTCCACAAATCACATTCCATTCCAGTAAAACAGTAGTATTGCAATGACATCATTACCATGTCCAAATTAAAATATTATTTTAATAGTGAATCTCGCTTTGCCTTCACTGTTTTACCAAAAGTATTCCCGGTATATTTACATATTTCAAAAATTACATGATCTTGAAAAACACAGGACTCTACCTCCAGTTCTTGGTGTGAGGAGGACCATCTTCAACACGAAGCAAAGCATAGCGAGCTGCATTCAGAGACAGTCCTCGGATTCCATCGCCCCATTCTTTTTCCGCTCTTCAGGATATAGAAGAGATTCAATTAACATTTATGTATACAAATCAAGTAGTTTTACTCATGCGGGGGATAATGGATGTAAAATATTATCACTGGTTTTTTTTGCATGAATGCATGGAAAAGCATTGTCTTGCAGATTTAAATCAAGATTGAAGACTAAAAGATGAAGTAGTTTCAGGTCTGTTCAAGGTAATTTTTTCTGTATTTATTAATATTTACTATCGCCTTGTTTATTCATACTTCAAAAGCATTTTTGTAATGGTGAGAGCTACTTAAGCTTCTTTTTAACATTAGAATGGATAAACAAAGAATAATTAAATGGAATTGTTTAAAAGCAGCAAAATTAATAAGTGAAACTTGACTTCACGTGGATTAGTATAATCTGTCTTTCCCTCAGCACCACCACTATAGCCTTCTCCACTTTCTTTCCTTCCTGGCTTCTCTCCCAGAAAGCCTAAAGCTCCATCCATTCTCCTGACTATTTTCAATATCCCTACATTTTCCAGTCCTTCAAATTCCAGTATTAGAATATTGATGATTGAAAGTGGTCAGGAGAATGGATGCTACAATGGCAATGGGTCCATCTCCCTTATCCACCCTCCCTCTCTGATTTTCACTCATGAGCTTTCTCGGAACTTTGCTACCTCTAGCAAAGCATCTCCTTCGACAAGGTGGATGTCCTGGTATGTGCCAACGTTTGTAGAACCTATATACAAATTTGGAATTATCCATAATTTCATGTGTGTGCCTATATACATACACACAAGCAGAACTGTTACCATCTGATTTGACTTCCTCACTAAAATTGGGAAATTAATTTCCTTATCATTAACCCAGTAAATGGAGATGTTAAAATCCAGGAAGGCAGCCAATATGGAAATGGAGATATCAAAGATGGAGAACCCACAGGGTCCAGCAGTTTATACCAGCTGATCCACTTAAGAGTTGTGCTTAACCACTCATCAAAACAACTGGCCTGGCTTCAATTTCCTCCTCCAAGATCTTACTATTTTCTTTCAGCATAAGGTATCTTCCCTTAGAAAGGGATAGCATGCACATTTACTGATCATAATTACCTGCAGTGTTTGTATATGTTGTTTAGTTGGGATTTTTTTGTGTTGTTTGCCATTTTAGGTTTTTTGTAGTTTTTTTATGAGCACAGCATGCTCTTTAAGACTCATACTTGCTCAGCATTTCCTACAGGTAAGGCTATCTCTTGACAAATGCGTACAGTGCAAAGTATGTTGCAATGTAAAGATTAATTCTAGAAAGTATTCAAGACCACACACACAAAAAAATAGACTTTGAGCTTCTGCAAAGATAATAATAATTTAACAGCTCTGTAATAGTTGCTGCTTGATATTGAGAGGTAATGTTCCTGAAGTACCAAAAGTTTACACCATCATCTCTGCTCCAATGACAGTCTGCTTCCCAGACTTACTGGTTCTAATTTCTATCAGTTCTGGCTGTTGAGAAGTTTGGAATAGAGCTTCCAGAGAAATCTGGATCTGAAAACTTACAACCCTTAATAGAGATAGGATCTTACCTTGTTTCAAACAATACTCTGAACTTTCTTCCTTCAGTTGTGTCTATTTTATACAAAAGAGCTTTTTGCAGAATGTTAAAGATATTAAATATAGAATAAATAAGATATATGGTCTTACCCTCTATATTCTATGTATTTGTATATACATCCTGCGATTAGCATGGCAATCAAAGCATAGTACCAAGAGCAAATGAACATCAAGGCAAGACATAAACTCATCCCCAGGAATGAAAGAGTCCTAAAAGAAACCATTTTTTTCCATTTTTTTAAATAGGCAGGCAAATCTTCTACAAAGTTTATTTCTTATATAAGTTAACTTCCAGAGAGGCCTTTCTTCTTCAAATGTCATTTTTTAGCTACTATAAAAGCAAAAATACATTGTCCCAATTTCAGCTTGTAAGAAAAAATTGCATTCTGAACCTTTCTGTGACATAAATAATACATCTAAATTAGATGTAACAATAGATTTACTATATTTTTCAGTGTTGAAACTTTATCAGGACCTCCAAGTAAGGTCAGTTTCAAAACACATTATCACTTATTACTGTTGGTTTGAATTGAAGCTAAAAAAATTCAAACAGTAATAAACAACTTTGTTACTTTCATCAAAAATAGTTGATCAGTTTAAATTCAATTTGACTCATCAATTCTATTCTTCACTTCTGTTGTGGTCTGTCTCTTGGGCAATAAGACAACAGAATACAGAAAGCAATCTTCTGAAGGCTACGATGAAAGAATGACTGTAAGCTGCAAAAATTAGAGAAGCATTTCCAGACTTAAGTCTATATGCCTGGCTTGCCCACCTTTATTACCAAATATAGATGTAAATAATCTCAAAATGGACAGTTTTGTGCATACTTTTAGTCACATACAACCTCCCAAGTCCATTTTCACCCAATTTCCAAATAAGAGCTAGCTTTGACTATACTGACAGAATGTCAGTAGACCCAATTTTGGTTTGGTACCTTTAGTTTGCTTCTTTAATACATTGAGTCCAATTTTAAACTAAGGAAATGCTTTCTACCATTTCTGAGGACACCAATCTTGTAGTTTGTCTAAAAGAACAACAGCTGCTCTTTTATGCCTGCATTAATCTAAGACTCTACTTTTGCTCAAAAAATAAAATGTCATCCCAATTCCAGCCAAGCATTCCAAAACCTGCTTTGTCTAGAAGTAGTCACACAGAGAATCAGCTGCCACACTGATGTCTCTGAGAAAAACATAAAAAGGAATGTGACTACTGAGCAGATTCAACAAGTTTTTTCAAAGCTAAAACTGCAACATTTCATTTTCACTCAACTCTTTAAAAGGCAAAATCATGACCAACTCTCACATCCTAGAATCATGCCAGCTTATCTACTAAATGCTCTAGTATTTAAGGTTATTTCAGCAGTAAAATTTCTCAACAGAATTACTTTCAATTAAATTATGTATTTTTAACATACAGTTTAAAAAAATCAAGAAGTTTACCAATCTTAGTTTGAAATGGTTAAACTCTTTAAAAAACATTAGAAAACTTAAAAACTTTTAAACTTAAAAAAAACTCTTTAAACCCACTATATATACTAAACCCCCCACACACACATTTTCACCTTTTGTATTATTTACCTTTACTCACTTTTTAAAGGGTTGACTTCAGTTATCAAACGCAATATCCAAAGAATATTTTAAAACAAATCATCCCCTCATCAATGAGCAATCTGATGTATATTGAATGAGATCTTTTTCTGTACAAGTTTTGGGTTTGTGTATTTTTTGCATAACCAAAATGAAAATCATCCCAACCCTCCTGAACACTTTTGCCAGTTCTCCCTAAGTGTATATAGAAGGCAGATTTTACGGTTTTCATCCACATTTTCGTCCTCACAGAAGATCTCTTGGCTTAAAAGTAGGATAAAATATCATCCTGTAACCCTTTCCCAAACCATCTACATTACCTACATGTTTTCATGATCACTGTTATTACTACAGCACTATTCCAAACACATGAAAACAAGTTTTGCTCTTATTCAGTGCATGAATCATAACTCATTTAAGTCAGAAAGGAGATGTTGTTTTATTATTGCAATAAAATAAACAATTTAGGGCTGTATAGTTAGTTTTAACTCTTCTGAATGAAGAAATAGTCCCTACCAGTGGTAATACTTGAAACGAGGTCTCCAATTGGGAGTTCTCAAAAGCGTCTGAACTGCACAAGCCAGATTTACAAACATATAGCACATAAGGAAAAACCTGTTAAGAAAAGAAGATCATTCATTTTCTAGGAAGAAATGTACTAGACAGATGTGCATTAAAAAGGAAAACACAATCCAAAAAAGGGAAGGAAGGTGTCCATTTTCCTGTACACTGTGTTCACAGTGGCCAAGAGAACACAAGATATATATTAAGATTACTTATAGAATATTAGGCCTCAAAATATGGTATTAGAATAATATAGAGCCTCAAACATATTTCAAAGACAAATGTGGCAAATAACTGACAATCACAGTGCATCATTTTTGGCCAGGACAGAGTTAATTTTCTTCTCTTGCCATAGTAGCTCATTTGGTATCATATTCTGGACAAAGTCAATATAATAAAATTCAATTCATATCCTAAAATATTTAATTGTTTTGTGTGTCTCTGTTAGATGCACTTGACCTAAAACAGCAGTAATTGCTATTTTAAAATCCAAGTTTTTTAAAATTTCAACATATTTTTATTAGCATTCAAGACCTCTGTCATGGAAAATTTTTTCTGTGCCTAGAAATTAGTTCAGCCAAAACATTTTGTTGTTTCATACTATCTCCAGGATCAAATAGGAATATAATTTGCTAGAAAACAGTCTAACATGTATTATTTAAAAAAGAAAAATAATTACCTAGTTAATTTAAAAAGAAAATGCTATTTAACTTAAGAACACAAAATACCACACTCATACTTACATTGAAAGAATTGGTGCTACACTGTCCAATGAGGCTATCAAAATTCCAATTTCACAAATACCAGCAGTGAGGAGCAGAGCCCAAGTTGGCTCTCCATTTGCTTTTCCATGGCCAAATACCTAGCTCAATTCAAGTTAACAGTAAGATTAGGGAAAGCTGTTCATTATACAGTTATGAACTATAATGCAAATCATGAACTAACTTAACTTAGTTCTAACAGGAACTAAAAGCAGTAGTTAGTTACAAAGGAAAATCATGCAGTCTATACTATGCAAAGCCAAAATTAAGATTGCAAAACACACATTTCCAATATGAAATAATGCTTACTAAAGTAAGCAATGACTATGTATCATTAAAGTCCTACTGCAGCTGTTGTTGAAATATTCTTAAGTAAATTAATAACCATACACATAAAAGATTCATGCCTCCTAAAAAGCTAATATAGTTTAGGCCTGAAATTAGGTGTCAATTCAGTACTTATCAACATAATATTGACCCTTAAAAAAGACTTAGATAAGACTATGGTCCTGCACAGAGCCTTACCAAAATCCGTTTTGCTTGTGGTAATTTCGTTTGTGGAGAATTCTATCCAGCTACACTGGTGACAGATGGCAGAAGGTTTTGCCTGAGTTCCAGTGGTATTTATTCTCCTCCATATTCCTCAATTCAATTACAGAAATTAAGTCCTCATTCATTCTCCATACTCTTTTCTGCCTTTATCATTTTTCCTACCATTCCTACCATCCTTTAATTTTTTTTGTCCTTCATCAATTTTCCTACCATTATACTAAAATACCCTTTTTTTCTACTCATGTTTCAAGTCTTTTGGGTTTTTTCTTAAATATGTCATACTCTTGCTTTTCTATTAATCTCCCTGCATTCGTTTCCGTGATTGTTTATACAGTAGCCATATCACTCCAAATTTGCAAGCGCATCCTCAAATGTCAAATCCCTCTTCAAATATCCTGCTTCTCTTCAATTCCCTTTCTCTCACTTCCCTAACCACAAATCTTTTCCTTCTGATTCTTCACTCCTTTCAAGTCTAACTCTGAAGACATGTAATCATACTATCACCCTCTCAGTACCAAATTTCTGCTTCAGGCAAAAGTAAATTTTTTTGTTTCTCTTTCTCTACACTACTCAGCACTTACAAGTTACTGCATTACAAGCCCTTTCCACTGACAAGTCAAACACCACCACTACTCAGACCTTCTACCCTAGTACACTTAGTGTATTTTCTTCCTGTTACAGATACAGATATGCTTGCAAGTCTTGAGGTAAGTTTTCAAACTCCAAACTTCACCACAGAGATCACAGCTTTGCTCTCCAGACGTTATTATCTTTTGGAGTTTTATTTACTTATTTTAACTCAAGTCCAGCTGTCTAGGTTTTGCAGAAGCAGCCCAGCAAGAATTCTCTCATCATCTTCTGTTTGCCAGCTCCCTTACTTGGAGAAAAAACTGATTCATTTCTTTTTAAAACATGCAGAGATGTTGAAACAAATCTTCATGTTTGGAGTCATGGGATAGAATTCTATTGCTACATCTTTGCTGACTTCATTTAGCATACAAAAATGTATAAACATTAGAATTTTATAATATGAGAAGTGTTATGCAGTTCCATAGTGAGATTAAATAACTCTGTTTACAAATACGAGCTGTAAACACAGCTTCGAGTCTAGAATTTCAGTTATTAGTTGCTTCTTAGTTAATTTATTTCCATTTATAGAGTACCTATATTCTCAGTTTGGAACAAATAACTTGTATGTGAAAGAACAAATATAATTAAATTGCACTGCACAAAAATATTTAAGCTCAAACTTTGTCCTACAATAGCCTGATCTATTATTCTACACAAGTAGGACCAAGCTCCAAATCTTTTCTTCACATTCTAGAGGAACAGCGGAAATAATGCCTCAAAATTTTTTGTCAAAATAGAAGCTACATTAGACGTACTGTTAACAACAAGAACAAAAAACATCTCACTTGAATAAATGGTACAATGCCATCTCTTGCAATGGCCTGCAGCAGACGGGGTGCACCAGTGAGACTCTGGAGACCAGCACCACATGTTGAAAAGAATGAACCAATCACAATAACCCATGGAGAAGGCCAGGCCAGCGTACCAACCACTAGATTTCCATTAACTGCTTCTCCAAACCTTAGGAAAGAACAAGAGAAACAAAAATAATTAAAACAAAACAAAAAATAACCAGTAAGCATAAAAATAACTTTTACTATAGCTTCACCACCCACATTTCAATCTTTTTAGACAATAGCAGTTTTTAACAACAAACACTATGTTACAATAAGCACTACAAGATTTCCCAACGAAGCAATCTCTCTTCATTGTGCTATTATGAAAAAGACATTATAATTGCTTCACATTGAATGTTGCCTCTCAGCAGACATGCTGCAGTTATCAGATATCATGGCAAAATTTTCAGAATTAACAGCAATAGGAAGAGTATATACATATGTATCTTACAGATTATTGTGACAGCTAGGAACTAGATTGCAGAAATCTGTTCCGCTAGTAATACAAGTACTCCCTGGGGCATAAGCAGGAGATTCACAAAAAGTATTAGCTTTTCCTTTCAAAAGTGTAACACTGACACACAACAAGTAAATAGAGAAATTACTAGACATAGCCATTTCAGGTCTTCCACATATTCTGACTATTGTGCTACCTGATGCAATTTTCAATTTCCTACAGCAAACAAGTGGGTAGAAGTCAGGAGGTGCTATCATAGCAGTCTTGAGAGTCCCATCCAACACTACATCCAATGGGGTTTTTTTTAGATATCTAACTTCATGTTAATTTAGGCATAACTTGAATAAACTACGAAAAGGTTCCTTCAAAGTGACAGTTTTGCTTTAAAAGCAAGTAAGGTTCTTGTAGTTCATCATACTGCTGTTAGTAAGCAGCAAAAATTAATTTTAAGGCTATCTACACTGTGATAGCACCATTATTTTTTCCCAATATGTTCAGATTTTCAAAATAAAACACCAGAGGGAAAGTTTATTGTAATGAAAGAAGAGAAAAATTAAGAAAAACTAAATGTTTTTTATCTTTTCAGATCTGCTTTTAAAGTAGAGTCAAGAAACACAGAAATAAAGTGAATATAATAAGCCAGTGTTCAAATTCTTGCATATGCCCAGGTCTGGATCCATGACTACATACTATTTTCATCAGATGGAAAAAAAGTTAAATCACACTCCTCAAAATTAAAAGACAAAAACAATATTATGCTTCTATAACACGACTTATACAATTCTACATTTATTCATATTTCAAATTCTAATAGTTGTTTTTTAACTAAAGACAGGATAGGAATAACATTAAGAGATGCAAGAGACAGAAAAATGCACAACCTACTTTATCCCATTGCAAATACGACAATCATAATGAAAAAGCCTCAAAATTCAGTTTTTAAACCAGACTAAAAATCCAAACATTTTACTTTTTTTGCTTATTTGGCTGCCAGCCAAATAAGACCTGGCAGCAATGTAAATGAAAGTTCATGGATTCAAGGCTGTTTCTACAATGCAACTTGCTCTAATGATAGATAACAGCTCACAAAATTTCTCCCTGCCCTTTAAATTTCAAAACCATGAGTTTATAGATGTTAGCTCTACATTCATTTTTATTTCAGGATTCATTTACTGTTTCCTAGGCAGTTTGATTTGGTTTTTATATTTACTGTGAAGAAAAAACAATCAGATATTTTCACTGATGCAGCAATACCATTTTAAAGTAAAAATCACAGAATCACAGAACAGGTAAGGCTGGAAGGGACCACAGTGTGTAATCTGATCCAACCTCCCTGCTCAAGCAGGGTCATCCTAGAGCACATTGCACAGGATTATGTCCAGACAGTTCTTGAATATCTCCAGTGAGGACAATGTCTCTGGGCAACCTGTTCCAGTGCACAGTCACTTTCATAGTAAAGAAGTTCTTCCTCCTATTCACGTGGAACTTCCTGTGCATCTGTTTCTGCCCACTGCTTCTTATCCTATCGGTTGGTAGCACTGACAAGAGCCCAGGTCCATCTTCTTGGCACCCCTCTTTTAGTTACTTAAATACATTAAATACATTGATGAGGTCCCCTCTCAGTCATCTCTTCTTAAGGCTGAACAGGCCCAGCTCCCTTAGCCTTTCCTCATAAGAGACATGCTCCATCCCTTATAATCTTCGCAGCCTTTCACTGGACCTGCTCCAGGAGCTCCATGTCTCTCATGTTTTGAAGAGCCCAGAAATGGACACAGAAGTCCAAAAGCAGCCTCACCAGGGCAGAATAGAGGGGCAGGATCACTTCCTCTTGCCAGCTGGCAAAGGTCTTCCTCCTAATGCAACCCAGGATTACACTGGTCTTCTTGGCCACAAGGGCATACCACTGGCATATAGCACCCTGGGGGACACCACTAGTTACAGGCCTTCAATTAGACTCTGCCACTGATCATGACCATCTGGGATTTGCCAGTCAGCCACTTCTCAATCCACCTCACTGTCCACACTTCTTGAGTTTGCCTGTGAGGATGCTGCGAGACTGTCAAAAGCCTTTCATGGATCCCCTGCTTCTTCTTGTATTATCCAGCTTTTAACTTACAGTTTTCCTTCTAGACTTTAGAAATAAGTTATCTCAGCGTCAACTTCACCATCTTTTAAACAATATCCCAATGCCACTGCTTAATCACCAAAAGTAAACATGGGCCTCAGTAAAAAAGAGAACCAGACACCAGCAAGAAAAAAACTGCGAAACCTGACAACAGGTTCATCTTAACCAACTTCTCCTAATGGAGAAATTTATCAAAATCTGGAGATTCTCTTCATTCTCATGTCCATCACATTTATTCCCTTCATGCGTGATATTATGCCTTAAATGTCGTCTGGCATGGTTGAAAATTGACATGACTCCTGATGTACAACTGATATTTTAAAACAAAAAATAGTCACACATCCAGTGGAAATCATAGGTCTGGTGGTGCACTGCAGTCTTATAAACTCCCCTTGTCATGTAACTCTCAGGTTTTTTCTTTGTTTCTCAAAAGCCTATTACTTCTGCCAAAGTAATATCCCCTTATCCACATCCATCAGCTCTGCAAATACTAATTTATTATTTTCTTTGTCAAGAACATTTTATTAGGGTCGTTCAACTTCAAACATTTATCTTAGATTCTGCTTCTGCTTCTTGAAGGGATACAGTTTGATAACCTGACCAGTTTTTGCAGCCATCTCAGTTTAACAGACAACTTTTCCTTCCACTTTTAATCAAAGGAAAAGAAAAATATACCACATACTTATTTCACAGAGGAGCCATTAATAAGTCCAATTAATATAACCTATGATTATATAAAGTTCCCATAATATTAGAAGTTGAATTTTACTTACTTATCTCTTAATATCACACCTTCTATACAGGCACCAAACAATACTATACAGGAGAGATCTGTTACTGAGACTGAAGGAAGATTACTCTATAAATAATCACATAGAGGAAACCTAGGTTTTTCACCTAGGTATGAAGTGAAAATGTCCATGACAATTAAATGTGTGTGTGTGGTTCCTGGTTGCTTTTTGTTTGGTTTTTTTCAGTTGGTCTCTGATATGATTTTTTTGCTTATATTCTTTATGACTGTATCTGATACACAGTGATTTTTGAAGTATTGGAAGAAGCCAGTTCACACATCATGCAACAGAACAGGTATTTTCTCACACAAATAAGCAAGTACTTGCGTACTCTAGATTTTGAAGGACCGACAACTTCTATTGTTGGTTGTTTGGTTTAAAATTTGCTTATACTGAGGATAACAACAATCTGCCAACTGAAGCATAATGCTAAAAACGTTTGGATCACGTGACTAAAACATCAATTATATATTGGAATTTGAAGCACTAGTAGAATATAGAATATATGTATTCGTTAACAAAATTTGACCTTTTAAAATAATATTTATAAATAATACCAATATTTTAGATAAATATAAAATATTTCTTTTCAGGTTAGTTTTCATTCATTTTATACTCAGGGGTGTCTAATGACTTTCAAGTGAAAAACCTATTATACCTACAGAATGCAGACTAGAAAAAATCACAATATAAAGGATACAAATAAAAGATGTAGTTGAAATAGCCAAAATTGTTCCAGTAGGAATAGATTTCTGAGCATCCTTTAGATCTCCAGATCTGTTTGAACCTGCCATAATACCTTAAAGAGAGACAAAATTATGTCATAAAACAATTAATAATAACTCCATGTTAATAACTAATAAAATAAGAACATCTAATTTTAAGCCCGATTTAACTCAGGGATTACCACTGGAGCAAATGGAGCAGGCGGCAGAAGAATATTATAATCCCACACAAATCCTCAATTTCTACCTTCATTTTATTCAGAAATCTGTGTTGCTGCCCACTTGACTAAACAAATCCTATACAGGTCAGTAAAAAGACAGATTAAAAAAAAATGCAAGCATAACCTCAATCATTCTTGAAATGAAGAAATACAAGGAGTAGCAAAATACTGGGGATGGATGTTATAAATTAATAGGAAGTTATCAATTTTAGCCAGTGTGACCTAATGCACTAACTTTTTACTAAACAGACCATCATAAAAACATATGCAAGCAAATCAATAAACTAATGAATAAAAGCATAGAAGCAAAAAAGAAAGGAGCACACAAGAAAAAGAATGGTTAGAAAGAGCATATGTACACATGCATGTGAATCTAAAAAGAGAAGTATTTTGTAGCATATATTGTGACAGGAGGGAAAGAAACCCATGTAATAACTAATTCTGCCATCTCTCCTAGAATTGACCTGACCACTGGAAGCAAAAACATAGAAGCAAATGTTAAGGTGTTCCAGTGCAAAAACATTGCCAAGCTCCATGGAATGAAACATTAACCATCGGTTCAGATATGATGAGATGTTGATATGAGTCTGAAGCAAAGAAATGGGAACAATGGCGTTCAAATACAAAGGGACATTTCCCCTTGATATTAAACTAGCAAACAGTGGTGCAGCTTCTTATTGGAGTTCTATTCTGTTGCTTGATATTACAATTGCTTCAGCTGGGACTTTTGAAGAAAAATGTGTCTGGTTGTTTCAGTCAAGCATGAGCTTAGGATAATGAAACACTAGTCTAACCTTCAAGCTTGACAAAAAAGTCTACACAGTTAGTATGGCAAAAAAATATTGGACATTTAAACAAATCCCAATCAGTTAACCAGGCAGGTTGGATACCTGAAGAATCATTTTAACATTAAACTGTTCTCTCATGCCTTTGAAGATGAAAGCATTATAAAGGTATGCATCTTATTTTGAATAAGCATTTAGCAACATGAAGTCTTTCTTTCCAGACATAGAAATAGCCCTTAAACAGATTTCTTGTTTAAGTTCTATAACCTCCAAAAGTCATCAGCCACCACCTATGTCTCCCTAGCACCAGAAGGTTTTAGGTATACAACCTTGGACATAAAAACTAGCAACAAAATGTGTCACCAATAAACACACACGGATTTTTTTTCCAGATATAAGCACACATCCTCACGCAAGAAAACCAGTTGTATATACCTGTCACAGATGGGAAATAAATCCCTACAAGCATTGTGAAGTAGGTCATGATGTCTGTGAAAACATAAGGAAGTCCACCCATTTTTGACTCTTCTGATCCAGCCACTGATGGCTGATCTTTTTTCTCAACTATTGATCCTTTTTCTGAGTAGGCACTCCAGAGATTATCTACAAGGTGGGGAAAAAAAAAAAGTCAGTGTCACCTCTCTGTTTCAGGACATCAATTAGTGAGAATCCAATAATCCTAGAAATCAGATGTCTTTTCCTACACAAAAATCATGACATTTCCCAATATGATTAATACCAATTGTAACTCGTGGACATTCCAGGCCATGCCAGTAAAAATGCAGTAGTGTGAGACATGTCCTGCAAAATTTTCTCTTCCTTTAAAAGAAAATACAGTTATAGAACTAAATTCTAATATATTTGTAGAATGTACATGTACATTGCACAGGTATACAGATGTACTATTGTGGAAAAAATAAGGAAACTTATATCCAGGTTCAAGCGATCTTAGTATATACTAATATTTTTCTTGGTTTTGTATTTTTAGGAGCAGTATGAAAAAAGGAATGCTACTTAACAGTAACTTGAGTTCTTTGGTACCTGCTGTACAGAATAATTCTGGATAACAATTCAGGATTCAGCTCTTCGTGGCAAAAGATTTCCACTTGGTGACAAAAGGAGGATAACCAGACTCCAGATCACTGATAAGCAAAACAACCCTAGCAGAATATGGCTCAAATTCCCCAGCAAACTAAGGACATTTGTTTGAAGATTGACAGAGCAAAGAGCCAGTAACTTTCAAGAGCTTATATTTGTGGAAACACTGGTTGTGCACCTTGATAGGATTGTGAGAACAGCCCACACTGATTCTTATTTTAAAATGAGACAAGTTGTCCTATCATATGTGAGGAAACAAAGTAGATACTCTGCCACCTGTCAAGATGGCAAAGGATTTTACAGCAAAGAAATAAACAATTCCCATGGACTGCCAGGATGATCAAACAGAAAATTTTTAGACATCCTGGACAACTACAGGGAATATAAGTACAGTATTCTAAGTCTTTATAAAAACAAAAAGTAACCTTGAGCACAATAGAAGATGGACTTTGAACCATAAGTGGCCAAAGATAGGGTACTCATATCCAGATTTTTAACAAAAACCTTACAATTGGTAAGCATATATGGAAGTATGCATGAGAAGCAGAAGAGAAAGCAGAGCAACGATTAAAAGTAAGTATTATTTGATAAAGAATGCTATGTGTATTACTTCAATCAAATGAAAAGGAGTAACAGACTGATCTAGAGATAAGACTGAAGCCATAAGAAGAGTTAATGAAACAAGAAAACTCTAAATTACAGGAATTTTAGCAGAAATTTAAGGAGTGATGTAAAATAAGACTAGATCTCCAAATTAGCATCTAGTCCCTGTGGAACATAAGAAGAAAGTCCAAAAATCAGTTTGCAATTGCCAATGAAAAGCACTTAAACACTTACTGAGCACTCAACAGCTTGTGTCCTTTATTCAGTATGGCACAGCAGTGACAATGACCTGAGCACTCCAATGCATACAACTTAATTGTGGAACTGTGCACACCAGCACGAGTGGGTAAAATTGGCTAACATATTTTGTTAAATAGAAATTGCTTTCCCATTTCATAACATGTCACACAGAGCTTTCCTATGTCATCTTCCCAAAAGTGATAATCCAAACACACTTGAAAGTTAGGGCGAGAAAAAAGAATAACTTTTCAGAGAAGTCCAGACATTTCTCCCTTTTAGAGGCATGTCTTGATTGCTAGCGCTCCTCTAGCAACATTTAGGATACATACACAAGATCTGGTACAATGTATCAGACCAACATGCTACCATGAAGCAAAAAAATGTTGATTAAACCTATTTGCAGAAGTGTATCATTTTTGTTGAGGTTTAGGCATATTTAGCCACTTGCAGAATAATTCCTTTTTGTTAGGCAACATTCACAGAAGGTATATAAAAGATGCATACTTCCTGTATATGTGTGCCCAATAAATGATGTGAGGACTTAGCACACTTCCTGAGACACCCAGTCATGGTATCTGATTATGCTCAGTAAAGACATTTTAATGTGCAGAGCCTGCAGCTCCAAAGTCTTCACACAATGCAGAACATACATCAAGTGGAAGAAAACTCTCCTTGAGAAATCTCTGCCACTTGAGCTGAAGCTTACACTAGGTATCAGAATATGTGCTCACACTCATAAAGTACAACACCGAGTTTTAGCATTAGGTGTAACTGGGATAGTGAAATGCATTGTTACAGAGTAGCTCTTGTTCAGAGAAATGTCAATCAGTGAACAAAAGCAGAACACATCCTTCCAAAACCAGGAAAAACAGTACTCAGCCCGAGACCTCCAAGAATACTGAAAGACCCGAGGTTGACGTGAAATAGTGTTGATAGCCAAGGACAAATGTAAGGCCATTTCTTTCATTTAAAAATGTTTCAGGAAGACACAGAAACTAAAGACTCATCAGTAGCATCTTGACATGAATAGTCAATAGCAACAATAGCAGTTAATAGAGGTAATAAACATGGGAGTTATCTTTGAGTTCTGACAAACCTTAGTAGTTATGAACAGTTTTTCTTGAGTTTTGAAAAACTGGGGAAGCCTCAACTCAGCTTTTGTAAAAGAAACATAAATGAAGGCAATCCACTTAGATAAGTTCATCTGTATTTCCCATGTTTTTAAAATATTCCTCAACCAAGGAATCTATACCAGATATTGGATAAGAGAAAACTCCTCACATGGATTAAAAAAAAAAAAAAAAAAAGAACAGTTCAAAGACAGAAAACAACAGGTAAAAGCAAATGTAAATACAGCTTTGTAATGCTGAAGAGCCACCAGTAAACAGCCCGAAAAAAAGGACCGAGCACCAAGATGAGAGCCTGCTGGCAACACTCAGTTAATCCAAAGTTGTAGAAGGAAAACCAGTTGCAAAGAACTAAAAAAAAAAAACCAAAACCACCAAAACCAAAACTTATCAGACTCAGTGAGTAAACATAATGGAATTGATGAAATTCACTACAGGTAAGCAAGAAGAAGTGAACACTGGAGAACGTGTCCCTCACACTAAGCCTTCAGCAGACTTCCAACGGTCTTTAGAGATCTTAGCATTATGTGAGAATAAATAAGCAAAATATACTTTTATTCAGGATGGCTAGTTCAAAGAAACATTAAACAGTGAATGGAACAAAAGCACATCTTTCCAAATGAAAAAAAAAAAAAAATCAGTGCTCAGCCTCAAACCTCCAAAAAGAAAAAGAGCAATTTAAAACATAGAGGGTAGCAAAAAATTAGAACATACAGCTATGTTCTTGTGAGCTGGTGCAGGAAATGCAAAATTGTTCATGAAAAAATTGTAGAGATGGGTATAGCAAATTAAAAAATACAGAAAAGAAACTCTAAGTTACATTTCTTGTAACAAGCAAATAATTTCATTTTTCATTAAGAAAATTATTTTTTTAAAAACCTACAAATTTAGATTCAGAGAAGCCTATGTTTCATTCACTATCTTTTTATGTACTTGTACACTTTATATTTGGTATTTTAAACTGGTTTGCCATGGCAGCAGTGATTGTCTAGTGTCCATATGTAGCACTGCATATTTTTATAAATCAAACCTTATTTTAAGGGAAAGCAAAGGAGAGGTATCAGAGCATCCACTTTATTCCCAGAAATATTATTTGTGTGTGTGCAGTACAAATTATTTCACATTTAAGATGAAACCTAATACTCAATACAATTGGAATTCCAAGTTGCCACAACTGTACAGATCTTTAAACAGAAGAAAATCTAAACACTTAGTAGACTGCTTTTCTTTAATTCAATCACAAACTTGTTGTACGCACTGGACAAGAATGAGGACTTCACTCTCATTGTACCACCTGTAAATTCATCAGAAGTTGTCCCTCAGGAGAGTTTGAAAATATATTAATTAATGGCTTATTGAAATGTGTGTTTGGCATATACATTTTAAAAAATAGCTGTGATAAGCACTTCATTATTTTTTCATTGAACAATGATTTTTGAAAGAGTACTTATAAAACTCCAATTACCCCCAAATTAAAGGACTTGATATTAAGACTTTAAAACCAGATGAAAATTTTATAGGAAGAAGCATGCTCAGGGTAGCAATCTTTCACACATATTAGAGGTAAAGTAGTGACAGACTACACCACTATATTACTGACCAGCTATTGGCCAAATTAATAATGTGCAAAAATTTTTAAATCACTGTGCTCTCCAACTTACCAGTTAGAACTCCGCTCATTATTCCTGGAATCCCTTGAATTTCTGTTACATTATTGAGACTAAAGTAGTCATCACATGTAGCATTAAGCAAAGAACTATCACAGAACAGGCGCCACAAATGTGTAGTCTTTGTTTCATTATTGCTTTCAGTAAATTTGGCACAGACATCAAAGCTGCGTTTTGACAATGTACGGTTTCCAAGGAGACAGATACTATAAACAAGAAAAGTAAAATCAGTGTTCCTTCAATATAGGGCTGTGAATTAAGCCATTTTTTGTCCATTAGACTTCTTCAGAAACCTGTTCTTACACTACGTATCTTAAGGATTATACTACTTCTACTAAAAGAGTATATAGTTTCTACATCTAAAACTATCATCAATAGTCTTAAAACATGGATCAAGTATTTCTACTTTATGCTATTAGCAGCTACTTTGCCTTCTGATTTATTCTTTAGAAAGTACAATCTATTTAAGCAGCTTGACTACTAAATAACAGCGATCATGATGCATTCAGTCCTACAAGAAAGAAGCAAAATTAAGTAATACTTTATAAACTTAATAAAAAGTTGAGTCTGATAAAGAAAATATAAAAGTAAGATTACACAAGTAAATCATGGCCTTCCTTTTCTAGCAAATAAAAACTTCAGATGATCCTCAAAAATATTAAAATCCAAAAGGCAGGAAATAAGACAGGAAAGCTAAACAGCAAAATTTAACAACAGTGATGGGAGTACAAATTAAAGGCTCATGTATTGGGAAGCAAATTATTTCTCTCAGGAATGAAAGAAAATTAGAAAAGTCAGAATAGATGTCAAAAGCAAGTTCCTACCAGCACAGAATATTAAGGATCTAGGTATATTTCTTTGCTAAACTACACAAAAGATGTTTAGGAGATCCCTATTCCAGGCTTGCCTAATAATGGAATGATATATATCTATGAAGACAAAAGAAGGAACATCAAATAAAATATGCGGGTTCAGCAGATACACCAGTGCAGCTTCAAGGAATGGCATCACACGGAAGTTGAGCAGATTTAACATTGCTCATTTCTCTTTTTAATTGCTACCTATTTGATTACTCAATAGCAGCAGGGTCAAATTATACAAACAATGAAAACTTCTTTCAGTTCAATCAACTGAGAGCACATGAGGTAAACTGTTTTACCACCTATATAATGGACAAACTTAATGGAGCTTAGTGATACCAACATAACTAACCAGCTAAGTAAGTGGAAGCTGTTTCATTTGGGTTTTTTTAATGACTACCATCAGATCAGTCTTACCATTATATAAAACTGCACTTGAGTTTCTAATTTTGAGGCAAACTCTAAATGTAAAAAATTATATTTATTGGAAGGTAACTTCTCTTTATGTTTTCCCCCAATACAATAATATTACAGTAGCAGCCACATACAAGGTTTCCAGGAACTTGGCAATAAGTCTTACCTATGCTATATATTCACATATACTCTCTTTTACCTATACAGGTGACTAAAAGGTATTACTATTTCCTCGCTGGAAGTTACTGTAAGAAATACAAGTTTTATTCAGAAATATGTCAACATTTTTGATCATGCTTATCTTCTCAATAGAAGACCTGGCATCATGTTACAGAGCAGACCACACGTACTGCTCTCATGCTCAACTCATAATGCAATTACCAACACTTTAATATTGAATCTGTAATGATCATACAGCAAAAAGATAACTGTTATTATGAAGTGCCATGCAGGACTGAAGTTATCAGCCTATTCTGACAATGTCCTAAGCAATATAATTTTGTTTTCTCTTTCAACAGAAAGAGATGCACAAAAATGTAACTCACATAACTGGGTAAAGTAAAATATAACTAATAACTGGAGTAAAGAAAGAACTCTTATTGAGCTAAGAGTTAAATACACTGAAGGTGTTAAGAAACGTGTAATGCAAAACAACAATAAAAATCTACTTTATTAACAGGAAAGCCTTCACAAACACAGTGAATTTAAACACTTCAGTGTCTCAATTTTAAGTAGAGAGAAATGGAAGTTTCAAAAATTTCCTCATAACACAGAAAGCTTAAAAGTATGTTTCTTTCAAACCTATGGTTCATAGCTACAATTTTTTTTTACCTTTTTACTTTATTCTACTGGTTTTAGTTCAAATCTTTAGATAAAGCAGTTACATTTACTGTCAGCAAAACCCACCTTCTTGTTCGTTAGGTGTGGATGGAATAGCAACCAGTAATTTTAAGCACCAAAGAACATTTTCTGAAATTATCATATCTTATGAAAAATAAGAGAAAGATTCAGATATATAACTCAGACTAACAAATGAGCACATCAATACCCAAACTACATAAACCTGCTGCTGAAACCAAAGTGGTTGTATTTTGAAGCTTAGCTTAAAACATGAAATGGTTACAGCAGCTATTCCCTCCCTGCCCTTTTTTTTTTTTCTTTTTAAATAACCCACAGAACTTGGATATTACACTTACGGAAAGTCAGGTGGGTCAAAAGCAGTCTTAATAACTCCAGCATATATGGCAATGATGGAAAGAATCACACAGGCAAGGAAGACCAGTGCAAGTTTGTTGACATACTTTACTCCCACAAAAACTACTATGGCCATCAGAATGATAATGCATGTTCCATAGACTCTCATGTTGTTCAGCATAGCCTCTGTCTCTTCACCAACATCTTCCACTTTAAATATAGCAGCACTTGGAGAAATATAGGTCTGCAAGAGATATAGCAAACTATCACACATGTAATAATGAATGCTTTTTTAAGAAATCATTTACTTGAACTACAAAATCTAATCATCTATACCAGTTTTGCTTTCACAAATTAGTTGAGCCAGATTGGGCATTTAGAAAATGTAGATATAAAAGGAAGGGAAAGGTGAGGGAGAAGAAAAACAAGTTTTGAGAATAAGATGTAGCTTTTGCTCCAGTTTCTTCTCTCCCGTAAAAGAGTTTCCACTCCTCAAATTGATGCATCTGCCAGATGGGGAAAAACTGCTAAGGAATTGGGGGGAAAAGTGTTGAAGGTTCAGAGAATTTTTCCCCATTCTGTTGCTAGGAAACCAACAACCAGGTAATTAAGAGACAAAAGATGTGGCCGGGGGTGTGGTGAGGGAAGCATCTGGCCATCAGTGACTCTTCACTTGCTCACCGGACTTGGAAGGCGGAACAGTGGAAACTTCTGTCTCCTTTTCGCTGCGACTGCGGAAAAGCCCGGCTCTGCACTGCCTTCTTTTCCTTGCTGGGTGAGCTTTCGTTTGGGGAAAAAAAGCACAGGATTCTAACTCCCTCTTCCCCTCCTGGAGTGCGCATCTTCCCAGCTGTGCTTGCAGCTGCTGCGGAGGGGGCCCGGTTGCCGCTGCCCTGCACCCTGCCTGCCAGAATGCACTGCCACAACTGCGGAGTTCCTGACACCTTTTGCTGGCTAGCCTAGGTGAGCCAGTCCTGCCGCTCCAGCGCGCTGCTCTGAGCTCCCTGCCGCATCCCACCCTGCTGCGTGCCACCCTGCTGCCCAGCCCATCCGCCATTACCCTCATGACACAGACCTGACCTCACACCACAGCGCCCCCTGCAGCTGCGCGGGAGTCATCGCACCTGCCCTGCCTGGCCGGGAGCCCGACAGCGCCCCTGCTGGCTGTGATCGTAACTGCACCAAGCGGGAAAGGGGCTGGCAGCCCAGGGACATCTGCCACCGCGTTTTTCTGGTTTTGTTTGATATTGCTACTGTTGTTGTTGCTTGTTTGCCTTGTGATAGATACTAGTAAAGAATTGTTATTCCTTTTCCCATATCTTTGCCTGAAAGCCCTTGATTCCAAAGTTATAATAATTCAGAGGGAAGGGGTGGTCACATTCTTTACTCTAAGGGAGGTTCCCACCTTCCTTAGCAGACACCTCTCTTTCAAACCAAGACAGAAAGGAAGTAGCACATGACAAAAATTAAAAGAAAAAAACCCCAAACCATAAACTAGAATTCCATTGACTGAAACAAAATACAAAGACTGAAACAGAAGTATAACAAAAAACTAAAAATGTTTTCAGTATTATAGACCCTATATTATACTTCATAAAATTAATCTAAAATTGCAACAGTGCAATTTAAGATCAGTGTTACAAAGCTTACTCATGTGCTAAACAGACTTTTTGAATTACTGCAATTTCAAACAAGATTCTCTTACAGATCTCTTTCTTAAATTTTGGTGTGTTCTGCCTGAAAAGAAGTTGGAAACATAGCTTATAGGACTCATACTGATAAAAGCATGTAAGAAGACAAACTCGTCTGTAGTTCTGAGATATTTGTGTACTACAGTACATAACAATATCTATATTCTTTCTTCTAGCACCTTTTAAAAAACCCTCTCTGCTCAGCTACTAGGGCTTGAATATTAGGGCTTGAGGCAACTCCAGTCCTTCAAAAAAACCTGCTAAAATGACTAGTCTTAAATAATGTAATTCCTAAAGGCAGGAAGAAACTTTGCACAGGAGGCTACCATGATATATTCATAAGTAAAATCTAAAAATAGATGTAGACAATTCTTTACTAGAATTTTCTTAGATTAAATTTAAGTTTGGTAAATTAATATTTACTAGAATGCTGGAAGAGATGAAAATTGCCACATCATCATGGAAGAAAATGAAAGCAAACTGAAAAAAAATATTAAAGATAGAGTATTGATAGAAAACCCTGCATTGTGATGTTGCAGAAGTCTCAGGCTCTGTATGGAGGTACTCCCGAAGATTTTCTTTTGGATTTTGTTGCCCTGGTGTTCACAGACTTTGCCAGGGAAAACCACAGGCAGATGACTGATTTCTGTTTCATCAAATAATCCATGTCACAGTGGAGAAAAAAAAAAAAAAAGCAATACTCATGCCTTGCAGCTATGACAGGAGTCTATTCTGAGGTCTTTGTCAGATATCCTGGGCAGCATTTTACTTCAAATTCTGTAGCTGAACCCCATACATTTTTAGTAGCAACACAAACCTGGCATAACTCTCTAATAGGGAGAACAGTGCATCAAATTCAATCCACAATTTAACATGTGCTCGTGTTGTTACTATAGATCAGATCACATAAGCAACATTAGTAAAGACTGTCTCTAATTTAAATTCAAAAATGCCTGAATTTGATTACATGGATCATAACAAGTAACAAGAAAGAATTCTGAAGTACCTCCTGTGCATATCTTCAGTTTCTGATATGATGACCAATAACTGGCCCCTCCTGGATGAAGCAAAGCCATAGTAGCTCGGCCACTGCCATACAGGCAGTCTTCCACAGCATCTTTGCGAATATATGAAAATTCAGAGCCAGTTGTTCAGAAATGAGGAAGTGGGATAGATTATTATTGCCTCATTGCAGATATGCTCTTCATGTTCTTCACAACTTTTCACTGGGCAGCAGTGAGTTACCCTGATAACGCTTGCCTGATCTAGGCTTGCAAACTATCTTTCAGAAAGAGAAGCTTTCTGCTTGGTTCCTACATTAAGTAGAACAAATATACATCAAATAGCCTTTAATTTATTTTTGTATTACTGATAAGAATTTAACTTTCTCAAATAGTCATGAGTAAAAATAAATATTAATATCCTGAAAATGGAGTATCAAAACATACAATCACCAAACTAGAACGCATTTTAGACCATTTAGAACATTCATCAGTAACCTCCCAAAACAGCCCAAATGCATTTAGTCTCAGGAGAAACTCGTACTTACCAATAAAATTTCAATGGTACCAAGAATGTACATTGCTCCTGCAAAAGTTGTGCCCAAGTAGAAACAAAGCCCCACTGCTCCACCAAACTCTGGCCCTAAAGATCTTGAAATCATGTAGTAAGAGCCTCCAGCTGTGAATGTAACAAAACAAAACCAAAACCAACAAACAAACAAAAAACAAAAACAAAAAAACAAAACAAAAAAACGGGCCTTCAGATTAAGGATGACAGCAGAGAACAAAAATTTGAATTATTCAGTCACCATTATCAAGATAACCACTGCATGTATCTCCACCGAAATGCTCAACACGCTCATGCCAAGACTGTAGTAAATATCTACACCAACTAAGCACTTAGAATGCACATTTCAAGATTAATATCCCCATGTGCATTTTCTGGGGAACAGAAAGTCAAGATCAAAGAAAGAAGAAAAATTCCACAAGTTAAACAGAAGTAAATTAGAAAGGGATATACAGGTATAAATAGATGCGAATGAATCTTTAGCTTCTAACCACAAGCTGTTTCCCATCAAATAACAAATATCCAAAATAATTGTTTTATGAGACAAGGACAATATATTTTCTACTGATACACATTCTTTTTATTTTCTGTATATTAAACCATTGCCACTTTCACTACAGTCCACATTTGTTTTAGTACCATTTAAAAGTGTTAGGCAGGGATTGCTTTTTCTTGTCTACTTATATACTATTCACTTTGACCCTGAGTTTCTCAATTCTTCTCACTCTTGCTTCCCATACATATGCATCATCTTTCTTCAAGTCATAAACTACACCACCACCACCCCATTTCCATTGCACTATTTGCCTTTCAATGAGGCTCTAAGTTTTAAGCTCTTCATATCTTTTTTCTAGAATGTTACCCAACTCCCTCATTCAAACTCTTCTTTCTGGTTCCCTCTCCATCTACTCTTGAATTCATTATATTTGTCCCACTTTTGACAACTGAGAAAGAAGGTGGAGACAGAGAAAGAAGTGTTTAATTTTAAATAAACATACATCAATGTGAAGAGTCTGAAGCTGTTTTTCATAGAATCATTAAATTTAGAGAAGACCTCCAAGATCATTAACTCCAATCATTAACCTAACACTACCACTACACCCTCTCCCTAAGAACCATATCTACTTGGTTTTGGAACACTTCCAAGGATGGAAATTCCACCACTGCCTGGGCAGCCTGTTCCAAAGGCTTCAATGTTTTTAATATGAACAAATGAGAAACTAATAAAGATATTATGATGCATCACCAATCCTTCTATACTAAATATAATGCTGTTGCATATAATGGCAAAAGAAAGGATTCTGCTGCTCAGGTCTCCTTCAAACCTTGTTTCTTATCTGTGCTTTCTGCCTTCTTCATATATTCCAGAACAAGCATAATTTTTCTAAGAAACTGGCACCAACAACAAAAAAATGAAAATTAATACCTCTCTAGTGTAAGAACTGCCAGCTTCAAAGTCTGTGACAGATGTTAAACAAAACCTTTACAATGAACTTCCAAAAAATTAGGGATGATAGAGAAGAATATTTTAGTTATCTGCACACTGATTTGAATAACTCCATTTTATTATAAAACACAAGCATTTTAAACAAAATCGTCTATTGTATTTTTATTTCATATATGGTACCATATCCATTAAACACATTTATAATACAAATATTCTACATCCTACACAAATTGCAGCTTTTACTTTTGCCCAACAACTTCAGTAACAGTTCTGAAAACTGTTACTGAGCTGCAGAAGCTCTGCAATGAGAAACTATTTTAAGTTCATTAGGTAAACTATTCAGAGTTCACACCAATGCGTGAACACCAGAACTATGAGTTAATGTGTCAAAAACCTGAAAAGGATAAGAGCTTCAAGGGATAACTGATTTTGCATCTAAAAAAATTAAATCCTCTTTATTTATGAAGCTGAACCAATTTATCTGTCTATCCTGATGAGCAGGTGATGGTGATGAGCAGAATGTAGAGTGCTAATATAGAAAAATATTTCTGCCATCAGACCAGTTACTATTCTTGTAGAAAACAAGATAACTAACTCCAGTGTTTAGATGGAATGTAGGCAAATTTGGGAGAGAAAAAAGTAGTAGCCTTATTTGTACAGAAATTTCCTTGGTGTGAAGACCAGTCTCCATTAATTTAAATTACAGCGTCTTTCATTAAAACAGGATCAAATGATTGATGACAAAGATGTGCTGCAGATTATAATTCCCACATTAGAAAGTTATTTATAAAATCAATTAAAAGAAAGTACGCATTTGACACAAAAACATTACTTCTGATATTTGAGACTATAATAATTTCTTATCCCAGCTTTAAACTTCCATCATTTGACAATTTGCCATTTAAGATAAAGTTCTTCATTACCTGGAACTACACCATTTGTTGCTATAGCACTCATTGAAATTGCGGTTAGCATAGTCTGTGGAAAGATGAAATAGAGGAAATTTAAAATAACAGAGTTTTAGAGAGTTTTTTTGAAGACTGGGCAAAACATTAATTAAATAAAACTAGATTTTTTTTTTAAACTAAGATGTTTAATTTGGGATATCCATCCATGCAAATAACTTTTCAGTAGAAGATTCAGTTAACTTAGATATTTGAGACAGTCTTTAAAGAGAACTGGAAGAATACAGACCACTGAATTTACTTAAAATACTATGATCATTATTCCAATTAAAAAGTAGTGAAAACTGATGGTAACATTGTGACAACATCTAGTAGTGGTCTCACATTCTAAAACATTACTTTATGGACATAACACTGTGGTTTGATTTGTAGTTTATTATTCAGTTTGTTCTGAAGTTGTAAAAAGCAGAACAGTTCAGATCTCAAAGTAAATAATGAAATATTTGCTAAAGGCTGATTTAACAAAACTCATGCACATGACACTCACTGCTTAAACACATAACCCATCTCTCTCAATTTAACCATATTGGTTAAATATCAGTACAATATAACCAATATGATTAAATATGATTATTTTTCCCTGATACTCATCTATTAGAAGGTATAAGTACCCTTGCAACAGAGGATCTGGCCAAGAGCTTAAGAAAAAAGTAAAATAAGGTTGACTTACACAAGCACAACACATGAACACAATGATGAAAGACTCGAGAACTCCAGCTGTTCCCACAATCCATGTTAAACGCAGGAAAAGGATGACTCCCAAGATGTTTTGTAAACAGGGAAGATACACACCAATAAAAGTGCCCATTCGTGGACCCTGAAAATTTAGTGAGAACATCAATTCCTTCCCACGAAAAAATTTAAAACCATAAGCACTTTATTCCACACACCCTTAACACAAATGCCAACAGAAACGGAATGGTAGCTTCAGAGTGTCCAGCTTTGCAATTCATATGCTATTTACGCAGAAAAATTCCTGAATGGAGAAAACTATTTGTGATAGCAAACTCTCTTGTTCCACAGGAACTAGAATGAAACCTTGACAGGGACAGGATGCCCCTTCATCTGTTGATTAAAATGCTTTACAAACTTTCTTCTGAAATACTAGTTCCAGGCTAAAGTTACAGGTTGAAGGTAAGTTACTGCCATAATCAAAATATCATTTATATGCTGTAAAAAGTTGATCACAAATTGCCACATAGCTGGCACAAAAAATTGTATTCAATAGTATTTTCAATTTTTAAGAAAGGCAAACAAAATATTAAGACAAGGCAAGAAGAACTGCAGACCTGACTACAATTTCTTTTTGCAAAAACTGTAAAACCTTACACAACATATTATGTGTGTACTTTTTTTTTCCTAGTGATCATCATAGGTTAAGACACACACAAAAGCTTTCAGGCTTCATCACTAAAGTTTCAGTCTTCTACATTTATGAAGAGAAATCAGGCTTTGAAATACTCTAGTTAGAAGGAACCAGAAATGGAAGGTGGTCTTAAATCACAACTTGGGCTGTGAAAAATGGCAATAAATTTAAATAAATAAGCAAGCATTGATGCTTTAGAAGTTATCAAAGTTACTAAGAAAATACTAAGTTTCCAAGTACTTACAAGGTACCATGAAACACCACTTAGACTATATTTTTTATTTTTAGAATCTTGGGCAATATTCATGTGCAACATCAAAACTACAGTCTCAATAACACCATTAAAATTGCAACTTTGACAGGCTACTACTTAACTACCACAATTTCAGAAATTAGATTAAGACACATACATAAAAACTGTATTATCAAGCCACCCCACGGTGCTCAAGTAAAATTAAGTGCAAATTAGAACATAGTGTTCATTTGACTAGTCAGCTCCAGAAGGGAGTAATATGGTGCTGCATTGACAAAAACTTCTACACAGCAGCTGAATGGATAGCAGGGATCACACTAAGGAAAGTGCGAGTAGATCAGCATTAGTTTTCTCACATCTAAAGTTGTATCTTCAGATGAGATGAAATAAATACAGATCAAGCACAACTAGACAAACAAAAAGTAAGCCCACTCATGAACAAAGGATAAGCAAAATGCCAAAACAAACGTCTGGACTTTATTCCTGACCCTTGGCCACTGTCCTGTTACCAACTTCCACTCAAAATCTCCCTTCCAGTCAAATGAGCTGCCTTTCTAAGCCTCTTTTCAAACACATTTTCATCTGTCTCTTCTGCTCTGTGTTCATTTTCCTTTCACTCATTCTCACATGCTTCTCTTTTCTTCATAGCTCAGCATATAATTCAGTCGCAGCACCCCTTCTCCTACACAAAGACAGGTGATTCCCAGCACTCTCCCTTTCCCAGTATCTACCTTAATTGTCTTAGTTTCAGTAACCATGCTCACCATCCAGCTCATCATCCCTCCTTGCCTGTAAGTTCTTATACTCTGTCAGGTCACATGTTTTGAACCAAGCTTTCTCCTTCCAAAACAGCACCTGCTCACAGAGGGATCAATCCAGAATGTCACTGCAGACTCCAACTGTTGCACACATTCCACTTATACAGAGGCACAGATATGCACTTTGGGTATCCAGTAGACAGACAACCCTTGATTAATTCAGTTGCAGTCTTCTAGCAAGTGTTTAGCAATGTGTCAAACAGAGCATATGCCTTCCCCTCCCCCCAGTATAATATTTTTGATGTTTCCAACTAAACGTTTTCTTGGAATGCATCCATTAAGTTTTAAAAATACTTACTCCAACACACAAAACCAAGACAGCTACTCAGAAAAAATGTTAAGAGGTGCAAATATGCTTATAGATTTAATAGAGTGACCTGTTTCATTGCAAATTTGCCTTAATTTCAACTATGTGAATACCTAGGCAATTAAAATATATTCATAAACCTGCAAAATGTCCTACTGTATGCTCACTAAAGGAAAGTAACAGGTACTGATGCTTGTACAAGTTCACAAGGAAGGAGAAAAGAAAGGAAGAAGAAACTGGGTATACTCCATGTTTCAGATCCCAGCTTTGCACATGTTTTACCTATGGGTTTTACAGCGAAGTCTTGCTAAAATATGCTACCAAGAACATCAAAGTAACACTAGTCCTGCTGCAGCTGCTTCAGTTCTAAACACGGTATTACAAATATTATTCCTGCTTTTAGGTGTCCACATATTCTCTTTTCAGGTCAAAAAACGCTCCTCTTTGTAGATAGCTTTGTCTCGATAAATTATTAGAAGTCTAAATACCTTGACTTCCTTTCGTTTGCTGTCTTCATCTGCTTCATGTTCCACCACTCCTTGAGTCAAATTAGTGTAGTTTGCTAGTTTATTCAGAAGAGATGACACCATGGGATTACTATCCATTTCTTCCTGTTGGGTTTTGAAAAATACTGCATTTATTAAAGAGATTTTTTTTTAATCATCATTTTATGATACTACTTCAAACACATACCCAACGGGCCAGCCCTGACTCACCCAAATAAAAAAATTAACATAACAAGTCAGTTTTCAACCAACAAGAGTTCTTATTCTTTCTAGAAGTTTAACACTACATGGCTATGTTCCACCATTTCTTTCATATTTTTACACTATCTTACAAAATGCAGCTCGAATATAAGGAAAACCTAGAGAAAGAACACTGTTACTTTAAAAAATCTATTTTTATCACAATACAGTCTTTAGCAGATTGTACTTCTAGGGCTGAGTCATTAGGGTGTTTCTTCAGCATCTTGCTTGTGTTTAGAGAGTGGCTTCAAATGATTTTTCCAGCATCAAAATAATTAAGGGTCTCTCTCTGAAGTCTACCACTGCAGGCTTACATATTTTATCTTAAACCATGCATACTACTTCCAAAGTGTTAGTTTGTTGAAAATACCCACACATCCGCATATCACACATAATTGCACACATGTAGTATCACTTGACACAGAGGTAAGCCCATCTTTCTTTAGCCAAGTATCTGCTACAAAACAGAAACATGCTAAAACAAATAATAAAACCCAGAATATACAACATAAAAATTCCAAGAAAAATGGATGCAGAGAATTCAATTAAATACACAAAAATTGAACGCTGAAAAGAAGGCAAGAGATCAGGGTGAGAAAGACAGACCAGAAGTAAGGTATCTCTGCCTCAGAGATTAAGTAAGGATAATGGTCATCATAGTCAGACTTCTTTGTAACAGTGTAGACAACAATTCTAACATCTGAAAACATGACAAAAACAAGATTGTAGGAAACTGAAATATACATAGTATCAAAAAAGATTCACTACAACAACATGAGGGGTGATGAAGTCACTAGAAGGCTTTCAACATGGTACTACATTAACAGCACCATCTGTAACTTGAGATACGTAAAAGTCATGGTGTTTTATCAGATGGGGATTTAATGTAAGCCATGATTCAAAATAACATTTGGTACAAAAAGCAGCTATGGCCAAATTATCATCACAGAGGAATACAGCAACTAATTTGAACCACGTAAAGTTTTGGCAATGGCTTTATGGAATAGAGCTTGAAAAAGAGAAATTCAATAAAACTTTAGTACCATAGTTCTTGTCAAAAAATACTAAGATATTTCATACATGACAAAAAGACAATTAATGATCAACATCACTTAGATCCTTAGCACAACTTTCTCTAAGACTCAGTGAAAAATAGTAAATATACATTATTTGGGTTATGCACAGAAAGAACTGAAAGACCATGTCCTCTGTGCAAAGATATTTGAAAGAAAGAAGAGAGAAGCATAAGAGAACAACAAGAAAACATTGAGAAGAATGCAACAGCAAGGTGGCTAAGCAAACAATGTTGGAAGTACCTTGTTTTCGCTAACAGAAAGCATCAGAGCAAGGTCAGTTGAGGCTGCTAGAGGAGAACAACTAAGGTTTTTACTAGAAATGCTCTTTAATTGCCAAAGTGGCCCTTGAATGTACTAAATCAATATACTTTTTCCAGTAACTGATTGTAATCATTCAGTTGATTAAAAACATATGAAGTATCCATTATAAAGTAGATGTTTTATATTAGAAATTGCTACAGTATGCTTTACACTGTAATTGGACAATACAACGAAGTCATGCCTTTTAAGTTTGTTTTATAGCTTTGCTGCTTCACGAGAAGGCTGTCATTCCCCTGTTGAATAATTTATTTTGCTAATTTTTTTTAAACTGAATACTGTTTTCTTAAAACAAACTGTTTTAACTTCCAACAGCTTTCTCTAACAATTTCTAGATCCTAGCCCAAGAAATTTAAATGCAAGAAGACTTATTTAATATTTTCACTTTAATGCACATCAGTATTTACTGTTCTTGCCTATATATCATTCAAATCCACTGAAATGGAATGTTAGCAGGACCAAAGTACAAAAAAGGTATAAAACCTCATTTCCCCCCACTAAATTTCAAGACAGAAAGAAAACAGGCACTTGCTCCTCTCCATTAAAGTTAAAACAAGTTTTTGGAGTATTTAACGTACCTCAAAGAGAGCCATATTCTTTCCTTCATACGTGTTTCTTCTGTCCAATTCTGCACTGTTAATAAATGGACTACTTTCCCTGGCAATCCCATCCCCTAGTGGAAAATGACACAATTAAAAACAAAGAACAAAAGAAAGGATACATTATACCATAAAAGGAATAGTGAGAAGACTCTAGTTTAAGAACTGGTTCTAAATAACACCATATTTTGCTGCCAAACCTAGTCTTTGTCTCAGACATGGATGTTAAGTGAACATTTAAGGAAATTAAGTTTATTTTAACAGTCTACTATTTGTATAGTATTCCATCTCTTAACTCTTACTTATTATTCTTTAACACATATACTGATTTCTCCCCTGCCCTTTCTAGTTTACCTAAAAATACTTGATAATTGCACTTCACATAAATGTTTTGGGTATAGAATAAAATAACCCCCCAGCCTACGTTTTCATTACTTTACTGACTTCCTCAAAAAAATCTCCAGTAGCTGAGGCATGAATTTACGAAAAACAATGCAAAAGGAATTATTTTGTAAAGGCTCTGGGGACCCTTCCATGACATGTTATACTGCATCTATTCCTTATTGAAATATAAATTTCATTAACCTGTAGCTCTGCTGAGCTGCTCTGACACACCTCAAAAAATACAGCATTACTTTCACTGCCTTCCAACACACACACACTACAAAAACTGTTACATGCTGATACTGTCACAACATTGACATTTCCAAACAATCTCAAGTCCTTGCCTATGCCACTTTGCCTCCCTGCCCTTTTGCCCTTATATCCACAAATTACAGCAATAGCACCTACACAGTCTCTTCACTATAGAATTAAAGAACAGTTGCAGAACATCTTGTACCCTTTTTTCCTGCCTCCTCCCTCTGCCCCCTACAGGACACTTCTCCCCACATGAAAGCCCAGAAGAAAGCTCTTGCACACGTGTACACTAGTCTCAGCATAACATACTACCTTAGTTGTAAACCAGACAAAAAATAGATCTCAGTCCCTCAAGCAGAAGAGGGACTGTGGATTTTCCACCACTGATTTCCTATCACTCTCCACAGAAACCTGTGGTGATTTTGCTTGGCCCAGTTTTTGCTAGTGAGTAGGGTGGGGTACAAAGATGGCTCCTGTGTGAGGGTTCTGGAAATTTTCACCATGTCCAGAAGAGCCAATCTCTGATGGCTCTGAAGATGATGGACATACTGCTGGCCAAACCTGGGCCAATTGGACATGTTAGTTACGCCTCTGTGAAAACATATTTAAAACAATGTGAGCACGCACTTCTTTTTAGCCAGAGGAGGAAGAGAAGGTAAAAATATGTGAGGGAAAACAACATGGAAGGACCAAGGTCAGTGGAGAAGGTGGGGGAGGAGGTGCTCCAAGCACCAGAGCTGAAAACTCTCTGCCGGCCATGGGGGGGGGAGCAGGTGGTCCCCTGCAGCCTATGGAGTCCATGGGGGTGCAGAGATCCACCCACAGCCTGTGGGGAGGTGCCCCTGTCAGAGGAGCAGGTGGAGGCCTGGAGGAAGCTGTGATCCAGTGGGAGTCCCAGTAGAGACTGAGAGTTGCAAAGGCCTTGCAGGAGAGAGAAAGGCCTTGCTCCCGGGATGGAAACAGCCTGGCCTTGGTTCAGCCTCCGCTTGGAAGTCTGCACCCTATGGACAAAAAATCTCATGCTGCAGATTTTTGGGCGGGTTGCTGCTCATGAGATTGGACCCACGCCAAAGAAGTTTGCAGAGGACTGTCTCTCATGGGAGGGACCCCCATGGCTAAGTAGAGGACTCTTCTCCCTGATGAACTGACCCTGACCAAAGAAAACCCTCATACCCTGCCCCCACCCCGGAGCTGTTTGTTGGAAGGAAGGAGGGAGGGGGTGAGCTGAGAAATGGTCTT
>VZRL01002525.1:146414-159672 GCA_013397895.1 Origma solitaria | reverse complement strand
GAGTGTTTGTAGCAGAAGAATTGTGGTGATGGACTAAGGGAAAAAAACCCACACCCTACCCCTGCCCCCCCTGGAGTTGTTGGTTGGAAGGAGGGAGGGGGTTGAGCCGAAAAATGGTGTCTTAAGAGGGATGGGGGGTGAGTGAAGAAACAGTGTCATAAGAGCTTATTTTTACCTCTGATTTATGTTCCGACTCTGTTAGGTTAATAAATTATTTTGCAACTTTAAGTTTGGAACCTTTGCTTTGCCATTTTCTCCATGCATCCTCCCATCAGTCTTTATCTCAACTCCTGAGGCCGGTGTGTTTGTGTTAAGTTTTTTTCTCTCCTCTGCACAGCTGCAGCAGGATAGAGCATAGAGAGCAGACATAGTAGGTGCCTAGCATTTAGCCAAGGTCAAACCTTGAGAAAACCACATACCATCATAAGAGACACAGAAGATAGCTATTGTCCATTAGGGATCTAGAATTAGTTCCAGAGTCCACAAAAGAAATAGTGATGAATTCACCCACCCAATTCCTTTATCCAATATATCTCCTTCTATCCATATCCTCCAACTTTCATTTTTCTGTTTCTCTACAGTTTATATTTGTTGTCCCACTGCTTCAAGTCCTGCAGCCTGGTTAGGTGCCCCTCCTCCAACAAAGGTTAGTGCAAGGCCAGCAGAAGGAGCAGTGGGAACACAAGAGAATCCCCCTCATGAACTAACACCTTGAGATGTTTCACAGTAGGTGGAACATGTTGGTTTGGCACAAGATTATCTGAGAAGTAGGCATTTATCCATTAATGGGCTCCACTGTACTTAGAGAAAGGTTCAACTAGTTTTTTCACAGACAACAAAAAGCAATTCATCCTGAAACAAATACATCCTGATTCCTCTCATCATTTTGCTAAAGCATATGAGCACTAGGATGTCTTGCTTTAGACATTGCATTTTCTTCCCAAGATATTTGGAACAGTTTTTCTTTTAGCTCCATTCCTTGAAATCACCCCATTATTTTTGCTGAAGTTTTTATAAAAACTATTCATTAAAAGGTATATTCCCAAGTTAAAATAAAAATAAGGTTACTTGATATCAGTCTGTTGAGACCACACTTCTATCGACTTTCTCACCTACTGACAGCCGTAATTATTAACGAAATATTAGTACTCCTTTCAGGGTACTTTCAATCCCTTCAGAAAGAATTACTCTTTGAAAAGTGAGCTGGGATATTTCATTTATTGTTTTGCATTCATACAGAGTGTAATGCCACTGGAGTTACTCCTTCAGAGGGTACCATTAGTCTAATCAAAACACTAAAATGGTAATAATGTGAATCAGTATTCATAATTCTCAGGTTAAAGACTATAGTTTTGTTTAACTAGTTCTGCACATAAAAATCAGTATCTCAGCATTACACAGTAAGTATTTTAAATTATAGGTAGAAGAATAGTGAAGCTGTTTTCTATATGTCTGTATTTCTAAACAAAGAGTTACTCGGCTTTGCTCCCATAGGAAAAAGTTCAGAGCACAATATCTCTAACAAACATGTCTTGTTAAATATACCTAACAGGCTTCAAATGGAAAAATGCAGAACTTAGGATCTGAGGAATAGGAAACCTTTTTCAGTGTTTCCAACCAATATTCTGCCTATTTCAAATGTTTTTAACAATAGTCTTCAAAATAGTCTGGTAGTGACAGACTGCAATGAAGTCCCATTTCTCTAATACAGCTCTCCTTTTGTATTTGTGGATATTTGGTACAGCATTTTGATAGGTAATGCTGATCATGGCAAATATTTTAGCTTCACTTGAAAGAGAATCAATGCTGAAAAACTGACCACAAAAGCAAACTTGCATGTACTCTGTCATCTGCAGTTTGTTGACTAATTCCACAATTACAAAATCATTAGAACCACAGAATCATAAAATCTTTAAGGTTGGAAAAGAGCTCTAAGATTAGGTCCATACTTTGATTGAACACTACCATGCCAACTTAACCATAGCACTAACTACCACATTCAGTCATTTCTTGAACACCCCCACGGATGGTCAATCTACCACCCCTCTGGGCAGTCCATTCCAATGTTTAACCACCTTTTCAATGAAAAAATTCTTCCTGATGTCCAACCTGAGCCTCCCCTGGTGCAGCTTGAGGCCGTTTCCTCTAGCTCTATTGCCAGCTGCCTGGAAGAAGAGGCCAACCCCCACCTTGCTACAACTCCTTTCAGGTAGTTGTAGAGAGTGATGATACCCCCACAGCCTCCTTTTTTCCAGACTGAATGACCCCAGCTCCTTCAGCCACTTCTCAGCAGACTTGTGCTCCAGACCCTTCAGCAGTTCCATTGCCCTTCTCTGGACATGCTCTGCAACTCAATGTCTTCCTTGAAGAGAGGGTCCCAAAACTGGACACAAAACTTGATGCGTAGTCAAGTACACAGGAACAATCACTTCCCTAGTCCTGCTGGCCACACTATTTTCAAGAGAAGCCAGGGTGCCATTGACCTTCTTGTCCACCTGGGCACACTGCTTGGCTCATATTCAGCCAGCTGATGACCTGCACTCCCAGGTCCTATTTTGATGGGCCACTTTCAAATCACTCTTCTCCCAGCCTGTAGAGTTGCATGAGGTTGTTGTGCATGACATGGTGCTTTGCCTTATACATCTATCACGGTGGCTAACCTCCAGTCATCTGGAACCTCCCCAGTTTATCAGGACTAACAATAATAGAGAACAGCTTGACAAGCTTTTCCGCCAGCTCCCACAGTACACTCTGGTGGCTCCCATCCAGCCCCAGTGTCTAAGTGGCTCAACAGATCACTGACTATGTTTTCCTAGATTACAGGGGGTAAATTCTGCTCCCCATCTCTCTCTGCCAGCTCAGGGGGCTGGTTGCTCTGAGGAAAACTGGTCTTTCTGCTGAAGACTGAGGCAAAGAAGGCACCTCGGACTTCCTTTTCCTTGATTACAATGTTCCCTTCCACACCCAATTAAGGATAGATTTTCCTTGGTCCTCTTTTTGTTGTTAATATATTTATAAAAACACCTATGAACACCTTTGAGTTTTCATCATTGCTGTCAACAAAATCTTCTTTATTTCAAATTAAAAACCACCACCTTTTGAAGTATGTTTATTTAATATGTTTAGATATACAGTGAGCCTTACAAACTTGTAACTCAAATTGACATGTCATTCAGCAGAAAGAACGAGTTTCAGGATCTCAACACACAGACAAGTATCTATGGTGAAGTTAACCAAACTCTCTCAATCTTTTGCTCATCCCTTCTTCAAAAGGAGATTCAATAGAAAAGAAATTATTCATTAGAAAACCAGAACTAAATAAAGACAGGATTTACACTTTCACAAATGCTGTAAATCTTGCCCCTCATGCATCAAGTGGACAACAGAAAAAAACTATTTTAGTTACTTCTACTGAGGTAACATGTAACACAAAAGGAATAAGTACTTCATTCCACTAGTAAGTCTCAAGCCATCTACAGGTTTGTCTTAATCCTATTCATCTGAATTCTGTGAGGAAGCTTTAAGATAGTCAAGTCATAGACTCATTTAGGTTGGTGTGGTGGTTTTGGCTTGGCCCAGTTTTTCCAGTGAGTAGGGTGGGGTACAAAGATAGTTCCTGCATGTCCTGAGTAAAGATTCTGGAAATTTCTCTACCATGTCCAGAAGAGCCAATCTCTGATGGCTCTGAAGATGATGGACATGCTACTGGCCAAACCCGAGCCAATTAGAGATGTTAGTTACGCCTCTGTGAAAACATATTTAAAAAGAAATCAAAACAATGTGAGCACGCACTTCTCTTTAGCCAGAGGAGAAGGAGGAGGAGGTAAAAATATGTGAGGGAAACAACATGGAGGCACCAAGGCCAGTGGAGAAGGTGGGGGAGGAGGTGCTCCAGGCGCTGGAGCTGAAAACCCTCTGCCAGCCGTGGTGAAGACCGTGGGGGAGCAGGTGGTCCCCTGCAGCCTATGGAGTCCAGGGGGATGCAGAGACCCACCCACAGCCTGTGGGAAGGTGCCCACACCAGAGGAGCAGGCGGATGCCTGCAGGAAGCTGTAATCCAGTGGGAGTCCCAGTAGAGACTGAGAGTTGCAAAGGCCTTGCAGGAGAGAGAAAGGCCTTGCTCCCGGCATGGAAACAGCCTGACCTCGGCGTGGAGCTCTGCAACCTGGACAGAAGAATCTCATGCTGCAGATTTTCAGGCAGGTTGCTGCTCGTGAGATTGGACCCACGCCAAAGAAGTTCATAGAGGACTGTCTCTCATGGGTGGGACCCCCCATGGCTAAGTAGAGGACTCTTCTCCCTGATGGACTGACCCTGACCAAAGGAAACCCTCATACCCTGCCCCCACCCCGGAGCTGTTGGTTAGAAGGAAGGAGGGAGGGGGTGAGCTGAGAAATGGCCCTAATAGGGAGAGGGGTGAGTAGAGAAACAGCGTTTGTAGCAGAAGAATAGTGGTGTTGGACTGACTAAGAAAAGCCACATACCTTGCCCCAGTCCAGATCTGTTGGTTGGATGAAGGGAGGGGGTGAATAGAAAAACAGTGTTTTGTAGTAGAAGAATTGTGATGGACTGACCTAAGAGAAAAAAAACCCTACACCCTGCCCGGGAGTTGTTGGTTAGTTGGAAAGGAGGGAGAGGGTGAGCTGAGAAGCGATGCCTTAGGAGGGAAGGGGGGTGAGTGAAGAAACAGTGTCATAAGAGCTTATTTTTACCTCTGATTTATGTTCTGACTCTGTTAGGTTAATAAATGTTTGCAACTCTAAGTTTCCCGCCTGCTTTTTGCCCTCTCCAGTGCGCACCTATCAGTGATCTCATCTCAACTCATGAGTCCAGCATGTTTGTGTTAGTTTTCCCTCTCCTCTGCATAGCTGCAGCAGGAGAGAGCGTAGAAAGCAAACGTCGTAGGTGCCCAGCATTTAGCCAGGGTCAAACCCACGACAGTTGGAAAAGAGCCATTGAGTCCAACCACTCACTTAACACTGCCAAATTCACCACTAAACAATCAAATTCACCAATAAGTACCACACCTACGTATATGTTGAACACCACCAGGGATAGTGATCCAGATCCAGTGATCCAGCAGTGATCCTTGGGCAGCCCATTCCAGTGCTTGACAAGTAAATCACCTTTCCCTTAGGTTTCTTTGAAATTGTCTGTTCAAACTCTTCTCAAATGTGGAGCTGAGTTAAACATAAAATAAAAATTATAACTTCCAATGTCATTACAGACATGTCTTTAAGCTGCCTTTCTTCTGAAATCCAGTTTCTGCAACTAAAGCACTCCAAAAATCTATACTTCCTGTTGCTTGATTTCTGAAAGTAATTCAATTTATGAGAGTTTACAGGCAAAAATCTTATAACTAAACTAGTATTTCATTTTGGACCACAAGAAGGACAAACTAAAATGACAAAAACCCGTTCTTTGGGTTTGGTTATGGTGTGTTTTATCTGTCTTCTGACATACAAAAAAAAAAATTGCCTGTTGATGGCATATTCATGTCACCCAACATAAGTGATGAAAGCCTAAGCTTCAAAAAGTATGTTTCTGCCCCCATACCTACTTCGAAAATTATTATTACTATTTTTAATCTGATACAGAATGTTCATATAACCTAGCACAACTCTGTGCTTACTGATGGACCAGTAGACGAACTAAAGCCATAACTAATGTACCTTTCCAACAAGCCTGTGTGGTATTTGCCATGCTGATGGGACATGCAAAAAGCCCTACTCTTGATTTCTACACATACTCAAGCACTGTGATGGGTGGTTATATCTACATGGAAATTAGCTGCAACAAATTACATTTTCTTTTGTAGACCAGACATATAGCTGCAAGAAGAGAATGTAGGAGATATATCTCAAGTGTAGAAGGTAATAAACAAAGTGTTCATGCAGATCATAAAATATGCACTCCCATACACTCCAACCCCCCAGTTGCCAATGAGTGTAACCCACACAAATTATCACAAACTATCTCAGTGCTGTGCTGGACCGTAATTTGCTGACAATGTCATCAGATGATTTCTTATTAACACATCCAGACACCAAGTAAAATCTAGGTCAAAATTTTTGCATGTCAGAATTCAAAGTGTTCATCACAGAGGCAACTGAAAGAACTGTGTCCAAATTCATATTCTTCAGAAGTTTCAGAGTAGTCATCCTCACAAACATCGACAGGTAGATTGCTTTTAAGGTTTGTTAACAGTTAAAAATTTCTAAGCTGATCCAAACTGGCCAATTTTATATAGTGTAAAACAAAATCCAACTGTATAGCTAAAACATGCAGAAGCCACCTTTGCCAAAGATGTGGCTCTCTCATTTGGAGGCTGGACTAGATGATCCCCAGAGATCCCTTCAAACCCGAATAATTCTGCGATTCCCCTCTCATGCTTATTACTCACCCATCTGCATCCCCATATCACACTGTTCTTCATAGAAATTGAACTATTTATTATAAATGCTTATGCTGGCACTAGAGACAATCAGTATAGGAATGAGCAATTACTCAAAGAGAAACAACTTCCTTAGCATTGATCACAGTAGCACTAAAATCCCACCTCTGCTTCCTTCCCCACCCTTGAATCACAGGTACTAGAGAGTGAAAAAAAGAAGTTATAGGTGTTTTGTTATAGAGAAAGTGGCAGAGCAAGGCTTGAGGTAGACAAGGAAATGATCAGTTAAGTGATCCTAAATTTGCACTATGATGCCTGTCCAAGAGATTAAGGACAAAAATATTTGACTATTTCATTTCCCATCTTTCCACAGGTTGCAGAACTTGAGCATTAAGTACTATAACTTTGAAAAAGCATATTGAAATTTAAGCAGTGCAGCTCTTGAATAAGAGCTTGAATAACCCTACTAATTTATATAAAGATTAAGGGTTTTTTAATACTGAAAAAGTCTCAAATTGTTCCTTATTTTTATTTAAATTTGTCTCTTTCAAACTTGTAGCTGTAACATCCTAGTAACAGCTTTCAAATTTAGCCACTCACACTTAGTATTTTCTCTCTGTGAAGGTAACTATACTTATTCAAATCATCTCAAGCTTTCTTCTGAAAAAAAACTGAAACAATTAAGTTCCTAAAACATTTTTCGAACTTTTAAATTATTTTTGTGGCAACATTCTGTACAGGTTTTGAATTACACAAAACCAAAAAAATTCAAACTTTAAAAATCAAAATGAGCCTTCTAACTACCAGTCTCAATCAATGCTATTTACAGAAGTATAATCGTCAGCTCTATACTCCAAGGATCAGGTTAGCCCTCTTTACCACAGCATTAAACCAAGCTCATGCTATTCTTTTTCAGTCTGACCCCTAAATCCTCTCCAGATTCACTGCTTCCTCACTGTCCCACACTATGTCTGCCATCATTATTCATATTTAAGTAATGCTCTAATGCTATTTATTTTTGTATTCAAACATATTTTGTCAAAAAAAGAAAGCACCTTTTTCTCCTGTAAAATGCTGTAAGAGTTTAACATCTATCCAAAAAATAAAAGTAGATTGTTTCCATACGGCAACACAATACAGGTGTTGTTCAAAGGAGTGAGAATTATCTAAAACTTTTGAACCACATGACCTCAAATAAGATAGTTCAGTTATGATAATGTATAACTGTTCTCCAAACAAGTATGTGTGTAAAACTCAGAAAGCTTTGATTCCCACTAGAAATTGCTAATTCTAATACTGTTATGTAAAGCAGAGCTGCAGTTGAAAAATAATCCTTCAAAGGAAAGTCCTAACTTTTCACATTTTGCAAAGGGCAACTTTCAATCACAGTCTGGTTGGCCACATACAGGCAAAAAATAACAGTTTTAAATAAAAACTACAGTAATATTTTCATTCAGATAGTATTTGGTCACATTAAGAGCAAACCACTACAAAATGAAAATATGAAAATGAGATCCTCTTTGCACAAGAGACAGCAAGCATTTAATATTAATGTAATGAAACCTTTTAAGGTAAAAATACATTAAGTTTAAAAGTCAGTAAAACTGCCATAAATTAATGTCACATCCAAGAAAACTGCCTGCAGCAAAACCTGCTATTCTGTCTTCTTTATCATGCATATTTACTTCCTGTACGTTTAACTTTTTGATTGGCAGTCAGCCAAAGAGAAGTCATAGAATCTTAAAAATTAAATGTCTTAACATTTCTAATCCAAGTCCACATATAGAAGCACTCCTTAGAGCTCCAAAATAAAGTCAAGTTTTTAAAAAACACTACCTTGCTATTATTCAAATTATGAAAAAAGGCATCAATAAACATGTTTGAACACATCTTGATTCCGAATTTTTGTGCTACATGGATTTAAGAATTCAGTGCAACCTAACTCACAGTTCCATGCTATTGGGCTATTTTTAGTAATTAAATGTCTAAATACATTTACTCTACCACTAATTTCTTGCATAATTTTTATTAATGAATAGCACAATTTATGTAAGTTATCTTGATATGCAGAACAAAGTGTATTTAAGTGCCTTGTAAATAAACCCCTTTACATAATGGAAGATTCTAATATTAAATCCATTCCCTTACAGTATCAACACTGCTAAATTTTAGATTTTCTTTACTTAGGCTACTTTTATAATCAAGCACAACTCACTTGTAATGAAAACACTGCAAGACTTCTTCGTAAACTCTTTATAATAAGGCTGGAAAGTACAGAAACCTGCTATTTCAGTAAAAAAGACATTAGAACCACAGTATTGTCTTTTAGAGACTCACTTGGATTTGGCCCATTTTCTTCATAATCTTGTTCACTCATGATTAAGGAAAATTAAGTCAGTCCTCTGTGCTGATTCTTCAGGCATCAAGAATTGAAACGGGAAACTGACAGTTGCTTCCTCCCAGCTTTGTGTAAGACCTCAAATCCTGTTTCTTACTAGCATTGGATTAATCCTGAAACAAGTCATTAAGGCTTCAGGCAGCATGAAGCATGCACATGACACAAATTACATGACAGTCATGGAACTCTCCAAAGAGAATTAAGCTGGAGGATTTTCGTCAGCAATAAATACCCTGCTTAGTGAAATAGGAAGGATCAAGTCACTCAAACATGCCACATCTTCATCTAATAATAAATGCATTTAAAGTTTTATTTCTATCAAATAAAATCACTTTAAAATACCTCCACTAAACAGATCAGTATAGATTAGCAACAAGTAATATTAACCATTCCAAGGACCTATCTACTCTTAAAAACCCCTATTTTATGCACCAAGTACATATTAGCAGACCTTAAGCAAGTTAGCCATAACTGTAGTTTTTAAACATTATTTTTATGTAGAAATAGCTGGTATTTATTCTACTTAAGATGTCGCAGACAAGCACTTTAAAATATAATTCTAGTAATTTTGTCAGCTCTTTTTAATAACAAATGTTTTTAAATTACAAAGCATTCTTTTTAAGATTGGCAGCACAATTTGTTCATTCATTCTATTTCAAATTAAATGTCACTGTTTTCTAGTTTACACATTAATGTATTACACATTCTATATCAGCCTTAAACAACTTCATACAAACGGTTTCAATTCTGTTAAATGGATATTAGTGATCGGAACAGACTATTTCCTGTGATCAAATCTTTGAAAAACATTCAAAATCTACTTTTCTCTGATCATAACATCTATGTCACAAGCATGGTCAACTCTGGAAAGGCTGTAAAGGTTGAAGGGTTGACTGAAAATATACTAGATATATCAGTGAGATTAACCTATTGTACCTATATACACACACACACACATACACATACCTGTGTTGACTATACCCTGGTTTTCTAATAAATAATATTTTACAGAAATTCACAGCATCTATGCTTCATTAGTTATATGATGACTTCTTTGTAGATGAACAGGTTCATCATTGCTATTCCTTGTATTTGAGGATCTTCAATTTTAAAAGCTTTTGTAGGAGTTAGTTCTCACCTTAGTTTCTAAATAAGAAACTGCTCTGGCAAGGTAAATAATACTACGGGATGCTAAAAATACTAGCTATGCTTTGAAATACCTGATACACAAAGCTGCTAAGGAACAGAAAGCTGATCAACTTTACAAAGTTTTAACAGGTCTATCTAGACAGTCACTACAAATACGTGTGAAGAAAACAAACAAAATACCAACAAAAATCAAACCCAGAATTTCTTATAACACTTCATACATTGCTGCCTACAGACTCGTATTTCCTTCTCTTCTTCAACCAGTTATTATCTCTTGACTACCCTTTCTTTAGAGTAGTATATTATAAACACATTAAAAGACACAGGCACATATGCTTTCTTCTACTTCGTGAATATTTGAGTCAACAGGCTGCACCCTTAACTATGTCATTCAGTTGAAGTATTAGTTTCCATTCTGCCCCCTTACTCTTCCAAAGTACTACTGTGACTAGTTCTATAATCCAGCCCCATGGCCACCCACAAATGTCTTCCCCTCCTTCACACACATGAAAGTATCATTTAACTAGATAATACAAAGCTATGGAATTTCAGATTATTTTGAAGGAATGAAGATCATAGAGTAAGAACATCCCAGGTTACTTTTACCACACAGATGATTATCAGGCAAGAATGTGTGAAAGGGGATAAATGCACAAAATTGTGCATTGATTGATAAGTGCCTTGCTAATAAGAATCAAAACTACTTCACTGCTGATCTAACGGCTAAACAGGGTATGGCTGATTCCCTCGAAGAAACCAGCATTGAGTCTGATGAGGCAGGTTTGTCAGGTTTTTCTGTGTTTAGTGGCTTGGGGTTTTTTTAAATAACATACTAGTCCAGTCAAGGAAAAACTACTTGGTTTTCAAGACAGACAGTTCAATCAAAACTGATAACATGCTAGATTTCTAAACTGGAACAAAATAACATGCTAAGCTATATAGGCTAAGGATGAGTCAAATGGGAAGATCCCATTCTTTATTTTCATCTCTTCTCTCAGCTTTACTCACCTCTCACCTTGACACAACCCTAGCCATTCTCACTTTTTGCAGCACTCACCTCAACTCCAAAACATGGGGAGCATGATTTTTACCTCTACAGCAGTTTAGTTTACTCACAGTTTAGCACGCTGAACCAGGTCAGTGAAGTGCCTGATGGTCAAGTGCAGGAAAAAGGAAGCAAACCCAATGATGCAGAGGAGGACACGGAAAGAAATGACTTACTTCTCAGCCATTTTGTTAAGGCTGGAGCAATGAGAAGGGCAAGCAGTCCTTCTCTGAGCAATAGGCTTTTAGATGGGCTTGACTACAGCAGCTTTAAGCTGTACTAACATTTCAGAATTCTTTAGTTTTCAGAAGAATAACTCAAGAGCAATTATTTGATTACACAGCATCAACTTAACAATTCCACACAATACCCAAAGCAACAGTAAGTAGTACATCTTTCACTTCCCAAAACCCTGCCAGAGTGTAGCATTTAATCTCTTCATGAAGTCAGAACTCTTAATACAATTTATGTACAAATCCATGCCTTCCCTCTTCAGTGTTTTCTTCTCTACTTCCGATTTTACAGACACACAGAAAGAGTTACACATAAATTCATCCACCCAGTCTGTGATCCATATCCTACAGTATTTAAACATATCTTGCAACTGTAGCGACAAATACCCAAAACACTATTTAATCACAGCAAGAATTTTTTTTAATCTCTGACCTTTAGGGTTATGATAAGACACTATGAAAGTGGCAGTTTCACTCTTCCTCTCACCTTCCCAGGATTTGGAAATATTCCAAGCCTTTCAGATGCTTCATATATATACATAGCCTAACAAATCCTGTCTAACTATGCCCGTATGTATGTTCTGTATCTTGAGATGCCATCTGAGCAAACACCATACACCATGCCTCTCTGACTAACTCTTCTACCAAAAGAAAATTTGTCCAGATTAATGCTGTACTACAGCCATCCACAAGAAACAAACTGTTGCCATAGTTTATACTGTTTTGGTTTATCTATTACATTTAGTTTGGAAAAAGAAGAGGCAATTACTAGAACACTTACTCATCATTTGAATATACTAAGGAAAAGGCAATCTTTTATGGGTAAGTAAGGGTTTCAGAGGAGAAAGCTTTGGAAAAAAATAACCCATCTTTGTCAGCTTGGTGCTTTACTATATTAGCTTTCTAAAATAATGTAAATATATTAAGTTTGTCAAATATCTGTTTTTATCTCTTTACATTCACATCCCACAGTATTAGCCTTATTTGTCTATCATTTATACCACAAAAATAAGATGCCATTAGGAACTGCCTTTTACAAAACCCCATCTATTCACCTGTGATCATCTAACAAAGTCAAACGCCCCCCATGCCTTTCTAGAAGTATCGATTGTAATAGTGTCCAAATAAGGTGCAAGATATGAACTAGCTCCTCATAGTGCTAGCAGCGATTCACACACTATACTTGGTATTGCTGCTGCAACACACTTCAGAAGAAGGAAGTGTTAAGAGCCATAAGAATTAGTGCTTTCCCAGCACTGCCTTGTCATCCAAGTGAAAAAATCACTAACGTCCCCAGCAACGCTGGTAAAGAAATACTATTGCCCCTGCAGAAGGGGCTGTCCCGAGCAAGCCCTCACTCATGACACCCGAGCTCCACCTCCGGCTTGATTCTACTCCCCCAGGAGGCTTCAGGAGCGAGGCCTAGCAAGAAGCAAGGCTCCGAACGCGGCGGCATCTCGTAGCAAACACCTACTTAACCCTAGACATGGTCACTGATGCAAACGCACATGGCTGGACAAACACCTGAAGCAAAGCAGGTAAAATTATGCTCTTCTCCACAGTCTGAATCTTTCCTCCTAGACCTCTCTCTAGTGAGCTCCAACAGCAAGTTAGCTTTTAAGAGAGCCTAATGGTTGGACTTGATGATCTTAAAGGTGTTTTCCAACCTAAACGATTGATTCTATGTCTTTTCCCCGTCTGTTAAACCGTCGTGGGCGGCGCTGCTCCCGCCCGCTCCCCGTCGCAGGGGGGAGGCGGACTGACCGCCCCACTCCGCCCCAGGCAAGCGCCGCGCCCGACCGCGGGCTGCTCCGCTTCCCCGGCCGGAGCCGCCCATGAGTACTTCCTCCTTTCGGCCAGCAGCGCTGGCTAATGGAAACAAGGAGAAACAAGCTCTCAGCCACCTCAGGCGCCAGATTTTCGCTCTGTCCCGAAGCGCACTTCTCCACCTGGACAGGCAGCTCCGGCACCGCCTGCTGCTGAGAGGCCATGCGGCCGCTCCACAGTATTCAGGGGCTCTCCAGCGGCCGGCTGGCCCG
>VZRL01002525.1:127883-146337 GCA_013397895.1 Origma solitaria | reverse complement strand
CCCCCCGCCACTCTCTCACCATTGCCCCGGTCCCTCTCATCGCCTTCATCTTCCTCCTCCCGCTGCTGCCCATGCCGCTCCCGCTCCTCGCCCTGCGCCTCCACCGGCACCACCGTAAAGCTCGTCGGCATGGTGCGGACGGGCGCAGACCCGCTGGCGCCTCCTCCCAGGGCAGCGGGCAGGGTGAGCCGGGCGCTGCCGCCTCCCTCACGTGAGAGCCATTTCCTCACGCAGCGGGGGGGGTGGGGGGGGAGGGCCGGTGGCCGGCACCGCGCCACCTCCCCCTCACCGCCACGGCTGTAGCTCTGAAGGGATTGGCATGGGCACGGACATGGGCCCTGGGGCATCCTCTCTTTCTCAAACCTTGCCTTACAGTTATTCTTGTAGCGCTGAGACCACCAGACTGTTGCTCCTCTGATCCCACCAGACAGAGCTGCCCTCCAAAGGAAACCGGAGTCAGGCTGTAGGACCTTAATCCTCCAGATCACTGACGATATGACAGTATCCAGAAAGCACAAGCAGGAGATTTACGATCACCTTTTGGACAAGTGAAGGAGAAAGTTCACTGGGTGCCTTTGGACTACTAGGAGATAAAGATGGTTCCCAGAAATCTGCTCTCCCATGCAGCAGCCATGGTTTGCAGTGGACAGGTGAAGGTCCTGTGATTCAGGCTGGAGTCAGCATTTCAACTCTGACCAGAAGTGAAGCAGATTCAAAGAGACAGTGTATCAAATAAAATATTAATGATGTAACCCTAGTGAAGAGATATAGCTCTTGTTTACCTCTGACTTCCATCTCAGAGGAAGTTGTAGCATCTACACCCAAAAAGTAGAGAAAGCAGGTTTAGAAGCCAAGGGCATTTTTCTTGTTTCCTACTCTTCTACCTTCCCAAGTGCTAGAATAAAGCAGAAATACTCTATTCATGTCAGTCTGTGTCTGTGTCTTTTGAAAGAGGACTCTGGTGGTTTTGTGGGTCCCACACTTCATTGGGATGGAAGATATCTATGTACCAGTACAGTCTATGCCACAGCATAAAGGTGTTCAGAGAAGGGGGTAGGGAAAGTGATTCTGGCCATCAAAGACGGCAGTGAGGTGGCAGATGTGGTGATGGTGGGGCAGCAAGAAAAGGACAGGGATAGATGCATGGTAACATTTTGATACTTGGTAATGGGTGTCCCATTCAAACCATGATGTCACTACAGTAGCGAGAAGAGTGGCTGCAAAAAAAAAGTTTCTTCATCTTCCCTCAACCTGTTTCCAAGCTTAAGAAAGCAACTGGAATGGTTTCTTTGCTAATGTTAGCAGAGCCCTAACGCAGAGTGGTGGTGGAGTGGACTAGGCTTCTGCATTTACCGAAAGCATCTCTATGGCTCAAAGAGATCGCTACGGCCAGTACAGCTTGGTACTGTGCAGGCAGATCCTTCTCTCACTCATGCCAGTGGAAGGCACAAACACTCACCCAAGAGCTTCAGGTAGCTCATGCATTACCAGAAATAAAGAACTCAGAGGGCCCAGTCATGTGGAGCTCCGAAGAGGATTTATTCTCGAAGGCGTCCAAGAGTGAAAGAGGCCAAATGAGCCTGAGTGACCATTGATATAGAGATACAGGGCCGATACGGTTGGAGAGAAGGTGGGGGGATACAATGACAACCAATGGGAAGAAGGGAGGGGTGGAGTGAGGGACCAGGTCAAGGCCAACCAACATAGGATTAACATAATCTAGGGAGAGACCATCCAACACTCAGGGGGTATTTCACACCTTGGAGCTGTCCCACCACTGTGCCTCTGATGTCTTGGGACCTCTCAGTTCCTCGGTGGCCCTCAAGATTGTCTCAACCACCACAATAGAGTTCCAATGTTAATGATGTTATCTGCAGAGGTAAGGATGTTTTGGGCCACAATGTTAAAGTTCATTTTGTTATAGTACAGACTTATCAAAATTAATAGCATGAAGGAATCAGATACCATGATAAATTAGAGTAGTAAGTGCAATTTTGAAACATATACACAAAATAGTAATTTTGTCTTCAAAACAAGGACTGATTTTTGTCCAGGAGAGAGCTCATTTTTTCCCTTCACTGTTATCCCCAGGGGCAGAAGGGATTCTTGCTTCTGAGAAGAAGGTGTGCGTGAGGGCTGGAGGGTCTGTCCACCATTGGTTTTCATTGTCCCAGGTTTGGTGAGCGTATTTGCACGTAAATCACTTAATTTGTATATTTTTTGTATATTTGTATATTTTTGTTATTAATATTGTTGTTGTTACTCTTCATTTTCTTATCTCCTTCCTGTTTCCAGTAAATTGTTCTTATCTCAACATGTAATCTCTGCCTTTTGTATCTCCCATAGAAGAGGGAGGGGAGCAGTCTGTGGTTTTCTTTTTAGTGGAACTACTAAACTGGGAATACCCTTCCTAAACCATGACAGCCGCATGCAGTGTATTAGGTATGGGATCATGTATAAGCATTGAGAAGAAAATTTTCAAGAGCTGGTCATTTTTAAAGGAACATCCATCTGGCACCTTGAGAAGTCTATTGAAAGAAACTCACATACAATAAAGATGAAAACTGTATCATACTGCATGCAAAAAAGGTTGAGTGGGGAGAAATTAGGACTGCAGCCTTCATTTTACTCCAACCTGATACAATTATTTTTTGTTTAAAATAGCTAAAAGCCAAAGAAAGTGAAGTTTTGGGCCAAACTACTTTTAAATGATCAGAGGCAGCATTTTCTCTTCCAACTCTCTTCTGTTTCCTCTGTCATAACAATGCAGAACCATCTGATGAAAAATAGGTACAGTTGAATGGAGAAAATATGGTAAATTCATATGGGCTTGCAGGTTGTCTCCCATTACAGGGACATCCTGTAATGTGAGAGCTGTGGGTTTTGAATCTCTTTAAAAGTTATTGAGCAATGAGGACCTTTGACTGGGAAAAGTAACTCACTTCTTATATTTATTTGTCATTTCCTTTGAAATAGCATGAGATAAGTAATGTTGTGATACATGCCAGGTCTAACAACAGACAACTCAGATGGTACACTTCTTGAAATAAGAAATAAAAAAGAGCAAAGTGGAATAAGATTAAGACATTATATAAATCTGTGTCTAAAAAGCACAATGATGAAATTATAACATTACATGAGTGGTTTTTTTAAAAAGTTAGAAGAGAAAAGCTTTCTGTTTGTGACATTCCCTGAAAACACAGAGCTCTGCACGTTCACCATATTTCTGTTCAGAAAGACAGGAATGCAGCAGGACAGCACCAGTTCAAGCAGTTGTATCCAGATGGATGTTTAGAAGTAATTTCTCTTGTTAACAAAAATGGATTTTAATGAATATTCTACAGCATTCCCCTAAAAAATAAACTAAAAACTGGAACACATTAAGATCTCTGTAAGAAACTATTTTATATTCCAAGAATAATAAAAGGATAAAATTAATGCTAACAATAAGGTGATTTAGAACAGACTTCTAAGGAAGTTAATGATGTCACTAAGACACCAATACCATAAAAACTTCTACTATCTTTGATGTTATTGAGATACAAGAAACAAATCACTAGAAAGGAAAAAAACACATTTATTGTCACAGAAAAAAGTTAAATTAGAAATAGCAAAGAAGGAAGGAAGACTGCTTAACAGTCCATGTGACTGACAAAAATCACTAATATTAGACATTTTGAAGTCACCAGGACTAATGCAGTTTATGTATGTGAAACTGAAAATAAGCTAGCCACTGACTTCTTGGACTCAGGAATGTTGCATTTTTAGAAACATTGAAATCTTTAGAAATCTTGAAAAATAGGGAAAATTCCAAGAGTGGGAATGATTGTCCTTATCAATATTGAGTCATCAATACATAAAAAGAAGAAAAAGAGTGGCCCAGGAAAGTTGAGCTAACTGGCTTAATGATAATTTTGTTTTGAGGAAAGATGATCATGATCTGTATATTTTGGGGGACAAGATAATGTGTCTGAACAGTTAAAGTTGTTCTAGTGTTACAGTCCACAGGAAAAATAGCCAAGGCATTTGATTTGGTACCAACCGAAATTGCTATGGAATTAACTGCATATGCTTCCCATATATTTCAAAATTGCTTTCTGAAAGATTTCAAGCTATTAGCAGAAGCAGAAAAGAAAGCATAAGATCAGGGAAGGGATCGAGGAAGAATAGGATTTTCTCAGACACTCTTTTCATCAGGCATTTAGATTTTCTAGTTGAGTCTGTGGGGGACAATGATTGCAGTAAGTAATGGTAGAAAATGTTTGTAATCTGAATTGAAAAGATAATGGCAGTCATAATCTGAATCTGTTTGTAATCTGAATTGAAAAGATAACGACAGTCATACATCTGAGGATCAGGACTACCAGAAGTGAAAATTCATCTTGGGAAACACAACTCCAAGAAAGATACAGTGTAACCCAAGTTGAGTCTGACACCTTTTCAGTTCGACCTTTGCCAGATCTTCCTGACTCTTCAGGAATTTGTGCCTTTCATTGTGATTAAAATGCAAGCCAGCTGCACTGAGCTTTCTATTTCCTCTCTAACGTGTGATTTTCAGAGTCCTGTGCACCATGCCAAGTGCAGTGTGTTCTAAGACTTAGTTTGTTACCTACTTGCGCTTTCTCAATGAGAAAAGAGGGGCATCACAGCCTCCCATTACCTGATTCCTTAGTCTGTTATTTCTGTCATCTTGAATACAGTTTGTGGTAGCACATTGCAATGGACTAACTTTGTGAGAGCTAGAGAGTGTCAATTGCCCAAGTGTTCATGCCTAGCGCATTTCTGCAGAGATGCTGCGGTGCCTTTTCATATCTATGGTGATCAAGACACACCTGAAACAAAGTATCAAATTGCATTCATTCAGAGCACATGGAAATAAAATTCTGTGAAAACTTGATGGAATTAGTCATTGCCAACACATTCAATTGAAGTAGTGAACTGCTACTTTTTAGGCAGGTTGAACAAGACCACAGTGGTGTATTCACACTATTTTGTGAATATGGAATACCCAGCAGCACCTCCAGAAACACTGTATAACCTCTCCGTTATTAAAGAAATTGGTTCAGTCTTCCAGGATTAGAGCATGCTGATAGAGGAGCACAAACTGGTATGAAGGTGGAATGCAACTGAAATATAAAATCAAACAGCATGGTTGACTCCTCGTATAAATAATAAAAACATTGATAAGAGAACATTCTGGAGGATCCTTTGCTGAGTTATTTAGGCAGTTGTATTCACTATAGTATGAAGCATGTTAGGATACCATCACAAAACCAAAACCTGTGTATGTATAATTATTAAATAATATTTGCAAAACTAGTGGCAAGTATTTTTACTTATAAAAGGCTTGGAACACAACTGGATTCAACAACTATTCCTCCATTCAGCAAATATATGAATCTTTGCTAACCAAAGACTGAGGAAATTAAGGATGTTACATATATTTACAATGCCAGCATGTTTACTGAGTAATGACATGCCAGAGCATGTGCTGATATCACAACACAGGCTTCTAATGAGACTGGGATTTGCTTTGTAATCCTTTGATGAGTTGCTTTTCCTTGAATGCACATACTTGACTGTACTTGAGTTGCTAGCAGAGCAATGCTGTTCCCTCATGGGCAGACTTTGCATGACAATTTCATCTTTCAGTAAATTCCTGCGGCTTCTGTAAAAAGAGCAAAATTCAAGAGTTGTAATGGTTTGCTAAAGCAAAAAATCTCATGGCTGAGCTCTGTAGAAATCCTCAGACTGAGTTGCGCCTGTCATAAGTTCATATGGTGATAGTTTATGGTGCTTTTTAGTCTATGAGGTTGGGCAGATTCCTAAGGTGCTGTGACAGATAGCTGCATTTCTTAAATTTGTAGCTTCAGTTCACTCTATGAAAACCTGCATATTGTCTATTTTGTTGTAAAGATGAGAAGGATAAACAACAAAGCAAAAAGGACCTCTCTGACACTGGCATCTGGAATAGCCATTTTGCCTTTCTAGACAGTAACTTACAGTGGTCAACAGAAGAAGTTTTCAAAGTGCAAGACATAGCAGGCAGACAAGCTGACAAACTCCCCAAAAGGTAAGGGATAAAGATTGTCCCAAGGACCAGTAATCAATAGTCAATGATTAGAAGTTACAGAAAAAAAAGATGCAAAGAAATCATATTATGTATTTTAACTCCAGGGATGCCATATGTTGTTGTTTAATTGTCCAGAAGGATTGTTGTAAAGGCCACAGTAGGTAAATTTCTTTGGAGACTTCAAATTTATTTGTTCCAACCAGCAGAGCTGAATTTCCTCTTATCTGGAGAGTGATCTTACGTGATTTAGTATCCTCATTTATGAAGAAACCTAGCAAAGAAAGCTATTGTTTCCCTCCTTTTCCATCTTAGTGATATCTAAAACTTGTTCTCAAGACCCTAAATGTACTAATAGGCCAAAGTTATACTGACCAGCCTCACCTGAGACATTTCTACCTTCACGTTCTCTGTCCCAGGATCAAGGGACTCCTTTTAAGTTCAGGCCTGGCCTTCTGTCCCTGTGTGATCTATGGCATAGATGTACTTGCCCTAAGTTCCATCACAGCTGTGCTTCACCATGAGCTTTGTTATCCGGAGTCTGGCCTGCTTGTCTCACTTGGGCACTGTGGAACTAGTCTCTGGCTGGAAAAGTTCCTACCCTACTAGCTTTTGTTATTGTGGTTTGGCTTCTCTCCCAAAGGGGGCAGACAGACCTGACTGTTCCTTGATGTTCTTCTGAATGAGGCCCTGAATAACTTGCTCTACCCGTGAAGCTCACCCTTAGTGTAAGAGGCTGCACTAAATGACGTCCAAAGGTTCTTCACACACTACTTTTTTCTCATTTTATAAAAATGCAACCGCTAGCCCACATCAACGAGGCACAACAGCATTTGCTTTTTAACAAAGCAGAAGACTAGAAGGAAACTAGAAAGCTTGGTAAAATATCTGCTGCCTCCAGCCTCTGCTTCTTTTCTACTTTTGCCTCACTCTGTCAGTATTGTGTGATATGGGGACACAATGAAACCTAGCTCCTGTAGTTTGCCATGCAATATAGGAAACACTAATAGAATATTAATAAAAACAGGTTCTATCCTTCCTGGTGATAAAACAGAATGAGAACCATCTCCCACTATGAAAAATGCTAAGTCTGTATTATGGTGCATATAACAGCACTGCTGTCTTAGAACTCTGTGAGCTCTAATCTCTGTTCAACATCACTTGCAGAATTAACTTTTCCATCCTTTCCCTGTTCATGTGACATAATGTTTCACTTACTCCTTGAGCTGAGAGATTGTGGCGTGGAAAAGATGCCAAAACTTGGAGATGCACCCTTAGAATATGCATAGTTGATTTTTCTGACTTGCAGAGTCTGTGCCAGCTGGAGAAAGTTTTATTAATTATAGAAGTGGTGAAACAAACCACTTTTACTTACTAAAAAAGACTGCAGTGCAAACCTCTTTAGAGGCTGAAGTAAGGAAAACATGTTTGCTTACACGAGCATAACTTTCACATATACCTGCTCCTCTTTGTCATTGCTGAATGTCCTGGGGTGGCATAATGATATCTTGTATTCCCTATCGTTTTGTATGCTTGACCAGAAATATGGTCCTGTAGCTTTAACTGTGTCCCGCAGCTGGGAGCTCTGCCGCCAGCGCGGGATGTTTTGAAACTTTCCCCAGCTCTCCTATGGGGGAGTGAGAAGGAAGGGACACTGGTTTTTTTCCTCCTCAGTCAGTTGCTGCTGCTGGTGGCTGGTGCTACTGGTGTAGCTGCTGCTTGGGTTGTTTTTTTTTCCCTCCCTGGGATTGTTTTTCATCGTTTTGGACCCTTTTCTTCGACTTGCTTTCTCATCCGAGAACCTGAGGAGCCCCGGGGGACAGCGGACGAGAATTGTCCAGGGAGCCACCGGAGGAACTTCACCTAGCCCCTTCGGGGCCCCCCGGAAAGGGGAAGCTACGCCTGAGGAAAAGGACACTAAGTTCATCAGCTGTTTGTTCAGGTTTTCTGACCCCTTTTCCCCTTTTCCCTTTCCACTGTGTGGTCTGTTAATTAAACAGTTCTTTCCACTTTAGGCTGAGATATTCTGCGTTGTGGGGGGAGGGGTGCCAGAAACCTCTGCGGTGGGGGAGGCACCTGCTCGGAGTGCTTTCCACCTAGCATATTTGTCTAATCCAAGACACTGAACCACAACACTGGGGGAGGGAAAACTGAGGGAGGGAAAACATCATAAAAATATTTAAAACAATTTTATCCCTTGAAGTTGTTCTCTGACCAAATGAATACCCTCTCCATCCTCTCAATGGCATCTGCTAGCAGACCCTCTCCATCCTCTCAATGGCATCTGCTAGCAGACACAGTTGAGCTGACTTGCAACATAAGCACTGTAGGTTAATCATTACCAAGATTTAAATGAATTGTGAAACTAGTTTCATAATGCCAAATAAGTGAGGAGAACATAGAATCATAATAGAAAAGCATAGAGTTCCTTAAAGAACAATACGTTGTCAAATGTATTTGACAGGTAAAAACACTAAGATGATACAACAGAAGTTAATGTTATTTTTGCTTTATTACAACTTTGCTTTAACTGTGTTTTATTATTCTGCTGACATAGAGTACTTGGCAGGAAAAAGCCCTGCATAATCCAATTACATTGCTTTTCTTCCAAAGGGAAATTATGCTCACTCAGTGCTAGGAGTCCCTCCGTCCAGTGAGAGTGCCTCATCACTGAGCAGCAACACTGTATGGCTCCCTGCTAGGCACTCCTTGGAAGAGTGAGTTTTCTGCTGGATAGTATTACATTTTCAGTAGAAAGGAGGAGGAGCAGTTTCTTGCATACTCATTAAAGATATTATTTTGGGACATGACAAAAAGCACAGCTGAATCCCTTCAGGGAATAAATGCTTAGAAGCATTTAGAAGTACTACCTGGAGTACTCCAAATAGCATGTTATTATGCTGAAACTAGGTATTTCACCTTCTGTTTTAAATTAACTGACTAGTGACTGTTAAATGGCATATTCTCTAATACATCTGTTGAATGAGGACCCTCAGAGGACATGGGCAAGATTAGGACCTTATTTGCTTTGTCTGAAGTGAATCTACATAAACAAGCTGATTCTGTTCAACTATCAATTATTTCTCAATAAAGAGAGCAAATATCTTTTATGTATCAGGGAAGCTAGCCAACATAATGATCTTGCAAACCAATAGAAAACTGCAAAATGAGGACTTTCTGTAACCTATAATAGCTACAGTTACAGCTTCAAATTTGAATATTGACTAAAATTATGATATACCTTGTCGTGCTGACATACTAATTAGCATAACTTTATTCTCTTTGTAGAATTGTGTTGAACTAAATAAGTATAAAAACTCGTATCTGTATTAGATTTACTGTTTATTAAAAATTATAATTTTCACAGTATTTGGGAAAATGTAATTTCTGTGGGTTTTTTAAAAAATCATGCCTCCATGTTTCTATACTGTTGTACACCATCACCCAGTAGAATACAGTCGGATAGTACCTATCAGAATAGTCTGAGGAAGTAAGGCATGCTTAAATAGCAGCTTTCCAACTAAGAACTAAGGGCAATTTTTCACCCAGGTTTGAAGCACAGAAGCAACTGGTGCTGAAATGGCATCTTTTGGTGACCAAAGAGCATAGGAACAAGAGTCAGGCTTTAGAACAGATTTTTTTTTTTTTTATTTTTTAAATTTAACTGTAGTACAGTGCCATACACAGCTGTGGTGGATTCCAGGAAAACAGCTTAGGTTGAGCCTGCTATATGGACTTTGATCACGCTTATCTAGAGACTGTGTGCTGCAAGCTAACTGACTAAGAAGTGCTAATTAATTTTAGAAAAACTGTCAACATCTCTACAACCCCCTGTTCTCACAACTTTTCTTTAGAGATAAGCTCTCAGCATCAGCCAGTTTTGCCTTAGAGAAGTAAAGCTTATGCTGTAATGCAAAGTCCTGATTAGAGTTGTGCCATCCTTTAAAGTATTACACTTTGAACTGTCTTCTAAATGGAAATTTGGGAAACTGTATGAAAAGGGTGTGGGCTGAGAAAAGCCTTGTAACTCTTCATTAAACATGACCTGGTTTGCAGCCAAGAAAATGGCCCCAGTCAAGGAAATTATGCATAATTTTGAACTAGGATGTGCTAACTTTCAGCTCATCACTCTGCTACATAAAAAGCCATATATCTGGAGAGAAAAAAATATCTTAAGTCACTCCCACTCTAGACATACTGTTGCCTGTAAGAATACATTTTTCCTTTAAATATTAAGGGCTTAAATACATAAAATTATTATTATTATATAATTTATTACCTGATATATATGTATATAATTTATAAAGTGTGTATATACTGTGTAAAGTGTGTATACATACACCCTGATGTATGTATCTAGTTATAATTCCTGTAGGATTTGAATAACTAGACTGGAATACCTCTTTAGTCAGAGTTGATTGTTCATCCTGTCAAAGCTGGGGAAACAGGCTTTGACAGCAAGGCATATCAGAGAAAGGAGTCAGAAGCTGCTCAATTAGCTCAGAAACCACTGCAAGGTCCCCCTTTAAACAAAGACTTTGTGAAGAAGACATAGCCTCACAATGGGATAGAAGACAAATACAGCATAAGTGAAATAAACTGTCCACAAGAAAGATTACATAGAATTAGAGTGGGAAGAGCCAATTGTCATAATTATATAACATGTATTTGGGCTTGAATGGACAGAAATTAGTGACTTTTTCTCTAGCTCAGAGACTGGGAAACCTGGAAAAGCCAGGGAATGGATGCAGCCTTGATCCAAGTGAGGGCAGGGGAGAAAGGGAGAAGAGTTGCAGGGTTATACCTATGCCCTTCCTTCCTTTCAGGTATTCCTGAAATGTGTAGATTCCATCATTTTTTGAGACCCTATTGCAAGACCACTGTCTACAGTTTTACACTGTCCAATTAGTGCAATATTAGCAGTAATAATAGAAGTCTAGGAAGGTAGTCCCCCAACCTTAAAAACATACGGGAACACTAGCAAGTTAGAACATGTAGGAGGACTATGCTCCAGTCTTAGAAGGCCACCAAGAAATCCCCAAGCAAGCTCTGCCCCATGCAAAGAGGTTAGTCCTGTGTGTCTGATCAATGCACCCTGTGTACTCTGGCCCCAGCTGCCAGGACGACCATGGCAATTCCTGGGGCATCACTTGGGCTTTGCACTGTGCTGCAAGATACAGGCAACACTGCACACTAAAATGGAAAACCAGAAGAAAAATAGCTACTTTGGGTGAATGTATAGGTGGGGACCATGGGCGCTTTGGTGCTGGCTAAAACATTTGCAAGTTTCTTAGCAGACTAGAAGCTGGGGTGGAGAGGGGCAGAGGTAGGGTGGACAGCATCCTACTGTGATGCTGCTGCTAACTCCACTGCAAAAGTATAATTTGGAACATATATCCCACTTCTCTGCATACACTTTATATTATCAAAACCATAGCGCTTTCTTGCCTCTCGTTTCTTTTAACATGGGTATGAAAGAACATGTCATGTGTGCTGCTTTGGCTAGGATAGACTTAACTTTTTCATAGTGTCTGGCATGGGACTATGTTTTGGATTTATGCTGAATACAGTGATGATAATAGAGATGTTTTTGTTATTGGTAAGCAGTGCTTACACAGAGCCAAGGCCTTTTCTGCTCTTCATACTGCCATGCTGGCAAGGAAGATGAAAATGCATGGGAAACTGGGAGGAGACACAGCCAGGACAGATGACCCAAACTGACCAAAGGGATATTCCAGACCATATGACATCATGCTCACTATATAAAGTAGGGGGAGAAGGAGAAGAGGGGGACATTTAGAGTGATGATGTTTGTCTTCCAAGTAACTGTTACACGTGATGGGGCCCTGCTCTTCTGGAGATGGCTGAACACCCTGCCTGCCCTTGGGAACCAGTGAATTAATCCCTTGATTTGTTTTGCTTCTGTGCGTGGCTTTTGCTTTCCCTATTACACTGCCTTTATCTCAACCCAAGAGTTTTCTAGCTTTTACATGTCCAATTACATGTTCCTGATCCCACTGGTAGGCAAGTGAACAAGTGACTCTGTGGGGCTTGATTGCTGGCTGGAGTTAAACCATGGCAGTCCTTTTTGGCACCCAGTGTGGGGCACAAAGTGTTCAAGACAATGACAGATTTGATTGGGATGTGCTAGATTGAATTTATAGCTATTAGTGCTGTTTAGCTAGTAATCTCGTGGCTCCTGTGCTTGCCATGGGGCTCCTTTGCATGGTTGTTTATGTCTAGTGCTCATTTGTGATTGTTTTTTGCTTTTGCTGCTTTCTGTATTGCTGTACTGCTTATCACCTCTCTGTGTTGTGCCTGGGAACATTTTGATAACAGACCTGGTGATGTGCCTGGGCTGGCAGATGGCCAGGGTGTTGCTGCTGTTTCTGTGCTGCTGTACTGGACAGGTTGTATCTCCAGTGTGGACTTGAGCTGAATGAACTATGACATGAATGAGTCCATGATGGAGCAGAGACCCACCTGCAGCCCCATGGAGGACCATAGGGCGAATGCCTGAAGAAGGCTGTCACCCATGAGATGCTGTGATGGAGCAGGTTTGCTGGCAGGACTTGTGACCTTGTGAGGGACCCCTGCTGAAGCAGCTCACAAAGAACTGGAGCCCCTGGAAAAGACTCACATTGGAGAAGTTCAAGGAGGACTATCTCCCATGGGTGTGGCCCCACATTGGAGCAGGGGCAGCAGAGATTTCCTGAACTTCCTCTGAATTTCAGAGAATTCCTGAATGAGATTTCATGATGAAGACCATGGCAAAACAGCTGTCTCCTGTAGCCCATGCAGGACAGTGCTGTAGGCTATACTAACAGCAGACTCTAGCAGGAACCCTTTGTTGTTAGCGTGGCTGGGGACAAGGGGAGGAGTTTATTTGAATGTTAAACAGTGTAACCTGGCCCAAAAGGACTAGGGATGGAGATTGCAATGGATATATCTTTAAATTGTAAACTATTATTTGAGTTGTGTGGTACAGGAATTAGTACAGCAGAAACATCTGAGGCAATGGAGGAGAAGCCTTACAGGAAGCAGTGACCTGACCTGAGCTGACTTCGGTGCCCAGTAACAAGCAGCAAGAGATAAATCCCAAAGTAATGGGCTAAATGAATTCAACAGACATTTTGCACACATTTTATACATGTTTTGCAGGGGTGGTCTATAGACTAAGGGAACAATATCAGTGTACTATACCAAAGAATGGGAAGGGGGAGGTGGTTAATGAGGTTGTATGGAATAGTGTGGGACCTGAGTATGATGTAAACAGTATTAAATAAAGGAAGTCCCACTTTCCTGCATACACTTTATGTCATCAAAAACATAGCACTTCCTTACGTCTTGTTTCTTTTGACATGGGGATGAAGCACAGGTTTTGTTTAGATTACAGATCTATCCATAACACATTTCAGTTTTTTAGCCTTTTTATCTGTGGTGTTTTCCATGCAAACTCTGCATTTCTCATGAAAAAATCATAGCCAAATTAACATTTTGTTTTTTTAATAACCAGGGGCTTGTGCTTCTGCAAACATTCCCAGACATCAGTCTGCAGATTGGGCAAGTTATTTCACATTCATATTAACTGCAGAGTCATGTGATAAGCAGAGCTAACAATATGTAGTTATGGAGAGTTACCACCTGTAATACAAATACAGCACAAAATTTTCCTGCCCTAAGAAACATTCTGACATCCCTAATCCTGTGATAATTTTGATCACATGAAAGGAGGAAGGAGGTCTTTGGATAGCTGTGGTGATTGTTTGGCTTAAAAACACCCCAACATTTTTCCCCTTAAGATATGCAGTGGGTCTCCAGGCAAGGAGGTCATCAATATGACCTTCCTATACACAGACCACCCCAATTTGTGAGGCAGTTCTTTTGCCCAATTTATGTATGTACATCAGATCTCTCACTTCTGTAAGTCCTGTGAGACTGTCAGCAAAACAAAGGTTATTGTAACCATTATTTAGCTCAATTAAAAAATACCTCTTTTTGTCTGTGATTTTAAAATGGCAGATGAACGACACCGCTGCGTCCTGTATTTCCAATGGCTTTCATAGTAATGATAACCAAGAGGAAAGTCTGATCAAAACCACAAGTCATTTACTCTGCAGGAGAGGTACTAATGCAGTGTAAAATTCTCTCTGCTTTCATATTGCTTAAATTAGTAGTGGAAGAATATGGAGGATTGTACCTGTTGACAGCTTTAAGATGAAGATGAACATAATGACCAGGTTTGATCAGTTGGCATGAGTGGTTAAAACATTTAATGTAATTCCAATAATGATACCTAAATGATAGCCTAAATTTACAAATCTGTGTTCTTCTACATATTGCCTGGCTCCAAGCACGTGGACGTGCCATTAACATTGCTGCACATTCTCCATGGGTGCCTCCCGCTCTACCTCCTCTGCTACATTTGGGTGTAAAATTAACACTGAACTTTTAAATGACCCCTCAGAACCAGTGTGTGCTGCCAGTGCCCTCTCCTGGCAGACATACTCACTGTGAACTTGTTGAGGAACTGCAACCACTGTGCCTGGCCTTAGAACTAAAATCTCAATAGATAAAAATCACATGGGGTTTATCAATAGTAGTCTAAATATTATTATCTTTTGTAAGCCATGTTCTACAACAACAGAGGTGTATGAATGAAGATGTTTAGTGAAAGGAATAGTATCTCACAGAGCATAACAGAGGATCCATTCTGTCATCTCTGGCGGCTCTGCAAGAATAGAATGGAATTTATATCTACAGTGAGAGGACAAGTGGCAATCAACCAGAATTTGCTGGTCCCCCTAATACTTATTGGTCTTAAGGATGAACAAAATTTTCCCTCTAAGTGACATTTTGTTTGTTTGTTTGTTTGTTTGTGTGGGGTTTTTTGTTGGTTTTTTGTTTCTTGATAGGTTGCAACTCCATGCTATTACACACTGCCCACCTTAAAACCAGGAAGTCTTCTGGTACTTGACCTAAGAAGCACTTTGTGCTTCTCCTGTGCTGATCTGTCAGACAAACACAGAGCCCACTGCAAAATGAACTTCTAAAATCCCCTGAATCGTCAATGTATCGCATTCCCATCCACTCCTCTGTGATTTAGCTTACACTTTAAGGCAGGCCAGACTCTGGTTGAGTGTCCATCTCACATTTGGCAAGGGAGGGAAGTTTCACCAATGGTGCCTCATTGAAGTGTACCAAACATGATGGTACACTTCAATGTACCTCTGAGCTTGGAGGAACTGATTGTCCCAGTCTCTTCCCTCTCCCCATTGCCTACCATGCAAAACTTCTTCACCTTTGGTACAGTCATGAGCTTCAAGCATTACTCACCCATATTTCTCCATTCATCAAAGTTTTCAGTCATTAGTTCATGCTTGCCTACATCTCCTATTCTTATTCCAAGCAATTTTGTCCCTCAGTGTGCCACCAGAATGTCCACCCACATTTCCCAAATGCCTGGGCCAGCTTTATTTGTTTTTGAAATCTATTGCTGGTTCCTGTCCTGACTACAATATGCTCAGGAATACTACTGACTGTATGCATCCCTTTCCTCACTTTGTCCTGCTCTTTTCTCATCACTGTGAGACTGTTTCATCTCAGAAATAGAGCAAAGCCTGTTTTTCTGCCCTTTTAGCAGAAAATGGCAGAGCAACATTTTCTGCATTCCATGTCACTACCTTATCTGAATACCTCATGTGCTCCTGGGCTGCTGGAGTGACAATGCCTTCATTCCTGAGAACATAAGCTACCCCTCCTGCTCTCTTATTCCCTTATCTCAGCCAAAACTGCTTTTTCCTGGCTGTACCTTAGACTATTCTGGGGAAGCCAAGCTCAAAAGTACCAAGCATTTGACTCCAGACCAGTTTCCAATGTCATTCATCCACAGCAGTAGAGACATATGCTGCCTTCCTTACTGCCTTCATATCTTCAAGCATAAAGAAATCAATCATCCCCATACCCTTCCTGTGTTCTCCATCTTTTTGGCAATCTGTATGACAAAAGGCTGCCAGGTATAACATAATCTTCCAGGAACTCTGGCATTAAAAACACCAGTCCATGAGTCCATGTCTTTTTCTCTCTCCTGCCCAATCTGTTTTCCTAAAACTCCTCCTGTGACAGATTCTCATGGGTGCACATTCTCACTCTGCACCTGCAATGGCCAAACTTCCCACCTAGGAACAATCAGGGAGTCTAGTACATAGAGCAAGTAAAGAACATTACTGACATTACTGGAGGACTGAATTTGAACTGAACAACGAAAAAGGAATAGCGAGTGCGCTATGGAGTAATTCCAAAATTGCAGTCTTCAGCTGTGACATTAGTAGAAAAAAGGGAAAGTCTTAACTCTAAATGTGCATAGTTGTAGTTTTTATTGATAGTAGTTTCTTCCACATAATTATATTTGCAATTTATAGACTTCTATAATGTTCTGAAAAATGTTTTACAGGGTAGCAGTTTTTAGTTTATATTCATGTGAAGAGGAACACATCTGCCACTACACTATTTTGCAAATCCTTTTGCTTCTGAAAATAAGCCTTTTTATAACTTTATGATATAGATGGTAAGATGTCCATTCCACAGAATGAACTGACCTTGCTTCAATAAATTTTTGATGACAGAAACTATTTGGCCATTAAAAGTATGTCCTCATTAAGGAATTAAATATCAGGTAACACTTAAAGAATGCTTTATTAATATCAGAGTAACAAGAGCTCTCTTTTCAAGCCAGTGTGTTTCTAAAGTATTTCAATTTATACATTCTTTGATGCAAAAGGAATCTGTTATGAAGCATTAAAATAATTTTTTCATTCACTTAGAATAAATAAATGTTAAAATTTGTGGCTCTTATTGTTATCCCCCAAATTAATATTTGTATTTAACTATAACAGTCTGAATCTGCAAACACTGTGGTAACTGAAGAATTACAGCCTTATCATAACTGAGTTACAACAGTGCATCTACAGCTTATAAGGTCCTAGGAAAATACGAAAATTTGGTTTCCCTTCACTCACTTCTTTCTGTTCTACCAGAAGATATTTTACCCATAAACGTGTAAAAACTACTGAATGGTAAACATTAGAAGAGTACAAAAGCTATCAGAATAAACAACAACAACAACAAAAGATTAGGAGCTATCAACTTTGGCACAAAACAACCATCAAGAAGCTATTAACATTGAACACTTCAATGTGACTGCAGAATTACCTCTTCTATCAATTAACAAATCACAATCTTTTTGAAAAAGACAAAATGTAGCACAGATATTAGTATATTAATAGAATTGCTAATGATTTCTGGAGACTGTATGCCACATTCAAAAAGGCGAATAAAAAGACTAAGATGATAATGAGAATCAATAGCTTATTCAAAAGGGAACTCAGGGAAATCAAGACAACCCAGCAAAGACATAGAGAGAACTTGATTAATTCATCTCTACGCACACCTTTGACAGCTAACATTGTACGTAGGAAAAGAAATGCTAGAGCTCAAGGACAAAACTGAGTCAAAAGCATAGCTGAAGTTGACCATGAATTGTAGGATCATATTGGTTGGAAGAGACTTCAGGGAGGTGATGTAGTCCAATTTCCTGCTCCAAGCATGTCCAGTTAAAGAAGGTTGTTCAGGATCTCATATAGTTGAGTTCTTAATCTCTTCATAGAAGACAATTCTGTAACATATCTGAGAAAACTCATCCTGTATTTTACCACCTTCCTTGTAAAAGTGTGTATCAAGTAATAATTTGTCATGTTTCAACTTCTATTTCCTCTCATCCTTTTACAGTACATGCTGGCTCTGTCTTCTCTATACCTCCCACTAGGTATTTATGGACAGCAATAAGATTTCAGTGTTCTCTCTTCTGAGGCTGAACAAGTCAGGTGCCTTCAACTTCTCAGTTATGTCACATCCATGTACTACTGCCTCCTGACCAATTTGATGGTCTTCTGTTTGACTTGTGTCGTGGGTTTGACCCTGGCTAAATGCCAGGCACCTACGACGTTCGCTTTCTATGCTCTCTCCCGCTGCAGCTATGCAGAGGAGAGGAAAAACTAACACAAAACACTGGAATTATGAGTTGAGATAAGATCACTGATAAGGGAAGCACAAGATTCAGGGCAAAAGCAGGCGGGAAACTTGAAGTTGCAAAAAAAGTGATTTATTAATCTAACAGAGTCAGAGGATAAATTGGAGATAAAAATAAGCTCTTAAGACACCGTTTCTTCACTGACCCCCCCTTCCTTCTTAAGGCACCGCTTCCCAGCTCACCCCCTACCCCTCCTTTCCAACTATCCAACAACTCCTGGGCAGGGGCAGGGTGTGGGGTTTTTCTTAAGTCAGTCCATCACAATTCTTCTACTGCAAACACTGTTTTTCTATTCG
>VZRL01002525.1:0-127496 GCA_013397895.1 Origma solitaria | reverse complement strand
GTTCTCTGCATCCCCTGGACCCCATGGGCTGCAGGGGGACCACCTGCTCCCCCCATGGTCTTCACCACGGCTGGCAGAGGGTTTTCAGCTCCGGCGCCTGGAGCAACTCCTCCCCCGCGTTTTCCACTGACCTTGGTGCCTCCATGTTGTTCTCCCTCACATATTTTTACCTCCTCCTCCTTCCCTGGCTAAAAAGAAGTGCGTGCTCACATTGTTTTGATTTCCTCTTAAATATGTTTTCACAGAGGCATAACTAACATCTCTAATTGGCCCAGCCTTGGCCAGCAGCATGTCCATCATCTTCAGAGCCATCAGAGATTGGCTCTTCTGGACATGGTGAAAAACTTCCAGAACCTTCACACAGGACACACAGGAGCCATCTTTGTACCCCACCCTGTTCACTGGCAAAAACTGGGCCAGGCAAAACTACCACAGCTTGTTTCAGTCAAGGTCTTTCTTGTACTGGGGAGCCTACAGCTGGACCCAGTATTATACAAGGCAATATTATACATATCTTAAATACTGAATAGAGGAGAGTAATTACTTCCCTTGACCTGCTGTCTTTGTGCTTACTAATCCAGCAGAGTACATGGCTGGCTTTGCCAGAAGGTGCACTGCTAACTCATGGTTAACTCACTGTCCACCAGGATGGCCTGTCACTCAGGTCTTTTTACATAAAGCTGCTATCTAGACAATGAGCTCCAGCCTGTACAATTGCATGAGGCTATTCCATTCCAGGTGCATGGCTTTGTACACATTTAGGCTGAAGATTAAAATAATTTCTTATGGGCAGGACTGGAAAAGAACAGGAAAACCATGGGCTAAAAAATTAACTTCATATGGGGCTTTATCAGTTCTTTGTAAATACATTACTCAGTAAGTAATTGGATATCAGCAGACAGCCAAGGCACAGCACTCTTTAATGCCTAATAAAGATATCAAAAATACACCCTACATAAAAATTAATGAATTATTTGATATTTCAATCCAATACCTGTTTAATCATTGCCTACTTCAATAGAATATAATTAAAATTGTGCAAGATTTTGATTTAAGCTGCTGAACTGTCTTTCCTGAGCAATCACACTTAACTAGAAACTTTGGCACCTATTTATTTGATGCCAACATAGTGAATTTAAACACCAACCTGAATCAGTACTTACCAAAGGAGTTACTGCACTGACTGAAGATTTTAATTAACACTTTCTGAAACAGAATTTCTTAGTAACAGGTATCTAACTTACTGGGTAAGCAGTAAATTCTGAAAAGTCCTTGAATTGCTTGTTTAAAAAAAGATAAGCTGTCTAGTTGCCTTGAATGGACAGAATGTACTATAATGACTGTATTGTTTCATAGGTGACTATCCAATATGCAACGGTTTTCACCACAGCTTTTATTTCCTAGAATTTAGTTTTATATGTAACACTCCCTAGTAAAACATGTTAACTTACCCCACATATACATTTTGAAAGGCAGCCTTTTGACTAGCATATAAAAAGTGCTCTATTAAGATAAATTTTTCTTCATGTGGATGTTTTTTAGTTTCTTACATTTCTTTACAAATTAAGCTCTCTAGTTCTCTGACTAGAATACCTTTTCTACACTTTTAAGGGAATAAATGTGAATGTAGCAAGATAATTGGATAATGGAGTAAGCATACATTAGATCCATCAGAAAATGGAACCATTTACTAGGGGCAGTTCCTGAACATATCACAGAAAACAAAGTTGTGAGGGGCAAGCATAGCAGAGTTCTACACAACAGACATATTTTGTCCCTACTTCCTTTCACTGAAAAGAGCTTCAAAGCAGGCAACAGTAGCTCATAATGGCACCTAAACTGATTTAAAGAGGATTGATTGCCTGAAATACCAGAAAGGCAATATGCCTTGATCTGTGCTCTTATAAATATTCTTTCAGCGGTAAAAATAATTTTCTGTTGTGAAAAAGACATGTATTTTCCACAGAAGTTTTAAATTAGACACCCTGACATAAAAACATAACAAAAATACAGTGCTCTAAACAGTAGCTCAATGGATAATAGCAAAAAATGCCCAGGATCCTTCTGGGACCTTACTTCGCAGGACAGCATCAACATGGTCTCTCCATCTGCTCATGACACTGTACTACTTCCTTCAAAAATCCTGACATGACAAAGACTAAGAAACCTGGTCTAAAGCTCAGGATCATACAAAATACAACCTCTCCACATATACCCTTTCTAATGGCTCTAATATTCTGGTTTGCGGTTAAGTAAAAAGTATATAGACATAATATTTGCACATCAACCATGTAAGGAATTCAGCATTTTAAATACAGCATTTGTTAAATATGAAGGCTTCTGCTGGGAATACAGTATCTACAAAGGCTAAAATAATTGAAACCCAACATTTGAACAACAGTATCTATCTAAGCCTATTTCCAACCATGGAAAAGTGAACCGAAAACAAAAGTGATGGTCTGTTCTGCTGCCATTTGCACACACTGATAAGGAAGACATACTCGGTTTCCCTCAGACCTGAACTGAAGTGCAAGTGTTTTTTTCAGACAAAGATTTCCAGTTAACATGTTTTGCACTGCTTATATACCTGCAACATGCCATTTTCATCCTCCAGAAATATCCTGAAACGGAAGTCCAAACTTACAGGCAGTTGAGGTAGCAAGATAAAAGGTTTTCAGCTGTCTTTCAAGACTCTTCAAGCTCAGATCACTTCCTGAATTTCTATGAGCCATCTTGAACTTCATCTGAAATATCAGGTCAGGCTTTTGCCAAAATGCATGACCTGGTTTGAAGGTTTCAAGAGGAGCCAGTTCAAATTATTTCAAACTTCTGATTTTTAGACTGCTTGTTTTTTCAGTCTTCCTGTCACTTACTGAACTGTGATTGCAAAGTTTTTACATCATCCTTCCACCCCCCATTTATCATCCTGAATTTGTTATATCTAATGCCCACAGACACCTTGAAGTTACATTAATCCTCACTTCCCCTCCCCCCACCTGCCTTACAGTCACCATTACAACGGAATGGTGAACAAACAACAATGAAAGGACCAGAAGTTAAAATCATACATTTTATTGCCAAGTAGCATTTAAGATGACATAATAAAGGGTTTTTCATATAACCAAAATCTACATTTCTATCCAGAATCATGTCTCCTGTAGTTCTGAATTCCAAGAAGGCAGCATACTCTCCATTTTCTGGGGAGCCCTCTTTACTTGCTTCATTCTCCACACAGCATTCATTTAAAAATCACTTCAAATCCAGGAAATCACATATTTTATTTCAAAATTTGAGGAAAAGGACTTCCTAAGTGTCCATTTAAATCTTTATTGTTTCTCTGTGATGTCTCAGTCTTCCAAATCTGGAATACCAAGATGAAGGTTGCAAACAATTCCAAAGCACTGAACTTTAAATTTAGATTTATTTTGGGTTTATAAAGGAAGTAATTTTATATCTGTAACTTGAAAAAATCAAGTTAAATATAAATCTTTCAACAAATAACAAAATTGTTGTAGAAAAATTTTACTTTGCTGATTTCATTATGAGGCAGATACTGTAAAAATGGCTGCAGAAACAGTGATATTGAAGTCTACTTACACATCTTATACAATTTTATGTTAAACCCAAACACTGAATATTCAGAGCACTTTAAATATGCTAAACTATACAGACAGGCAACAGCACAGCCCAAATGCCAAACTATTTGCCTATTTTAAACACAATTTTAAAAGCATTCAATGAAGTTCAATGAATTCCAACTGGTATCACATAACTTATTTCAAAAGATGCTTCTTGCAAAGTACTTTCTTCAAATAAATTTACAGGAAACAGTATTATTCTTAGGGCTGTGGAAAACTGCTAGCATATCAAAGCTGAAGTCATAAATTACAGTGATGTCAACAGGATTTTTGCCACTGACTTCACTGATGCAGATTTCTTTTACCCACTTATTTTTCTATTAGATAAAAGGTGTAAAGGCCAGCTCAGATTTAAAAAATAGCTATTTGAAAAGTACTTCAATGAGGCACACGTGCAATATGAAGATAAGTTATCACATATATCAAAACTCCAGCTTTATTACTATTCATATGAAAGTCACTGATACATTGCAGCAAAAGCAAACTAAAACAGAGACGACAGCACCACTGTTAGCCTTTGCTGAATTCTTTCTTAAGGCTATGTAGCTGAGTTCCAGGGAAAAACTACTTTCATGGGTAAACATATGGTATCATGTTTTTAACCAAGTTGGTAAAATGCATTTTAAAAAAAGTCTTGGTACCTGTGACTTGCTTTATAACTACAAGTATGCTCCAATAGCCACAATTTAGAGATGTGTAACATACATATCTATAAAAATGTTTTAACATTCTCATAGTTAAGAGGCAGGTGATAAGAAGTATGACTTCTCAGTATGAATAGATTCAGTAATTATTAATCTTAGCTTGAGAAACTGAGATTACCTCCATTTTCTTATCACAAGCAGTGGCAACTTGACTGCTGAAGTGAGTCTCACCAAAGCTCTCATTTTTATGTTAATGCCATAATCTGATAAAAATTATACTAAGCAGAGCTAAAAGTAATGCTACAAAAACCTTTTAGGTTTGAAATTTCAAATCAGAGGTACAAATGTGATGGGTTTGGCTACAATCATGTGAAACTCTGAAAAGTTAGTAGGCTTCAGCTTCATTCAATTTATTATCAACGAAATCACTTTGGTTTTCTGTACTGTTAGGTCTACCTATAGTAAACCAACCATGTGTGCTCCAGTACACACGCATCTGACTCAGTTCACTGGACATGTGTGCCAGCTCTTGTCTAGAACCTACCTTTGCAGCATAACTACATACATTCTTCCTAGAGGTCTTACTAGCTTGAAATCAGTGCTATATTAACATAGCTCTGAGTTTCAAAACCAGAAATAGTCTTTGTTTGGCCACATTGAGTCAGCACTTGTCTGCAAGCACTGGTACAGATATAGTCCTCACAATGAAAGGATTGAAGAAATACATTCCTGGAAAGATGCTGAGTAACTTATTTCTTCAGCTGAACTTAGCAGTACACCTTGTAGAATCAAACCATAATTTGCTTAAGAGATTATGGGCAATATAAGACATATTGATTTATTTTTCATTTCTGTTCACAAAGTATTAGACAAAAAACATAAAACAAATTTAAATCACTACATACAAATTAAAAGCCTAAACGCTCTTGAAAGTACCTGTTTCACTTGAAACACTTCAAATGTTGTGAAACATTTAAGACTGCATTTTTTAAAATGTGAAATAATAAACTCCTACAAAAATAAACAATAATAGCATGCATTTTAATTTTTAAAACATTTGGGGGGACAGATATGGTCTGTGACTATTCTACTTGTTCTTCCATGTTTCACAAGCTGTTCAATTGAAATGTAGCCATGGAAAGCTTCATTAGTTAAGGCTAAGGGTCATATGATAACTCTAAGAGAATCTAAGCATGAGTAATTGCTTTCCACTTTTTGGCAACAAATCTCACACTACAATGTAGTGAGCTGGCTTTTTACAATAGATAACAACAGATGACCAAGTCTTCCACTAGATCTGTTTCTTCTTTATGCTAAGTCTGTTTTTAGCAGCAGCCTCTGATGCTGTACAGGGGACTCACCCCTAGTGCTACACATAGCAGCCACAAGGAACAAGAAACAGAGTGCATCAGTGTCAGAGCTCCTAAAGCTAATAATACAAAAAACCTTCTCCTCAGGAGAACAGATACTACCCAAATTCAGAGCTGTACCACCTCTTCTGATCAGACCTACAACCTCCTCTCCCAGAGAGCTACTCACCTATCTTAAATCAAGATGTGGAAAAAATTCACCATCATGAAACCACTCTGGTGTTAAAAGTGTCATCCCATTTTGTGAATGGTATTTCCCATAAAACAAAGGTCTTCCATTCCCAAATAGTTTAGACAGATGGTCTTATAAATTCTACAAGTATTATTCCAAATCCATAACATACTTAAACCAAACTTCACACCTTCATGTTAAGCTTGCACAGTACAGAAAAACATAAAAACTGCAATAAAATCATGCACAGAACACCAAAACAATATATAAACTCTGATTTTGCTCAAGGTCTTGAATAACAGTGGAGTAGTACTAGTACTAGTACTAGTAATCTCATGTTGTGGGGTTGGTTTTGCTGTTGCTTGGTTTGGGTTTTTTCCTTTGTTTTTGCTTGTTTTTCTTTCTTAACACATCAGATTTGAGATGGAGTAAGCCTTAATTCCCCACCTTCCCCAAATACTGGTTCTTCAGATTCCAAAGCAAGTCTATGCTCTTAATAGGCATTTACGTATATATTCATACTTGAATTTTGTATTTCTTTCCATGTAGAAGAGTAACTCAAATTCTCAAATTTACCACATTAACACAAAAGTGAACTAATAAAACATGAAAATACTTTAATAATATCCCAATCAATGTTTTTATCACAGATTATTTCTAGTCCATTTTAAGTTGTGTGAGATATGCCAAAATAAATCATTGAGATTTGTTGTTGTTCTTAATATTTCAAAAATATATTTGCTTACCATCAATTCTCTTGCTTTAAAGTCATCAATGAAAATCTACATTATTCTGACAGCACATTAGATACAAAATTGCACCAACCCAGATTTAAAAAGCTATACTTCTATTAGGTATTATGCAGTTACGTAAACTGTTGAAATGCTTAACTTTTAAAACTAGCATGTCAATCTAACTTTAGATGTTGAATTATGACTATGTTGAACAACTGATCATTTGACAGATAATCAAAAAGCACCTCACACAATAACTTAGTATTTTCACCTCTAAGCTTCTGTATCACATCTATGTGATTCTGATTCATCTGAATGATTCTACATCAATCACTTCAGTCCTGGACATCAAAGTAGTCAATTACTGGCTCTTCTTTTAATGGTTTGGATAAACCACTGTTTCCACTACTCCTGAAATCATAAGAATATTAGATATTACTCACATGCATGAAAAGCAAGATACAAAGTAAACCGAATCACAAACTCCTGTGGTATCTTAGAGTGTGCACCTGCACACTGCATTGGTAAATAGCATGCACTTCTAAATTAAGTTTTAGCCAAAGTACATGAATGCTCCAGAAAGCCTTTGTTAACTGAATTTTGACAAAAAAATATGCTTGATTAAATTAATGTACATCAACATGTGTCTGAACCGATAAAATTTGTTCTGGGGTTTTACCAGAAAATGCAATTTACCAGTAATATTTATCACAAAAATGATACTGTACTTAAGACTAAACATTCAAAATGCCTTTTTAAAAGAAACAGCAAAAGAAATACTGTTAAAGTGAGCCGATGATCAAATCTGATTGCTTTCACAAGCAACAAAAAATATGTGGTAATAGCAATGCCCAACACTGTAAAGATTTTTTTCAGTAAGACAGCACGAGATCTTCCAAATGATTTTGTGGAATTTTAAATTTCTAAAGGAACTTTATTTCTAGTAATGAAAAATAAATGGCTAAAGCCCTTCATTTAATTTTGCTACATAACTCCTTTGCATTAATCAGGATCACTGAAGACAGCAGTCCCACAGAAGTGGAAACAAAGAGTAATAACCTGTTTAAAATACACATTGAGTTACACCTTAGGCAATCCTTTTAGAGATGTGTTTTGCTCTAGATGCTTAGCTCTGCAACAATTTAGTTTTCTCAGAACAGCCCTACTTTTTATTCCAGCAGCACCTACCAACAGTAGTTACTGCAACATTAAGCTGTCCCTTTCTGCAAAAGGTACTTGAACATGATTTCAGATGCTAATCTGGAAAAAATTTGGGAGGAAAACACTTCTGAAAGGTAAACCAGAACAAATAATAAGCCATCCATTAAAATATATAATAACTATGAGAAAACTACAAGTATCTGAAGCTGGCAGGTCATGCAAAGTAAAGACTATTATTTTAAGACTATTCACTAAGATGCCTTATATATCCCATCTTCAGTAGCTCTCACTATCTGATAAAAATGTTAGTTCACCTGTAATCAAATGTGTAGTGATATCTACACAAGAAAAATACAATTACTACCTGTCCAAATAAATAATTTTATGCCAGTAAGACATTCGTCTTGGTTAAAGGTAAAAAAAAAAAAAGAATTTCCAAATCTCCAAAATGGCACTCTCTACCCAACTATCTAATGTTTATTTAAAAATAATTTTAAAACCCTGTAGTATTTGTTATACTACTACCCCTATATCAAATAGCCAATCCTATGTTATCACTTCATTTCAGGCTTGCATCTGTGGAAAGAACATCTTAGTGTATACTGCAAGCTCCAAAGCTGTGTGTGGGTTGGGATAAAAGAAGAAACAGGGTGCATAAAGTTGAAGTACAAGAACATGTTTCTTGGGTAACTCAGCACAAAATTGAAGAATATGGTTTTAAATCCAAATTCCTTACTTATCTGTTTGTTTGTAATGAGGAAGAGGAGGTGCAGGTCTGCTCTGCATTTCTTTATCTAGCACAGAAGTTAAGGTATTGCTTGGACAAATGGATTTCCCTCTGAAGAAATAAAAGAAAGGTTATTTAATTCAATAGGAAACTATACTCATTAAGACGTTGGGAACGAGTCATATTTGTAAGTAGCAGTTTTGGTGTCATACGTCATACTTGTATTCTTAAATTATCTATTCAAATATTTAATTTTCCAACCATGAAGACCAAGATTGCATAAACTACATTTTCATTACCAAGAAGATATCCAGTATTCTAAATGTCTCTTCATTGCTGTCTATAAAAGATGCAGAATCAGCTTACTAGATTTCACCAGCGGTACTCAGGCTCGTTTTCTGCATGGGACATCCACAACTCCTTTCTACTATGAAGTGCACTAAATGATCAACTGCAATACTTATACTCTGGGGCAACATATTTGTTCTTTCAAAGAACAAGATATAAATCAGAAGGAACAACTCAATAGCTTAACTCAGCACCACGTGAACACACTTCACTGAATCTTTACAACATATTATCTAAAGTTTTGGAAACACCTTCTCAAACTCTGGCGGTAAACCAGGTTAAACTTGTTGATCACAGCACTCTACTAAGCAGCACGCTCCCAACAAGTGCCTCTTCCTTGTAAGCAATTCCAGGTGAACCAGATCAGAAAAAAACATTATGCATTAGAGTGGCGAAATGAAAGAATCAGCTTTTTCTGTCCTCCACACCAATTACAATCTATTATGTGATTGCCATTACATAATGAAGCATCACACTTGTGCCTGTCGCACCATGGCTATGGTTACAGAGCAGTATGTTCTCCAGTATAGGAGGATGGTGTACTTTACCATGTAAACTTATATGTCTTAAGCTGTGAATCACTCAGCTTCAGTTGGCAATATGTACCCAAAGGTTGCAATGGCTGGATATCTAGATAAGGGGTTTAGGGACTTAGTTTAATGATAGACTTGACAGTACAATTGGACCCAATGATCTTAAGAGTCTTTTCCCAACCTACATGATTCTATGTCAAGCAGTAAATAATGTTTCCTCCTCATTTATTACTTTACTAATGCATTTTAAAATAAACTCCTCCAGATCACGAGATTCTGTGCTTGCTAAGTACAGTAAATTTCTACTTGATGAATACCAACACGTTCATCTTGTTCTTTTCAAAATTACATTCTGAATAGCAAAAATGCTGCAAAGCCATGGGTTGTGTATTGTTATAATTCCAGAAATGTGCACATGTTGAGTTCCATGCTTTGTCACATACTTGATTATTCATACTTTTTCCCCATTTCTCTCAGAGCTCTAAGCCATTGAAATCTCACATCAGTACACCGATAATACGAGTTCTATTTCAGAGCTTACAAAAACTATGTATTTTTCTTATTTCCATCATATTTATCTTTTTTATTTCATAATGTCTTGTTTCTATCATTCTGTATTTAAGGGCCAATTTTTGTGATATTGTGGCAGCATCATTGAAAACTCCACAATCAAGGTAAGTCAAAAGTCCTCTAAAATATGAAGTGGTGATCACTGAGCCCCTTTCAGTATTGTTTTAAACTGAGTACTCACATGCTATTCAAATGAACTACAAAATCTTACAAACATAGGTTTGTATTAATTAAATTAATTTTAAAAGTGTCCCCATATCCCCAACAGTGAAAGTTTTCATTATTTGGGAAAAAAGTTACTTGCCACTGACCATAATTTTTCAAGGTTAGATTACGTTTACATGTACATTCTAACAGCGAGTATATTACAGTCCTATCAGCTGAGAACAGCTAATTTTCCCCTCTTGTCTAAAACAGTTAAAAATTCCTTCTCTCCTTTAGCTCTAAACCTGCCATATAAAGCCAAATGCTCACACTGCCATTTTAGTTACATCTCAACTGTAGAGTCCAAACTGAAAAAAAAATCCAAACAACAGAGGTAGATGGGAGGGTATTTTGTTGTCTTCTTTCCTTTTTAACAACTATGATGTGCAAAAACATGGAAAGCAAATTGCCTGGAGATAAATAACCAAAAAAAAAAGAAAGGCTAGAAAGGCCTTCAACAAGTAAAGTAAGGTATCTGTCCTTACTCTAGAACATCAGACTAAATCTTGCTTGTATTTAACAAAAAAACCCCAAAAACTAAACAAACAAAAAAACCCAAAAAACCCCCACAAAAAAACAAACAAAAAAAGAGAGAGAACTCTGAAATGCTGGAAACAGAACATTTGGAAGAATACATGTGCACTAATTTCTACTGATTACCTAAAAAGAAAAAAAAAACTTACTGAAAAAAGAGAATGCTCCTGCATTTCAAGAAAATAAATCAGCAGTTCTGCTCCAAAGTTGAATGTTCCCAGGATATACAGGGTTAATATAGCAAATCTTTAAAAATTAGGAGGGATCAAAGCCTTGTGGACAATTAGAGGATGATTCTGGAACCAAATGTCCTACAAACTTACACTCCAGCAAAATGCACACCACTTACAGTATGCCTTGGTAGCACATTGATTGGTTAAAGAAAAAGAGAGAGCGATAGATGAAACAGTCACTCACATTTAGCTCATTTGGAAAAACCCCAAACAACTGAATTCAACTAAATAGATGTACAATGGGAAAAAACCCTTTGATTAAGCCATTACCAGAAGAAAGCAAACCCTAGCTAACCTGCCATGGTTATCTATCATCAGTTGCAAAAGAACTGTTGATATGAAAACAAAAGGCTCTGCAAGTATTTTTGACATTTTGATATGAAAGTTGCCATTCTTCATTTCATTAACTTATTCTCAAAGTAAGGAAAAAGAAGCCAACTGCCTGCCTCAAGTGACAAAGTTGAGATGACACATTTTTACAGCAGTACAGGGAAAAGCATGAACATAAACTATCTGCTGATTTGAAGGCAGTGCAAGTGCTGACAGGATGGCCTGTTGTATAAAACTGAACTGTGGAAATCAGGACTCAGTTTATCTTCTTCAAGACTGGAATCTCAATTTTTGTAACTACAGGATGGATCAGCATTGATCTGTTTTGGTATGAACTACTACTAAATTCCTTGTCCACTAATCTGTCCAGACGTATTCCATGTAGTCTTGCAATAATGAGCCATCAGCTTTCAGACAGAGCAGATCTTTGTGAAAAATGTCTCCAAAAACTGGTAACAGTTCAGGTGGAATAATAAAGCAAATGGCTCTTAAAAAATCTCCTGATTTTTTGAACTTCATAAATTATATGCCATAAGCTTTCCAGAAACAACACATATTCTCAGGGCAAGCAATGCCAACATTTAAGGAAAAAACAGTAAGAAAAAGATGCAGCTCTTTTCTGAAACAGGACTGCTGTTAAAACCTCTTTGGCTGGTGACCTACAGCTGTACTTGTACTTAAATTGCTTTAAAATTCTTAGAAGTTGCAGATGTGTTGAGAAGCATTGCCTTACAATATGCTTTTGTGACTGCAAAATCGGGTGGGGAGAAAGTAAGCTTTTGCCTTGTGGCAGAAGATAAAATTCCTAGAGAGTGAAGGGTAGAATAAAAGCTCTTAAAGAAACAAGGGTACCTTCAGGTAGTCATCATAATTTCTGTCAAATTGAATGTGAATTTATTTCAGATACCAGAAAGGCTGCAGAGACAGTTAAGTAAAATGAATTTGTCCCTAGAGTTCAAGTACTGAAACATGCCCAGAAAAACTCAAAGAAGTCAAAGGATAATTTTATTTCCTTAGAACATATACTTTTCTTTCAATCCTGCCACTGGGATGTGCAGTTTTTTCTTTTTGTGATTCAACTGTCATGATCTGATAAGGGTGTTCCATGTGGTTACAGGGGTTTTACTTTCTTCAGGTCTTTGATCCTGCTGGTATTATACAGCCTACAGCTAGGTAACCATTTCTGAACCATTTCCAGATTGACCTCATTAAAAGGAAGTAAAATCCTGGAGAAAAAAAATAACAAGAGAACATGTCAATGAGACTGTGGCAGCATGTGGCTTTCTCAGTGAGAACCATGTGGAACTTTGTCACCTCCTTGAGAAGTCCCCTTGCTCATGAGGAGAAACTGACCCTAATGTTCTTCTGGAAGTAACAGGAAAATGATGGGTCTTACAGGGATGACTGCTCTCAAATCCACTTCCAGGATGTCTCAAGTCCATACAAGGTGCTTAAACTCTGGTTACTACACAAAAACAAGCAGACATCCCTTTAACAGGCTCTAGAATCCAGAGTAATTTGGAGAAAGGAAATTTTTACTCATCTGAGTAAAAAAAATTGAAAAAACACTGACAGGTACAGTGAAACACAAGTGTGTTGTTGGAAAGAAAAGCTTTACCCTTTTCATCATAACAGGCTGGACATTACCTCTGAACCTAGCTCAAAAAGAATCTGGTATTGCAACTGCTCAAAAGACGATCACTGCAAAGATGACCAAAAGGTAAACACAGGGAAGGGCACTTACAAGGATTCACTAGGGGTCTTGCACTTCAAATGACACCAGAACTGTAATTCAGATCAAGGTTAACAGTCACTACAGGCAATGATCTTCTCTGTGGTTTTATATGGGCAATGCTGTGCATCAGGGATTCTAATGCAGCTAATATGACCAACTTTTACTGATGGCGATGGAGGCAGAGGTTGAGGGCAAAGCAGCTTTATGAAGTTTGGCCCTATATCTCTGGAAGAGGAAGAAGCCTGGTTGGAGGAAGCTTTCTTAGCACCAAGGAGACTTTCTCACTCCTCTAACCTACCTGTATAGGGATGTTACCATTCGAATGACACAATGATGCAATGTGAAAAAAAGGAATGGTCTTTTTGCCTGAATGATTTTCATTTATTTACACATGAAGGAGCCTGTGATAGAAATCCACAGGCATTGCTGAGATAGAATGAAACAAAACCATTTTGACTTTCTGGTGATCACCAGCTCTGGGAGTTGAAAAAGCCATTGCAAAATACAAAAAAATATCATCCTGGAACTTGAGCTATTAGTGATCTGAGGCTACAATATTTTTTATATCTTGAAGAAGTAGCAACTAAAATTAGAAGACGCTTTGGATGAATCCACTGAATTAAGAAATATTGCTATGAAGCTGAAGAATATTCTCAGTAGACCACTCAGTGTCTTTTAAGAGCAGCAGTGATGAAATAGAAGCATGTGCATTCTGCACAGCACGCTGTTCCCTGAACAACGTAAGGGAAGGAGCAAGTGTGCAATCTCTTCTAAAACCAGAGAGGAAGGCCTTCCAGTCTCAAGTTGCAGGATATGCCTTTGCTTTTAAAGTATAATCATCTGCCCTGCTCCTTTTATCCTCTTTACTAATTTCTCATCCTGCCTCCCCACCACCTTTTTTTTTTTTTTTTAATAAGCTTTTTCAAATATGAACCTTTTGCTTGTCTTCCTTTACCTGAAACAAAAAGTATCTTTCATTGTAAGATCAAAGTAATGTTCCATCTCTCTTGAAAGGAAACAAGATTGTAGCTAAGCTACCAACTGGTGAACAAGTTCAGGAATAGTTCATGGCACTCTAATAGCATGAAAGATGACAGGTTTCTTACGACCGCAGTCAATATCTACAGTTAAAAACACCTGGTTGTCAGATAATCACAATTTGACAGCGCTAAACTAAATATGCTGCTGAGTAAGCAGCACAATCAATGAAGCCCTGATACCAGCTTTCCCACACAACGTCTCCAGTGCAATCATCTTGCTTTTTCCCTAGCTATATTCCCTTCATTTTCTTCTCTACTATGAACTGCCTTCTGTAAGCGTTCTCCAAAAATTCTCACTTTTGCTCAAAAATCTCTTCAATTTGCAGTAATTTCAGTACCCTCTTTGTCCATTAACTAAAAAGGGAGTATACTCTGTGGTAGGTTCAGATAGATGGAGAAATCTGTTACAATAAGCAGATTTTTTCAAAGGTGGTGTAAATTTAAGTATGATTTCTCAACCCAGCAACTAGTTTTCATGAAATTTTATTACATTATTTTTGATACCTCTATCAAATTTAGCTGGTGACAAAAAGTTACTGCTAAGATGAATGGAAAACAATCTTTCAAAATATTTTCTAAGCTTTTTTATTTCTAATTGTGTTTTCTTCTCTGAAGATTTATTTGAGTAGTGGAAATGAGCCCATGAAACTATCAATTCAAAAACTGCTTTAAAAAAGATTTCTACTGGAAATTACTACATTTTGCAAATTGCATTGTAAATAAACTCATTCCGGTAAGTGATAAAAACCCATCCAATTACTTAAACTATACTTTAAAGATTTGAAAATAAAAATGAATTACATACTTCACTGCAGTGATAACAACATTGCGCTTTGGTTCGTTGTCATAGCTCACACTTTCAATGCCATAAACCTGAGCTAATTCATGGATGATTCTGCGGTGATCTCTGTTCATTGGTGGGTAACAATGACTCTTCTTTGTATGCTTGCCCTGAATTCAACAGAAGAGGTTAAGAAAAAAAAAAAGGTGAAGTTTTCCTTCAGGAGAGCCAGGGGGAAGCAAACAAGGAAAAAAAGTGTTTCTACCTCTAAAATTTTGCTGCTATGACAAAATTAGCATCACAAATTGCTAAAACCTCAGTATTGACAGAAAGATCTTCTGAAAATATTCATTTAATTCCCCAAAATTAAATTTTATGTTCCCTATTGTTTTCATCACCTCAAAGTATACACACACCCACACAGAGGTACCTTTTAAGTTTGAAATACAAATCCTGATTACAGTCATTCTACTCAGATCCCAAAAAAACTATACAATATTATTTTTATCTGAATTTGTATTTTTCAGAATCATCTGCCAAGTTCACATCAGACCTAATTTTATTTTGCAGACTGACTTCACAATACATGTATAGCAGATAGCTACAAATATGTCATATTTATCAATCACGTCCGCCTACAAAAGAAGCTATTTATCTGCAAAGTTCATGTAATGGCATCAGTAGATTCTTTATTAAATCAAATCCCAAAGTTCTAGTTTTAATCATTTAATGAAGACTGATAATGCTTGATTCAACCCTAATTATTATATCAACAGTAAAAGAACAAACAAAAAAGCAGGGCCCTATGAGCCCATGTTGGATCAACGGGTTGGATCAATTTATAATAACAAATGCATATAAGGGTGAGTCACTCAGTGCTTCAGTCTGCTTTCATGGATTCAGGACACTGCTTCAGCTTTTGCCTTTGTTAACACTAACAAAGTCTTCTAGGTCTCTGGGCCAACAGAGGGGATATTCAAGGGGAGAACAAACTACCTGTAGCAGAAAAAGTTTGGGTCAGGGGCTTCTACAGAAGTCCCAATCTACGTAAGTTCCTGGGAGTGTAGGCAGTGTATTTAAGGTCACTGAGAGACCAGGATGATATCGCACTTGTCCATCACCTCTGAAAGATTGTGAGAATGGGGTAGGAACCCAGTGACTACAGAAAGGCAATTGTTGCAACTATATACAAACAAGCAAACAAAAAGAACCAAAGAACTATGGGCTGATTAGCTAAAATTCAAATCTGTTTTTAGGTACATGAAGGAGAAAAGCCCCTGGGAACAATCAGTGTGGATTTACAAAAGGTCATCCACCAAAATTAGTGTAAAGACCACCACATGATATAGAACAAGTCATCAGAGGTATATTGCAGCTATTCTGAAAATAAAGGGTTAATAACTGTCTCCTCTTATACTATAAAATTGCTGAGTTACAAATAGTAACTGGACCAGAAACTGTGGTCAACCATTTCTATAAGTTTTCATGTAATCACATGCTGAGAGAATATTATCTTTACTTTGCAATTAACAGTAATAAACCTCCCTGCGATTACAACATTTCCAGCGTAGACACAAGGATTTGAAGAACTCTATAGATTCTGTACCTATTTATGATGGCTAGTATACCTGCTTTAAAAAAATGGTGATGGTTCCATGCTCTGAAAAACAACACAATTCTTGTCCCTATGAAGACAAGAGCTGGATATACATATTCTCTGTCTTTTCTGCTTATGTATATAAAGCATGAAAACTCTGCTATGCTAGATAGAATACATACCAATGAGTGTAGGGCAACAGATGTTTATGATGCAAGCAAAGCCATATATGATAGAGCTGAATCATATTAATGCTAAAACTTTTAAATATCAAAATCCTTTTTATTACTCATTTATCCAGTTAAGCTGAAGTGGGCATTTCCAAAGGTACAATGCAAAAAAAATAGAAGAGTAGAAGTAAAATGTGTAAGCATAAGTAACAGTAATCAGTATGACAGACATAGTACTGATACAGGCAGAGCTACATGAACCATTGATAGATTAGCATGCAAAATATTTTCAATACAAGTAAAGCTCTACAGCTAGAAACAAAGAAAACAAGCCACACATTTAGTGAGAGAATATTTAGGAATCATAATCAACAACCAACCGACTACAGAATAAAGCATAAAGAGACTTGAGGATCATGGCAGAAGAACAACTAAAACCAGTCTCCCCGCATAATGCCATGTCACACATATTAATTCAATCTTTAGCTACATAAACCTGTGGTTTTCAAGATGAAATATGACTCTCACAAGAGAGAAAAGAAAGCCTCTGAGACTTTCACAAAAAAAAAGTTATGCAAGAACTGAGTATAAGGGCAAGTTAACTTTACAGTGCATGGGAAATGTTCCCTTTTATACCATACATGCCACAATTTTGGAGGAAATGAGAGTTGGAGCATGGCCTCCACACATGCTGCCACTTTTATCTTCAAGACAGGCAAGGCGGACACATGGAGCTACAGGCTGGTCAGCCTTGCCTCAATCCCTGGGAAATCTCCTCCTTATGTAACTTGATTTCTGGGAGCTTCTCATACCTTTATGGAATAGCAATTCCCTACAGTCTGATGGGTAGGATGGTACAGAACTGATCCTTGAGATGCTGAACTGTCATGTGGCCCTAAATGGTTCATCCAGATCATGATAAAAGCTAGGTACACTGGGTAATTCTCCCCTTAGTTCAGACAGTAAAAAGACTGTGAGATGTGGTTTGTTTTAATATTTCCCTTCTCTTCTGCAATGTAAATGTTCCTTAACAGACACCACCTGTCTGCTACGTAGGAAGGATTGTTATTTAACAAATAGTTGGTTTGCACTGAGAACTAAAGCACTGGAGATGCTCTTGAGCTCTCTAGCACTCTTATTCTGGTGTATTTGATGTCACTAGGTGCAAATTCAAGACCTGTGGTTTCCCCTTTTTTAATGTAATTACATATCTTGGTTTGATATTAGTATAAGCATATATTTGGTATATGCAATTATATATAGAAATATATATCTGTACACACTTGTGTACATATTTGTGTATTATAAAGGTAATGTATAAAGAAATATGTAAAATAGGATAACCGCAGGCAACACAACACTAGGCAAATTATTCTTAGGTATGACAAGAACAGACAACAATAAATAACAAATAACTATTCTATGCCTCTACTTCCAAGTACCTGAGGTTGGAGGGATAATGAGCATAATCTGTGTCCCAAAGAACAAGAAATTGAGCACGGGGGCAAGAGACCTAGATAAATGAACTAGGAACTCCTGTTAATACTCAAGCAGGAAATACACAGGAGACTGAAGCATGGTCAGGCCACCTGGAATGAATATAAATAAATTGTAAGAGTAAGTAGAAATGAGACAAGGAAGGCCAAGCCCCATCTGGAATTACATCTGGCCAAAGATCTTAAGGACAGAAAGAAGGGCTTCACATACATCAATAACAAAAGGAAAACTAAGGATAATGTAGGCCTATTACCAAACAGAGGTAGTAAGAGACGACACAGAGAAGATGGAGTATGTGAACACCTTCTTTGTATCAGTCTTCAATGACAAGCCCTCAAGAACCTCTGACTCCTGACGAGGGTGAAGGAATGTTGGAAGGAAGAGTTTCTATTGGTCAAGAAGGACTGGGGTTAGAGAACACCTAGGCAAACTTGATATCCACAAGGCCATGAGCCCTGACAGGATGCATCCATGAGTGCTGAGAGCTGGTGGACATCATAGCGAGGCTGCTTACAATCATCTTTGAAAGGTCATGGTGGTCAGGAGAGGTACATGAAGACTGAAAGAAAGCAAACATCACCCCTGTCTTTCCTGAAGGCCAAGAAGAATGACCCTGAGTAACTACAGGCCAGTCAGTCTGTTGTGGTTTTGACACTGGCCAAACACCAGACACCCATAAAAAGCCACTCACTCACCCTCCCCTGCTACAGCTGGGCAGAGGACAGAAAATTTAAGGAAGAGTTCATGAGTTGAGATAAGGACTGGGAGAAAACACTCCAAGGGCAAAACAGGTTCAACTTAGAGATACAAAGTGAATTTATTACTAACAAAATCAGAGCAGGATAATGAGAAGTAAAATAAGCCCTTAAAAAACCTTTTCCCCCAACCCCTTCCTCCTTCCCACCAACAGCACAGGGAGACAGGGGCTGGGGTCAGTTCATCACCCAAGGTTTTCTTCCGCTTGGCTCAGGGAGAGTAGTCATTTCCCTGTGAGACGGTGGGGTCCCTTCCCATGGGAGACAGTTCTCCACAAACTTCTCCAGAGTGGTTCCAATCTCAAAAGCAGCAGTCCTCCCAAAACTGCTGCAACATGAATTCCTCCCCTGGGCAAACAATCCACTCCAAACTTCTATGGTGTGGGTCACTCTTTCACAGGGTGCAGTCTTCCAAGGACAGGCTGCTCCAGCTTGGAAGCAGGGGCCCTCTCTCTCCACTAGGTCTCCTGCTGGATTACAGCCTCCGCTAGAGGCATCCACCCACTCTGGCATGGGCACTTCCCCCACGGGCTGCAAGTGGATCTCTGCATCCCCTGTGAACCTCCATGGGCTGCAGGGGCACAGCTGCTTCACCATGGTCTTCACCATGGCCTGCACAGGAATCTCAGCTCTTGCACCTGGAGCACATCCTCCCCTTCCTTCTCCACTTACCTTGGTGTCTTCATGTTGTCTCCCTCACATGTTCACACCTCCTCCTCTTCTAAAGCTGGAATTAAAACTGCACCACCTTTGTTTTGATTTCTTCTTAAATATATTCTCACAGAGGCATTACCATCACTTCTAATTGGCCTAGCCTTGGCCAGTGGCATATCCATCTTCAGAGCCATCAGGGATTGGCTCTGTCAGACTTGGAGGAAGCTTCGAGCAGCTTCTCATAGAAGTCACCTCCATGGCCCCCCTCTCCCTTCCCCCACTACCAAAGACCGGGCTGTGAAAACCAACACACAGTCTCACATCAGTCTCTGGAAAGGTGATGGGAATGGTTCATCCTGGAGGTCATAATGGGATGACAAGAAAGTGATCAGGATTAGTTCGTATGGATTCACCAAAGGAAAACCATGCTTAACCGATCAGACTACAGTAAGACAACTATCTATCCCCTGGATAGATAGGGGGAGAGCACCGGATATTGTCTACCTGGACTTCAGAAGGATTTTTTGACACTGTGTCCTGTGACATCCTCATGCATAAACTCAGGAAGTATAAACTGGATGAGTAGACGAGTGTAGCAAGAACTGGCTGAACAGCAGACCTCTGAGGGTTGTGATCAGTGGCAGAAGGTCTAGTTGGGGGTCTGTAACTAGCAGTGCTCCCCAGTGGTCAGTACTGGCTCTAAAATTGTTTTAACTTACTCATCAAAGACTTGGGTGAAGGGGCAGATACCTCCTAAGCAAGTTCACTGATGACCCAAAGCTGGGGGGGAGTGGCGGGCGCCCCAGAGTGTTGTGTAGCCCTTCAGAAGGATGTCAACAGACTGGAGGGATGGGCAGAGAGGAACATTCTGAAATTCTTTACAGGAAAATATAGAGTCCTACACTTGGGGAGGAAGAATCCCATGCCCCAATATAGGCTGGGGGCTGACTTGCCAGGAAGCAGCTCTTCAGACAAGGATCTGGAGGTGCTGGTAGGCAGCAAGTTGTCCATGAGACAGCATTGTGCCTTTGTGGCATAAGGCCAATGACATGATGCACTAGGAAGAGTGTGACCATGAGAGATGATCCTGCCCCTCTACTCAGTCCTGGTGAGGCCTCGCCTGGAATGCAGTGTCCAGTACTGGGCTCCTCAGTACAAGAGAGAAATAGAGCTCCTGGAGCAAGTCAAGCAAAGGGCTGCAAAGATGATAGGGGACTGGACCATCTCATGAGGACAGGCTGAGAGAGTTGGGCCTATTTAGATTCAAGAGAAGATGACAGATAGGATTTTATTTATTATTATTTCTTTTGTCAATAAGTATCTGAAAGTAGTGTCAAGAGGATGGAGTCCAGCTCCTCTCAGTTGTGCCAACAAACTGGAAAAGAGGCACCAGGCAGAAACAGGAAGTTCCACGTGAACATGACAAAGAACTTCTTTACTGTGCAGGTGACTGAGCACTGAAACAGATTGCCCAGTGAGGTTATGGAGTCTCCCTCACTGGACCTCTTACAGAACTGTCTGGATGCAACCCCATGCAATGTGTTCTAGGATGACCCCACTTGAGCTGGAAGGGTGTATTGGATGACCCCACTGCGGTCCCTTCCAACTTTACCCATTCTGTGATAACTAGACACAGATTTACTCATTTTAGACTCTCATTCCAATAATGAAAACAATAGGCAAAACATTAGACAGATGGACAAGCACAAAGATTGCTTAAGAAACACCATCCATAATTTTTTGAAGGAATAAAGACAAGTAACTGTCCTTAGGGCCTAGGGCGACCAAAATTATGCTTTCTACAGAAGATTAGCTCCTTCTTGAGCTAAGGGTAACTGAGGATAATATAGTTTACATAGTTCTTTGAACCACATATACTGGGTCTTTCATGGTGCAGCAGCAAGCCAACCTGATAGACCTGAAGGTGGTATCACTGAAAAATGTATGATTGTGTCAGTGGTAACAATCTCTGTGAGTATACTGGAGTCATCCAAACACTGGCTGAATCCAGGTTTTCTTATGGAAGGACAACCTCATGCCCTGGCAAATATAGGAAGTTATCAAAAAATTTTTGAGCAAGCTCCACTACAGGGATCAGAAGTACCTTGGCTTTCCTCCTCAAAGACTGAATGTTTAAACATAATCTTTGACAATTCATATTTTATTAATGGAGATCCAAAAATTGATGATAATCCATTGATACATTAAAGCCTAGCACTGCTTGAATCTTTAAGCAAAGTTTGGCACCAAAGTGACCCTGAACTACTAGGACTCCTAAAAATTTTGGTCTTTTTACAATTAAACTGTGTACTATTCTGGAGCCCAAGCAGATCTAGTGTCAACTCATAACTACTAGTATTAACAAAGTTTAGTAATATCAAACTCCCCCCAAACTAAACCAATTCTTAGAATCCATACAGAGTTTCTGAATACTGACCTTATTCACAGCTTCCACGAGCATTCTCATTTCCCTCTCAATGTCACTTACAAATTTTATATCCTTCCTGCAAGAACAGCATTCTAGGTTAACAAGGCAAGAGAGTGCACAAAGATAAAATATCTTCATATTTTGTAATATTTTTCAACAAGAACAAAATTAAAGAACACAACTGATTGAAGCAGAAGCTTCACTCACATTAAAAGACTGTTAGTGTGTCATCACTATTACAAAAATAATTATTTCCCCTTCAACAACTGGAACCCAGAATAAAATTCTATTACGTGGTTCTACTGTCTGACAATACAATTCGACATTTTCATATGAATAATGTAGATTTTAAAGTTGTCATTTTGATTTTTTTCATTACTTGTCATTAATTTACTTAATTACAATACATGATGAGACACAAAAATGGGGATAGGGTAAACAGAGTAGAGTTCTTTTCCAAGACAGAGGAAAAGTTCGCTGACTTTGGTCTTCAGGTCACTTAGTATAACGAATTATTAAGAATGCAAGAAGCAGCATAAAGCTACTTGCAAGCAAACAAAACATTCTTGATGTGAGATACTAAGGATTTGTTTGAAGTATTTTTTTGTAACTAGCTTCATCACAGTACTTCAAGTCTTTCACTTAAGGGCAAACTTTCTGCTCTGTTCTTAAATAAGCAGGTAAACTAACTCTAAAAGTAAGGTTGCTATTTGTTAGGCCACCATTCCCATGGGGAAAAAAGGCTACCTGAAGATTTCATATCTCAAAGCTGGTTGGTAATAAATAATTCTTCAAAAACCAGGCACTATTCCATACCAACACCGTACCACTTTGTGAATGATGTCAGAATTTAACCAGTCCAGAAGTGCCTACCAAAGCAAGCACAACTATCTTTTGTAGATGACCTACCAAAATTCCAGATGCTGAAGTGAATGTATCATCATAAGACCAAGGTGTCTCAAACAAATTGTGCAAAATGACAACATTGAATAGCTCAGCTATCAACATCACTTGATCAGATACAATGGACTTTGCCCATCACTGGTAAAACTTCAAGGTTTAGCAACAGTACATGGACATTGTGTGTAGCTATGAGAACATCTGGGTCTTCAGTAGGGAGAAGTCTAACACTGGAAGAATTGGAAAAAGGACCTGGACTGGTAAAGTTAAAAGGAAAGGGATCTCCAGACACCTATGGTGTCAAATACAGAGTCAGCTCATGGTATGAGGAAAGAATATTACACCAATAATCTCAAGTTCAAAAAAACCCCAATCCCCAAACAAAAAACCCCAATCCAACAACAAAAAACCTAACCAAAATCACTGATACCTTTAGGATTCAGAGGGTTAGAAAGCACATACTATACAGAATGCCAGCCAAGGACACTGAAATTTCAAGGTGAAGTGATCATGGCAGATAAGAAAAAAATGTAATCAACAATCCAATGAGAGGGTCCACCAGCATCTGATGTATAACATTTAAAAGCATACTAAGGAAGCACTGGCGGATACATAAAAAAAAAAAAAAGCCCTTCAGGAGTCTATAAAACCAGAAATTTTCATAGTCCATAATACAGTGGGGTTTTGCACAGGTGGGGGTAAACTAAGAAAATTAACTTCTGTGTAGCTCCAGGTGGCTAGATATTCCACATGTTCTCTCTTTCTCCAGTAGTCTTAATTCATCAGATATCAGTCTCAATATCATCCATGTCTAACTGGACACTGCTACTTGTGCCAGTCTATCCTCCAGCTTCATGTCAAGAGATCAACCTGAGCATTTGCTTACTCTCTATGTCTAGTTCTGGAGCTTCTTAGAAAGGTCAGTGCTGAAGTGTCCACCCAGTGGATCTGTACCCCCTGATTTGTGCTTAGTTGGTACAGTCATCTCCATGCTACAAAATGGATTCCCCGTTGCAGCAGAGTATCTCTTCATGTCCTTTTGACTCCTTATCAGACCCTGACAAACACATCAGCAAGGTCAGCATGCAGCAGCATTACCATGCTATTCCTGATGCCCCCTTCTCCTATCACTGTCCTAAAAAGGAGACATATTATCTTGGCATGCTTACAATTACTTATCTTCCTCCTGTTCCCTGGAGTTGTATTGCATTTTGGGAGCTTTTCTGTAACTAAAGATTACACCTCAAAATCAGGAATTGTCTCAGCTCTCTCAAGTTTTCTTCATTTGTGGATATACATTTCTTTCAGCTCTTGACAATGTATCAGCTACACAGATCAATTAATTGCCTAAAGGAGATAATATGCCATTCCAGTAATGACTTTGGCAGCTGCTGCCTTCTTGAGGCAGTGACTCTGAATGCACAGGGAGGCATCTGTCATGCTTCTCCATCATTCTAAGATCGCATTTGTAACTTATGCTCTGCAGAAAACCACAAGCCTTGAACTCCTGCATTACCGGAGTGATGCCTTCAAGCAAGAATTAATCTGTCAAAAAATTATTGAAAATGCTGAGTCACCTGAAAAACATACTCTAACAGATACAATTTCTGGATGCTGCCAGCATGATGGAAAGCCAAATCTTTTGCTAGACTGCTGAGATAAGAGATCATCAAGAGCAGTCAAGGAAGTAAATTCATAGAGCCATAGATTTCAAAAATTGCAGATTGCTGCTCTTGTAAAGAGAGCTATGTTAATGTAAGGAGGAAACATTTATCTTTAAAACTAGATAAATGAAATCCAGTAATTCAATGTACAAAGTAATTGACTTGAAGACTAACAAAAACTTTTGCTTTAGCTATGAATCAGTAAGAATAGCCTTGGTGTATTAGTTCATTGTAAATTACCAGTATAAAGTGGCTACAAAGGAAACTCAAACAAAATTACTGAAAGAACAAGGAGGAGCATGGAAGCATTAGGGGTACTTTTCAAGGTATTTGTTCGACCATCTGGAATAGAGTGCATGACTGGTCAGTTCTGTTCATGAAAGATGAACACTGCACTATGGGTAGTGGCTCACAGAAAGATAAGATAGAATTCTACTCTAAAAAAACACAAGAGACTACACACACAATGTAAAATTTTTGCTTTCTTACTGTATTGAAAATGTGTCCTGTGTTTTCAGAAAAAGGTAAAGCAAATATATTCTATATGCAACTAAGATAACAGTCCTTATAAAATAGTACTTTTAAGTGCAAATACTAATAAAACGGTAGCTCCACAATGAAAACATTCAGCTCCTATTTTGCAGTGGGCTCATCAGTTGGAATTAAAGAAGATGTAACTTACTCTTAAATTCTGAGTGGTTGCTTATGTAAAATTTTCACTTAACACATCAGCAAATAAAATAAAGGATTTTCAAGTAGCAAACATCCTTACAAAACCATGGTATTTATGCAGCATTAGAATACTGGAGCAAGAACAAAACATATTAAGCTGTTCTAAAAAATTTAGACCTGGTAAAAGCTAATGTCATGCCCACAAACACATACAAGACTAAAAACTCTTAGATGACGCATCATTTAAACATCTTTTAAAAATGTGTTTGATCCCTCCCTGTCATTCCAGATTGCAAAGTATTTATTGGTGTGATGTTTTTGATATTACCTTGTTTTCACATTGCCTCATTTTAGAATGTTGTAGTCTAGCAACCCTCTATGCAGTCACACTGGCACAGGCTTCACTCTGCATCCAACATTTTATTAATTCCATTTCTTTATTTTTAAAATAAAAGTAAGGCAAAAAAATAAATAAGACTGGTGGAGAGAAGAATGGCAGGCTATGAGAGCATATTTCATTATTTAGCCATTGCTTTTGTCTTCGTTTTGAAATGTTTACAAGGAGCATGAAGATGGAAGTTGGTTCTGTGTAAAAGCAGCTGAGATGTGAGAAGTACAGATACTGATTCATAGTGAGAATGGTGTAAAATGATGTTCCCATTCTAAATCCGGTCTTGTTACAGAACAAAGCAATCTGTCAGGCACTTCTTACTTTTCAAGTTCACATTTTGGAGGTCTTGAGAAAGGCACATCAACTGCCATGTACTGCTAAGGAGGCTATTTTTAGAAGAGTAAATAGAACTGTTCTGCATTTCCCATCTTGCTCTCAATACTGTTGATTTATGACACCTGCCATCATTAGAACACATACCTTGCATCTTCTTTTAAAAGGTCACTGTACTTTGGTCCAGAAGAACGGATATTAAAAGGATCAGAATTATCATCTATTTCAAGAGCTTCAGCAAGGCGCCTAAATTTGAGGGTAGGAGGAAAAAAACCCAAAATATAACAAAAACCACTGCGGTCCCTAAAAACATATAAATCCTCCCAACATTCCACACATGTCAAAGAGTAAGGTTTCAGGTTACTAATACAAACGAATGGCTTGAAAAAGATGGTCTGTGCATTTGAAACTACTCATTTAGAACTAAAATATTATAGCAAGATTTCTGATCACTCAATATAGGTCTTTCTAATAGAAATCATCTCCACATTTATCTGTACTCTAGGTCATCCAGAAAAGGATTTCTTATCCACATAGAATTTACTTTCCAAACCTAGATGGCTTCTGTTAAAAACCAAACCAAACCAAACAAACAAAAACGAACAACCCCCCCAAAACTGAAACAAAACAAAAACCCAAACTAACAAACAAACAAACAGAACCCCACAAAACCAAAAAAAACCCACCAAAAAAAAACCCCACAGAAACAAAACCCCAAAACACACCATGCAAGTTAATTGCCCACCTATTCCTCTGAAGAGCTAAGCATTCTTCATCACATTGCAACCTGAATCATGAAAGAAAAATACAATTAGAATCACTGCTGCTACTAATATGTTTCAAGCTGTAGCTTGGTGTCATATCATCACAGTCTAAAAGAAGTAAAAAGAGTGTGGGAGTATACTTTATTGTATTAGAACAGATAGTAGAGCTAAAAATAAACAAACAAACAACAATCAAAAATCTTTGAGCATCCCAATCCCTTCTCCAGGTCTTGAACAGCAACAGCAATTGCCAAAGTTGCATAGGAACTGAGAAAAAAGCTTGTGAACTAGATGCTATATTGGTAAATTTTATCAATTGAGAAAAGAATGTAGTTGATAGGAGCATTGAGGGGATGCTAGGAAGGACTGGAAATCAGCAATGGAAGATGTCACAAGGTCACTTACTACTATGAATCTGAAAAAATTATCAGTCAGGAAAAAACAGAAAGTTAGATGTGTATGGAAGATTATGATGAACCACAAACAGTATTTCAACTGAACCCCTAATTTCTAGTGTCAGCAGAGCTATGAATTTCAGTTTTCTGTCTCATCTTTGAAAGGTATTTCATAATTTTGAGGGATTGACATGCTGGAGAAGAATCAGGAATTACCTACAGAGAAAACGGGTTCAAACTGGTTTATTCAGTGGCATGTATTATGTTTGGAGACAAATAGTTCCAGGATCCAGAACTTCTGATGGCTTTCTTGAAGGAGAGAGAAGAAAGCTAACATACTTGCACTCTTAAGATCAACCTGGTACTGTTTAAAGTCATTTGCCTGAAGAATTACTTTTCCTCCTCTAAAAGAGGAATGTTGCCAGTTTAAAAAAGCTACTCTAGGTCTGATCAAATTTGTCACAAGAAAAATCCCAAGCCCTAATAAGAAATCTAAGCTAAAGTGTTAAGTATGTCTACAGACAGGACAAGAGAGTGAAACAAAGAAAATCCCTGCAGCTTGTAGAAAACATTCTGTTATTGTAAATTAATGAAGCAGATTTATACATTACTTTGAAAATACCGGGGGTTTGACAATAAACTACAAATTTTAGACTACATATTTTATGTAGCACCATCTCTTTTTCCCCTGCCCCAGTATTCGGTAGACCAAAAAAAAAGGAGAAGGGAGAATACTTCCTCTGACAGTCCTTGAATAAAGGCTACCTACCACAGTTTTAGATATCATATTAGGAAAGTCTTGTACAAAGGAAAGTAATCTCTGGTAATTTCAACTGTTCAAGGAAAGGGTAGTGTCTCTCCACACAGAAAGATACGTGTCAGTTACTACAACACAACAGCTAAAGTTCTTGAAGTATACTGGCACTAACTTTTGACACAGGAAGTCATGAAGCAACTATACAGGAAATGTCACTACTTTGATTTTACACAATATGAAGGAACATTAGATTTTAACACACATGATAAACTGACTCTGAAATAATCAAATTAAATGTAAAAAAGAAGACACGGTAATAGAAAGAAACTAAAACCAGAGAATAGGGACTTCAAGGGCAAAGACTTCAGTAAGTCAAGTTTCTGACAGAAGGATGTTGGAGAAAGTTGACAACTCCATAAAGAAATTATATGAAAAGTAAAAGGACAAGTTATTCCAATCCTGAGGAACATGAGGAAAAAGAGAAAATCACCTAACTGACGTCACAAGTGTTACTGTGACTTAATATCGGGTTTGTGGCGCCAGCCAAGATGAGAACACCAAAGCACCAATCAAACTGAAACAGAAATGTAAAAAATTCTGGAAAGGGTAATACAAAAATATTATAAATAATAAAATTATGACTAGGAGAAAATATGGCCTATCAATAATCCAGAAAGAAAAACTGGATGCTGAAACAGAAGATAATATCTATTGTCCCGCCTAGATATCTGAAAAAAAAAATCCAGAGGAACTCCAACTGAGTTGGCTGAGTAGAAAAACCTCTGAACCTACAGCTGTATTGATCCACAAGTGATTGTAACAACCAGTCAGACAATGACAGAGAACTCACTTTGCATGAAAGCAAAAACAGTTGTATTGTTCCACACATGATTATAACCACACATGATTATAACCACCCATCACACAACTCATTCATCATGAAAGCAAAACCATGAACCACTAAGGAATTGAAAAATACTCTTTTAGAAGTATTGCTGAAGCACAGTCAGGCTGCATAGGAAGACTGTAATTCTTCCTATTACAGCTGGCATTTTTACCACCATTATTCTGTATTTTGCATGTATGCTTCAGGTACACACAAGGGCTTCAAATACATTTCCACATGTATCTCCTTACCTGGCCTGCTTCATTTCTTTCTTCGTAATAAGCCTACTGATTTCCACTGAATCCCCAAGCTGTAGATCTGTTAGTTTAGTTGCTATAGATATAGCAGCTATTCTGTAAAAGAAGAGCATTGGATTTCATTTGAGGCAACACACAAACCCCTGAAAAGGTATATAAAGGTGCAGATTAAACCTCTACGTGGAAGAAGACAGACTGATTGTTTTCTCATCAGATTACAGAATGGAACTCTAATTCTACATCACCAAGTTTTAAGAGTCTAATCTAGTTATATATATCAAGAGTTTACTCTCATCTCCCTCAAATAGGAGTAACATTAACAAATGGACATGCAAATTGAAATTAGGCAAGGCAAATACTCTTTGTCCTCACTTGCTTAATATACAAACTAGAGCTGACCATACAGCTTTAACTATCCTTTTATATGATTCTTCCTTAACTGTGTGCAACTAAAATCTGTAAAGCTAATTTATAAAGTACTTAGAAATTTGCTTAGAAAATACGGTTAACACAATCCACAAGGAAAGGACAAAATGCCTACTGAGATTGTTACTATTTTCTTTATAAAGATTCTTCCTAATTCCCTTCAAGAACAAGTCCTCCCAGTCTCTTTTGCTTGCTAAGATTTGTATGATTAAATATACAGGAATTCTTTATGGAAATATCCCACATAATTTTCAAACAAAGTCCTAAAAAATTAAACATTCTCTCCTCTTGAACTATCTTTTCTGTTAAATTCATATAAAAGAATATGTTCTTTGTATATGTTTATCTCTGTATGTTTTGCATCACATTCAAAGAACCAATCATCTGTCAGGAAGGAGGCTAATCATATTAAATAAAAATATCACTGAGAGGCATCATCAGCTTTGTATTTATCAGGTGATGACAAAATCTAGGTAATGGGACATTAGACATTACATGACAACATCATTTGTACCATATGTACAGATATAGCAGCAGATATAGCAACAGATATTTCCTGTTCCCTTGGGCATTCTTTCACCAACATTCACTGACAAAGCCCAAAGCTGCTTCATCATTCCTCTAACATCTCTAAGAAAGCTTGGATACTCCACTAATTTGCTGACCTTTACTTTGTTGTGGGTTTTTTGTTAATGGTTTTTGTTGTTGTTGTTGTTTTGGTTCAGTGGTAGGTAGGAACAAAAGCAAAACTTACCTCCACAAAATCAGAATATGTTAATCTTTCAGGAACCTGAACTGCTGGCGCTATCAAATTTAACTGGCATTTAATGCTGCTTCTGTTACTATCATGAGTCAAGAGTAATTTGTAAGCCCATATGAACACATTTTAACTGATACAAGTATCTGCTTTAAACAGAACTGTTTCTTTCACTTTCTCTCAATTTGGGCTCTGATTAGAGAAACATATATGTATTCACCTTATGCATGCAAGAACTCTCATTGGCTTCAAAGAACGATTTTCCTTGCATTAATATTTTTGCAGTGCCTGAGCTATAAAACAGCAGAGAAATAACAGCCTTCGAAAATCTGGACTTGTATGTTATCTTCCAAAATTATCATTAATGACAAGCATTTGCCAATTTAAACTGGTATTTCAAAGCTGAGTCAGTCTTCTGATTTGTATTCAGTGAGACAAATCTTAAAAATACCAAACTCCTGTACATGTATCTTGCATTCAACTTAGTACTGACTACAACTGCTCTTAATTGTTTCTGATTAGCACATTTTTCTCCTTGGTTTCATTAGGTAACATTAAGTGCTTATGCTAAGCCATCTTCTGTCAGAACTTGAATATGGACAGTGTTCAGTAGAACCAAAGCAGCATACCCTAAGTTGGGCTAAGATAAAAAAAGGCCCTCAGATACCAGTTCCAAATAAAACCATCCTTAACAAGCTTTCTTTGAAAGACAGGAAGAATCTCTGGCTTTGGTTACCTAACAACTAGGATACAGAGCAGAACTCTGATCACATATCAACCCCCTAGATTAACTTTTTTTACTGCCTTTCAATCACAGCCTCAGAATAAGATTTTTTTGACGATTATTATTACTGTTCTGCTATATTAATTTCCAAAGTTCCAAAGCCCCACTTTTCTCTTCCTTGTCCATTCCTTGCTCTCATATGAGAGAGAGAAACAAGTTTCGAAATAGGATCTGGAGAGTATTGCAATAAATGGAGATGGGTAGGGCTCAGTTTACATATTAAAACCAAGACTGAGATGCCAAAGCTCTCCTGCCTAAATTTAGCTATTTCAGAATTACTTTAAATCACTCTTTAGCATCCATCATCTCTATTGACTAGGTTCCATCACACATGACTGGAAACTGTGACAGCAAGCCACACGTGGACTGCAATCATCTACATTCAGGAGCCTGACTCTGGACTTGACAAATTAGTCTGTACCTAATTGCTCTGTGTGAGTAGAACAGAATTCCACAAATGGGAGAGTCAAGCTTTCACACACCACCACAGTTAGACTAACAATCATGAAGAAAGAAATGTGTTCTAATATAGCATAGCTATACATATGAAAAAGATCAAGGAAATGCCAAAACCCCCCCAAAACCACTATATGTCAAAGTACAAAAAAAGTGAAAAAGCTTCTGAACTAAATATATTTAGTCAAGTCTACAATTTAATAAAACTGTGAAGTAGTAAGTCTAGGAATTAAAAGAATTATTACTGTACCAACCTTTGATATGTATTGGATGCTTCTGAGCAAATCATACTCTCCTTTCTTCTTCCACACTCACATTGAAGATCAACCTGCCATATCACACAAATGAGGAGCTTTTTTAAAGTTTCGGTTTTTTATGACCATGGAGAGGTGTGAAGGATATAAATTTATTAATTTTACAAGCCCCATTTTAGTGGAATAATGGCTAACTATTAAAAAAAATCAGTATTTTAAGTTTACAGAGAAAATGTCATGACATCAATATGCAAACATGTCATAACTGTAACTGGCTGATAATTAAACCATACAATTACCCAGTGACTTTGCAGTGAATTTTCTTTGCGTATCTAACCTTGGCACAGCAGGATGTCATTGGGCAAGGTGAAGAAGGATGACATGGAGCCATACATGGATGATTACAGTACAGCCTCGGAATAATACATGGCTGTTTACACTCTTCATCTATAAGACACTCTCCTTTATGACAGATCCTCTTACACTTGTGCATTCCACATTTTAACATTTGATTGCAGCGAAGTCCACAGGAAATGTCAGTGAGATGACAAGGAATATTACTTCTCAGCTGAAAGAGGAAAGGAAAAAGATGACAACAGTAAAACAGTAAAAATTACTAGTGGAAATCTCAAAGTGCTTTTACTATTCACACCTTCATTTGGCACTGTCCACGTAAGAATCTTATTGCTAAAAGATCTGAGATCAAAGAATGAGTTTTACTTTATACCATAGTCCAATACAGCAGTTGGTTTGAATGCATATGAAATAAAATATATACTTCTCCAACTGAACCACATTAAACTACAACTCCAGTAACATATTCCATTCCAAAGAAGCCAAAAAAACCCTAAGCCTACAGTCCTAGAAAATTATTTCGTATTCAAAAACATGAATTGTCCAGACTTACTTCATGCTTGCCCATACACCATTTCTGAGTGAGATAGGTACAGGGGGGACATTTCTCCTCACTATGACATGAATGGTACACTGCAGTCACAGAAATGTAAGAGTCATAACAGTTTTATTAGCATACTTCAGTTGAATGCATTAAAGGAGACAGTAAAGACTATTAAACATGAGTTTACATTTCAAAACTACACAATTTATGGGGAAGGACAATATTTCATACAAGAATAATACTTACAAAGTATTTATAATACTTTAAAAATTATGATGGCAAGTGTTTAGGTAAATACTCTCTATAATTTCTAAATTAAATAGCAAGTGATTTTCTAACTTGTAAGCAGGGTTATACTCTCAGGAAGAATTTGTCAGAAACTATCTATTTGACCCATGCTATTTATTTTGTGATCAGGTAATGTAATTCCAAGGAACATAGCAACTAACTGTTCATTAGATTATCCTACTGTTTCAATAGAACATTTTATCTTTGGAATACAGCATTTAATGTATTGTGACTATTAATAACAACCAGAAAAACCGCGAGTGCTTTGACCAGTAAGTAGTACTCTTGTAGTATTCATTGCAAATTTTTAGCTGGATGGCTGGAGTGGAGTGGAGTGGAAATGTAGACTGCTGGAAATATATTTTCAAATAGAGCTATGTACACTCTTCTACATTTTGATTAAAACAACCTGAAATTTTTTAAAAAATTTTAAAACCCCACCCAACAAAACCAACCAAACAAAAGACCCAAACAAACAACAACAAACCCCCAAAAATGCCAATCAAAACCAAATAGCCGGACTTACCTGGATGATCACAGTCATGCGGCCTGGTGCATGTTTTTTTACACTCTGGTGGCTGAGTGCCACAGGGAACAGGAGGGTAAATCACAGATTCACCACAATAACAAGTTAACTCATCAAAACCTGAAAAAAAAGTCAAATATATCCTAATGGCTATATGTATTTGCATGTTTCCCTCTGAGAAATCTTTACATAACATGCAAATGTTTTACTCCAGCTTTGGGGGTTTTTGTATTGAGCATTAATATTTGAAATTCATTAATTTATTAGCTCCTACAAGAAAAGCAGACTATGTTGACTTGGTTAGGAATTATGCTTGGCTTTTAGAGTGGTTCTTTGACATCAACATTTTGAACCAGAGCAAGCAAAATGCTCATGTCAAGTTGAAAGCTTTGCTGTTCTACCTTTGACTTAAAAAAAGGGAGGTATCTATTGAATTCCCTTCTGGAAGGTACATCATTGAAATTTTGTGTTCCAAACTTCCCCCTGACTTTTTCACTTTTTCAGAACACTGTTTAGTTTTTGTCATTTTGCCAAGCCCTGAATATAGTACCAGAAACATTCCGAAGAAAATTACCAAAAGACAGCAAGTCTTCTTCATGCCATTTATGCCATGGATCCTCATAAGCATCTTACAAACCTGTCCAAATACTTCAAATCCAACTTGGTATGTTTTAGAGGTTCTCTGTCTAAGGTAGTACCCATTTTATTCTGCGTGCGCTTTTTTATCTTCCATGTTTGGGAAACAAGTTTTAAACTCTTATAAAGATCCAAATCTCAGTGATAAACAAAGCACTAGAAGTACTTAGATACACCACCTCAAAGAAAACTTAATACTGCACAAAAATTAATACAATTCATTGCTTCTTTTCAGACTATAAAGAAACTGGGAGACTGACTAGAATGCAAACTACAGTTCAAACAGATGAATGCTTAGAAAAACAGAACACTAAGAAAACATTTGACATCATATAGAAGATCTGAGAACAAAAAGAGAATATGGTTGGTCTATAAATGAATAAAGAGGTAGTGGATCAGGGAGAAGGACAGAAAATGGTGGAGGAGGAGGTAAGAGAATAAAGGGGCAACAAAACCACAAAACTACAATTCTAACCTGAAGGAGAAGATGAGTGTGTTAAGGGAGCTTCTGAATTAAGCAAGTTCTCTAACTCTGGAATCACAGGATTCTTCCTTCCTAGTCTACCAAAGCAAAACCTGTTGAACTCTAAACACCCAAATGTTCCTACTGTCCCACTTCTACAGATCAATATGCAAGTCCAGCCTACAGCAAGACTGAACACACATTCCAGAGAGACAAGATACACAATACATACATAGCAATAAGATGAATACAAAGACTAACACAAAGCCAACTGAACAACAAGATTAATGTAAAGAGGGATACCAACAGCTAAGTCCTCTTCCTCCTCTTCAGCTCATCAGGATAGAAGCTTTTTAGTAAACACACATACACACACACACACACACAGAGCTCACTCCAAATTCACATGCACACCACATTCATGAATCTGAAATACTAGCACAGGCTCTGTCTAATATCCATGCCTGGACAGACTCCTTTCCCAGGCACTGGCTGAAACCTAGGGTATTTCCAGAGGCAGATCTCCTCTGACTAGCTATTTAATCCAGCTTTGAAGCAAGCTTGTTAGCAAATTGTACACAAGCCCTCATCTTTCCATATGTTGGCACCCAGATCAAGGGGCCCCTAAAACTTACGATCCTGTGCTCCAACTGCTGGCACACAGTATACATCAGTATGGTCTCTCAGTTGATAGCATAAAGACTATGTGCTCCCATGATCTGCAGCCAGCTGTTGGCACTCAAGAACCCTCACACACTGAACAGAGAATGAGACTACACTGAGAAGATATTAAATCTTAACTATGACAGAATAGACAGTGAACATGAGGTGCACAGATCACTGTCAGATAAGTAAGTTGACCAACAGCTTCATTTGTGCAAATGGTGTCTTTTTATTTTGCCTTTTCTCCATTTGTCCATGCATCCACCTTGATTTCTCCCACATAATCTAACAAAATATTTTTTCCCCATTAAAGTGACTCAAACCTGGCTGGATGCCCTGCACCCACTAAAGCTGCTCTATCACTTCCCTCCATAGACAGGAAAAAATATAATGAACGGTTCATGAGCTGAGATAAGGACCAGGAGAGGTCACTCACCAAATACCATCATGGGCAAAACAGACTCAACTTGGGGATACTAACTGAATTTATTTCTAATAAAAGGAGATCAGGATATTGAGAAGTAATATAAATCTTAAAAACACCTTTACCCCACCCCTCCTTCTTTCCCAGGCTCTACTTCCTGTAGACTGGAGGGGGGTGGCAACAGGGGACAGGGAATGGGGGTTACAGGCAGTTGATCGCACATTGTTCCAGCACTTGATCACACATTCCTGCTGTTGCTTGGGGAGAAGAGTCCTCCCCTGCTCCACCATTGGGTCCCTCCCATGGGGAGCTCTCCATGAACATCTCCAACATGAGTCCGTCCTGCATGAAACAGTTCTCTACAAACTGCTCCAGTGCAGGTCACTGTTTCATAGGGTGCAGTCCTTCAGGCGAAGCCTGCTCCAATGTGGGTCCCCCCCAAGAAGGTCACAGGTCCTACCAGGAAATCTGCTCTAGCGTGAGCTCCTCTCTCCACAGGTCTGCAGGACCCCACCAGGAGCCTGCTCCAGCACAAGACTCCCACCAGTTCACAGCCTCTTTCGGGCATCCACCTGCTCAAGCATGGGCTTCCTCTGTAAGTTGCAGATGGATTTCTGTATCCCTGTTGACCTCCATGTGCGGCATGGGCACAGCTGCTTCACCATGGTCTTCCCCAACCATGGGGAAGGGAAAGCTTCAGCACCTGGAGCACCTTCTCCCCCTCCTTTTTCACTGACCTTAATGTCTGCATAGTTGTCTCCTCTCTTCTCTGGCTGCAATTACATCTGTTCAATAACTTTTTTCCTTCTTAAATATGTTATCACAGAGATGTTACTTTCATTCTTGATTGTTTTGGCCTTGTTCAGTGGTGGGTCCATCTTGGAACCAGCTGGCATTTACTCCGCTGGACATGAGGGAAGCTTCTAGCAGCTTTCCACAGAAGGTCCTCCAGTAGCCCCTCACTTCCAAACCCTGGATGCAAACTCAGTATACCCACTGGCCCCAGTTCAGCTATATCTGTATCCAAATCTGCTGTTTCTGCTATCAGAAAGCTAAACCAGCATCAGACAACTATCAAAGTTCTGTTGGCCTTGCAAAATTCCACTGCCAAAAAGGCTCCCTATCCCCTCCTCCAATTACTTGTAAAGCTCAGACCTCTCTCACCCTTATGGGTGAGGAATAGATACAACAGTTCCTAATAAAAACTTTTTTCAGCTTTTCAGTGTTTCTTGTTATGTTCAGAAATTTTTCAAGTCTGGTTATTTTTTATGATCTATTCCATCAGCCAAATCTCAGGCCAGGTCCTACTCATTTGCCCATGTATCTTAAAGTACAGCAGTTAGCAAAAGGAATTGCAATTTTCATCTAAGGAGATTAAATTACAATAAATTCCAGCAAATAAGAATGCTAGGGAGAACAAAATGGTCTGGGTTAGAAGAAAAAAGTAAAAAGCCAAAGTAGAAAAGATTCAGAATGTCCATGAACTTTCTGTGGAAAGGAAGCACAGGAAAGAGTAATGCTTTGCTGTCCCTCACTACAGGTCTTGAAACAACCTACAATACTGTATGCTTCAAAGCTACAAATCTTCCTTAGTCCAGGAAGATGAAAGACCAGACACCAAGGAAGACCTGAATGTTAGACAGCTACACTGGTTGCTTGCTATTGATGAGAAATGATAGGTGAAGATTCTTATAATGAAAAGCCCCTTCCTGGCACTAATTAGAATAATAGGGACAAAGTGCAGAAAGGTCTGATCCAAACAGGAGAAATACAGTATCTGAATTTTTATTTTTCTTTTTTAAATGTACTGTCTCTAATGCTGACATTATTTATTTTCCCAAGAGACGTATTCCTGTCTTGACATAGACTGGGTATGCCTAAAGAGACCCTGGCACAAAAAGGGTCAGGAATCACACTGGAAAAGTAAAGTACATGGGAAGCACACAGAAGTGTAGATGCACTCTAATATTGCATCTTGATGTCAGCCTTCACCATTCCTAGCAAAAAAGTAGTGCAGATGAAAGCAGGGGCAAGAAATCCAATCTAATGAGTAGGCAAATAACTTGCAGCTGACCATGCCATGGCATTTGATACCATGACTGATACAAATCAACTGCAAAGCACTGGCTAGGCAGGTGAATCAGAGTCAAGAATGGCCTCAGTGCTGAGAAGTATTCACCATCAACTACATGGTCAGAATCATAGAACTGTACAATGTATGACTCTGAAATCTCAATTAGCAGTATCCAGAGAAAGCAGGTAAGAAATTTTTAAAGATACTGCTTTGTTGATTTACCTCTGGATGGATTCAGAATGGGAAATTTCAGGGACACAGAGATTTAAGCCAAATTACTGCAATTATCTGGTTCCTGAAGCAGAAAACTGCTTTTCCTGTGTTCAGAGAAGGGCCCTGCTGCAAAATTTCAGCAGGGAAGATTGACCTCTAGATTGTATCACATTCAACAGTGGAGCAATTTACAGTGAGGACATCCCATTCAACAATGGAGGCAATCCATAGGTCTCCTTTAATCTGAGAGTGGAATAAAATCCTCAGAAATATTACAGCAATGTGGAGAAGTTTAATGACTTTAAATATTAAACCCAGGGCATTCAGTGAAGAAAAGCAACTGCTCAAAAAAATCTGTGCATTCTGACTCAACTAAACCAGAAGTTACTAACGGATCTCTGAGACATTAAGATTACTATTTTGCTTTGTCAAGAGAAATGTTTAGGCACAGAAATATTTATTTTTCTAAAGAAAGGTACAGTCAACATGCACATCATATTCACCGGCAGTTAAGACTACAATGCTATTTCAAGCACAGTGACCTTCAGAGGCTCTAGCACCTTCTCTTTCACAGGATGTTTTCATGAAAAGTTGGTCTTCATAAAACAGAGGTCTTTCACTATGTCCATGTGCATATAAAATAGGACAGACACATGTACTACTGCAGCTAAGGCAGTTCAAGCTGTATCCTTACCATCTACATCACCTGTCTTTCTCCTTTTCACCAATGTGAAATAAATCACATTGACTGGTCAGTCAGACATATAAATTCATATATATTTCTACAATAAATAACAATTACGTACTCTTGAACATAACTCACTTGTTTGCCAGCATGTTTGACAACTTCCGCGATGGCAGGGTTCTTCACATCTATGAAGCCCACAGTTGAGTTTACGACCACAAACCAAAGAGCACTTATGTTCTGTGTCCTAAGAGATGCCAAGAAAGAAAAAGCAGAATTGAACTATAAACCCTACTGATTTTTTTTTTTCTCTCTGAGATCACAATCTACTACTAGTAATAGACTGACAAAACTGCATAGTGCAAAAAATAGCTTATGCCAGATCTATACAGTTTTTCCATCCCTCTATGGATACACAATTTTTAAAACAGATTCTATTGAGACTTCTGCTACAGACACAGCTACATGGCTTATGCTTCTTCTATTAAGCAACATGCTTCCCCTGTCCATTCTCCCTGGAATCACTGTATTGACAAAAAGCACCTTTACACTGATTTAACGGCATTTAGGTTGGAACATGGTTTTACATTTATAATGATACCTACAAAACAAAACTTGCAAAATAAATGCAGACATACAAACTTTTTAAGCATGACCAATAGTGCAAATAGAGAATGAAGATGCACAAAAATAGAAAGATACAAAAGCGAAAGACTGTTAACATCACAACCAAAATCAAACACAGATCACATCAAAATATTTTATGAAACCACAGGTACACTTACCACACAGCAAACTTCATTACACTTGTGTCGTCCACACGATCTTTTCTTGTTGCATCGCTTGTCACACATGAATGTAATGGCAGCTATTAAGAACAGAAAAAAGCCCCCCAAAAGTCCTAACTTTTAGGTCTTCACTTATGCTGAGAACAAAAGCTGCAATCACAGTATTATTCTAAGGCTGTTGCAGGGCATAGTCTAGGAGACACTAATACAGGGTAAGCCAGCAAGCAAACTTTTAAAATACTTGTTCTCCCTCATTAATTCCCCATGTGGGCACTTGCCTTCCTTTAAAGAAACCCTCATTCAAAAGGACTTTGGAAAGCAGAATACATGAAGCTAGTCTACTTCACCTTAACCTTCACACCATAAACTCCACACAACAGAACAAGGAAAACAGGATATTCTCATACACTGCAGTACCACAAACATCCAATTTAAGACTGCTTAAACTGGTAGGACAGTAAAAGTCAGCTAAAAACAACTACTGCTAACAAAGAACATCCTCATTACCATACACAGGTAACAAAAAGGAATCAATTCTGGATTCCGTAAGAGCCAAGTCTTCATAGATAAAAGGTCAAATTAGGAAATGTGCATATTACTTCCTTATGTATCTTGTAAATAAATACCTCAGTATGACAGGGGTCAATCAAGTAAAGATTTCACTGAGGGGAATTTTGAGATGTTACATGCAGAATACCAAGAAGCATCAAACGGCAACTCTCTGCCAAGATCAGATGCAAAGACCAGCTGCAAAGACGAGCAGCATATAATGTGAAGCAGAATCAAAGCTTGTATTTCCCCAGAAACACTGGCAAGAGCAGAGCAAAACTATTACACTGAACCTGAGCTGTACAAGTTGACCAAAAGTTACACAGGATGATGGTGGGAGGGGGATAGCAACCTATTGAATATAGCAGGTGGCATAAGAAACTGTTCAAAATAAAAAAGACATTGTCTGACATCTTTGAGATCAAATGTGAAGAAGTCTTTCCTTACGTAAAAGATGAATGAAAACTAAAGATGTTTATTTCAAACCTTTTCCAAAACACAGCAACATGACCATGAACAAGCAACAGAAGTAACCAACTTGGCATAGAAGTATGGATAAAAGACGCAGTACAGATCAGCTGTTTGCCAACTTCGTCAATCAAATGCCAAATTACTATGAGCTCGTTTATATAATAATATATATAATTATATATAATACATATAATTATATATATATAATTTCACATTATATATGTATCATAACCTTGTACCTTTATTTCTGAGAAGAGCACATGGGACTTCCTAGGAAACAAACAGGGAGTCATTATGTTAAAACAGATGAAACAACTGAAACATGCTTATCTAGAAAACATTTGGTCACATGAAAGAAGAAGCACACTCAGTTTCCATGTGTATAATATATCCGTATACAAAAGTGAAATAAAAACCGGAAAAGAAAATCCTCAAATCTTTTAGCACAGTATTTGTTCCTTAAAGATTCAATACCGATTTTAAAAAATTGTAGTTTTGTATTCTCCACTTAATTCAGCAGAATTAAGTGTCACTGTAAAGTGAGAGAATCAGGCTTGTCCTAAGAAACCAGAAATTTGTGTAATGGAAACCAATAGAGCTCTCCCAGAGAATACTGACAGAGTGCATAAATTTCTTCTTTGACCAACTGTCCCAAAAATGCTAGTCTGATGAATGAAAGGAAGAAGCCAAATCTTATGATCTACAAAGTTATATCTAAAGACCTCAACATGAAAATAAAATGTGATGGATGAAAATCATGTTGTTGACATTTGAACCAGTCACCACGACTTCATATGCTGAGCTGTCATGTCTGAGTATCACATTTTTCATGACTGATTTAAATTATCAGTGTAGTTCACTCTTTTAAAGAAGCATCTTTCTGGTGTGTGAGAAACATCATAAACTAAAGCCAAAACCTCACTACTTTATTTCAGGATTCAAAATACAATCTGAAGCCTTCTACCCCATAACTACCTTCAGCAAACTTGTAGGAGAAAACTGTTCCAACATCTAGCAAAGTCGCACTCCTTTCTATGCACCTACAGACTTATACATTCAGACACTCTCTCTACTTGCAGATGATACATAAAAGGTCAGAAAAGTTATCAAAGCTTCTGTGATAGTAGCCAAAAATTTCAAAGTGTTGATTACAGAAAGCACAGTTTCAAAACATAATAATTATTAAATAACAGTATCTGAAGATCTGCAGAATCACTATATAAATGTACAAAGAAAGGGAATCAGTATCTATAAAAACGTCTACAAGCTACTACTACAAAGTTTTAATTAGGCTGCCTTTCTTCTCTCAGTTTACTTTACTCTTGGCAAAACTACCATTTCTTGTGCTATATAAATACTCCAGGATAATAGATGATTTTACAGACTATTTATACTAATGGAACTCTGTGCAAATTCTGCCAAAATACTTCCAAAATTGCCTACATAGTAGTAATGTTACCACTTCACAGTATAATCTAGTTACCATCTATCAGTTAGTATACAATATAGGTTCTTGCAACTAAGAAGCACAGCTTTTTCAGCTCCTTCTTCTCCACAGCTTTAAAAGGCAGCAAAGATTACCTGTTTCCATGGTTACATACTCACCTTTTTTTTGAAGCCACACCTACAATAAATATTTGATGTGTGAGAACATGGTCTACAGTCTCCTTCATGGCAAAGGCTTTCACATGTATGAATGAACTCTAGCAAAATGAAAATACAAATACTAAGAATAAAAAATAATCTACGGCCTGGAACTTCACATTTATTAGGAGCATCACTAGTCAAAGATACTAAGCTTATGTGCACCTGGGTTTTATTTCCTGATTTTAAAGCTTTATTATGAACAAAACGCCACACTGCAGGCTCTGCAGTGGTTTTTACACTCATTTTGGTTGAAACTTAAAATCGCTAATGAAATACTTATTTTTTGAAATTAAACATTGAAGGACCACTTTTTTTGTTTTGTTTTTAAAACTATTAATATCAAAGGGTTAATCTATAAATAAGGACCTTGTCTGCGTGCTTTTAACAAGAAACAGGGTGTGCAGGATCTGCTGACTGAGCAAGGACAGAAGATAAAGGGACTTGGTGTGGGGGGAGTACATCTGGCCTAGGAATGCAACCACAGCCAAAATAAGACAATAAAAAGACTGAGTCGGGGGAGGATTTTACAGGAATGAGAAATTGTAATACGTATGAGATTTCTGCGAAGTGTGATGCATATATATGTAATTAAGGTATATAAGCAATGCACTTGCAGACAATCAGAATGCACCTGACGTGGAGCTATGCTCCCTGCATCTGGCGCTGCAACAAAATATGCCTGCTTCCTAATGCTACATTGGTGTTAAGGAGTTCTGTTCACCTGACTTTCAGTGAATTTCAGTGACACTAAGAGATACTTTGAACACTCTGATACAGAAATTTCTAATTACCATAGCTACCACAAGAAAGAGGTTTGCCACACGTTTTTCCGCATGATGGGATAGGATCTGTGCAAATTTTACGTTCAACACATCCTAGTTCCAACAACTTGCTGAGAGGAGTCTGACCACAGGGACAGCGATATACTACTTGTGGAAGTCGTGGACAGAGCTGGCAAGGCTGAGGATGGCATACTTGCTTACAGTTGTGCCTCCCACAATTTAATTTTCTGGAAAAAAAATCAAAGAAACAAAAGAGAAAACAAGAAAAAAATTAAAAGGGGAATTATCTAAGAGTATCATAATAAGTCATTGTGAATACAATGACCTTTTTCTTCTTAAAAGCCTAAGTTACAGTGACCTTACTTGCCACATATATTCTGACATGAGAAACTCCCAAAACCATCAGAGAATTCTTCTTTTGACCCACACAATACTTCTTTAAAGTTGCTTCCACAGTAACACACTGAAAGAAAGAATTATTCCACAGAAAACAAAACAAGAATCAGTGAGAAAACACCTCCAGTAAACATAAAAAGGTAAAAAGTGAAAAATTGTTACAGTTAATTTTTAGAAGGATAAAGAAGTTGCTCCTCTTTAGATTTATTTCATCAATGAAGGTTTTTTTGTCCTACAGAAGTTGGAATTCCAGCATTATTTCTTTCGATAAAGAGGTACTATATGAAAAAAAATATTTATTAAAACAATATACATAAATTAATTGTTACCTTAAAAGTTGAGAAAATTAACTTGCAATTTTCTATATAAACTGTTCTATAAAGTTATTTCTATACTGGCATACATACTCAGTCAATTTAATTTCCATTCAAGACCAAGTTTAGAAAATTTTAACAGAGATCATGAGAAGCTTGTCAAAATACGCTTTCCTAAACCTTTTTCTATTTTTCTTCCATGTCCTGTCTAATTAATTCTTATAGTAAGGGATTCAGTAGGATCAGAGGACAATTCAGGTAAGAGAGAATTAGTCCAAGTCCTTGACCTAGAGTCAGCAATGAGATCAGACCACCACCATTACTCAGTGTTTTATTCAGTTGGGTCTTGGAGATATCCAAGAAAAGAGGTTTTCCCTACAGCTACTTACAAGGACTTCATGCTAGTTGTCTCTCAATCCTTCACACATGCATAGCTCATCTCTGTCTTCTTGAATTACCTATTAGCTACTGAAAGGCCACTACTCAGCCTTCTCAAGCTAATGAAGTCTCGTATCACCAGCCTGTCCTAATAAGGCACATGCAAAGCCTAATTATCATGGAAGGATTCCAACAATAGATTTTGGTTGTGTTAAGTAAAAACTAGCACTTGCTTCTAGGTACTATTTATTTTTCACCCTCTTGTTTTCATTGGATAGGGTGGATATCCGTAAAGTATTTCAGTACTTACCCTGTTGTACTGTTAACTGGCAAGGTGAACATTTTCCTGCATGGCACACTTGAGTACAGCTGTGCTTACCACAGTTTAAAGTATTTCCACATACATTTGAACAATGAATTTTTGTTGATTGGCCACAGCGAACTGAATGACTGTAGAGAAATGACACCATAGTCTGTCAGCTACCTTGAAATCTATACAGTATTTAATAAAAAGGGAAATACATATTCAGTAAAATGCCAAAATCTTCAAAAGACAGCAAAATTTATTAATGAAAGTTTCTAGGAAATAACACCTCTGTTTGTTCCCTTGCTTCCCCTCTTCCACCTCACTAAAGTAGAACACCTGTCATAGCAGTTAGTCTACAGAACTTTTCCTGAGGAAAACAGGGGAAAATAACCCAAGGTGACACTAAAACTTGAACCTGGTGTATGAACTCATGTTTGCATTGTCTGAAAAGCAGATATTTCTAACACAGACATCTTTCTGAAGACTTAAACAATCCTAAGTCCATTGAGCACAATGAAGATAAAGATATGGGCCTTAACAGTGAGTCAGTAGTCCACAAAAAGAACCGAGTTTTTTATTAAATTGTCAAAAAATAAGACAAAACAATCAATTCTCCCATTTTTTCAACTCTGGCTGGCTCATACAATGGCAATAAAATGTATACTTGAAATAGTAACTTTAAAATACCCTAACATTGGTGATGCCATGTCATACCCTGGATGCTTATACAGTACATCTGAAATAATGCTGTTTTGAAGCAAGCTTTAACTATCAAATGTACTATTACAAAAATCAGCAATCTGGTGAAGTAGCTGATTATCTGGAAAAAATAATAAAACAAAGTTGTAATATTTGTTAAACTTTCAAATGAAAGAAGGAGTCAGAAAAACAATGACAAAACAAACAAACAAAACCCAAAGAAAATACCATACCCCCAAAACACTAAAAGGAGGTGATACTACCATGGAAGATATAATTCAGTGATCTACAACCAATCAGTTTTTCTATTGAAGACAAAGTGCTTTTAACTACAAATACTGCCACAGAAATTGCTGTAACTTCATCTGGAAAATACAGATTGTGTAATACTAGATTCAAACTCTCAGAAATAATTGTAAAAGTCTGAAAAATCTTTTTTCCAGAGTAAGAACACTAACACTGAAATCAGTTTATGTTTGTTTTCATTCTCTAAACAAGCTCAGGCAAACAATTTATTACACATAATCAGTTCTAGATAACTAGAAAAAAGAGATTCTAGTCTCAAGCCAACTGATTATGAGAGATCACACACAGTATAGGCAGTACCATATTGTTATTGGCAATGACACTATATGCACCAAACATACATGGTAAAGATAGCTTCCAGGTCTCCGTACAGAGAAGTCTACAGACTTCTCTGTACAGTTTCTGAGAAAAGCATGTGCTATTTTTGAAACTATTATTTCTGGAATTAAGTAATTCAAGACCACACTCCATTCAGACAGAAAAGGTGTGAACCTCTTTCTACTAATTTCCCTGACTCTTCTAGCAAATAAAATGAATAAAACTAGTACAGGATTTCAAAATCAAATAAACTCAAAGACTGCTCGGACTATTCACCTACATGTATCATAAACTGAGAAGTCTTTTTCCTTGTTATCTTGATTTTCTGTCTTGAAAAATTTAAAGTAACTGCATTTTTTCAAAATATAAAATTCTCCAAATTATTTTAACCACAAATAAAAGTTACAGCTCAGATTAAACCTTGTTCAGCATCTTTTTAATAAACTATAAGAAAGAAAAAATTATATTAAAAAAAGTATACAAAATTTTTAACTGTTCTTTTGTTTGTTCATAGTAACTAAACTTCTGTTTGCATAGTAGAAGCATTCTTACCTTGTCTGTCCACATTCACATGTTTTTGTCACAAAGGCTGGGCATGAAGGGCAAGGTCCTGGGTGGCACAGACTTAAAAGTAAGTCAAAAAAGCAAAGTTAACTTTACCTTTATTACACTCCTATAAACACAATCCACCATGATTCAACCCTCAGAGCATTATCACAACATTATACAAGACTCCTACACTCAATCCTCCAGGGTAGGAAATAATTCTTAAAACAAGAAAATATTATTTGATTATTACACTTACATTAGTCTCAAAGATCACCAATGCTGAAGAAAAAACAGTATTCCTGCTGCTGTCAAATCAACAGCACTACTAACGAATCAACTCTGCTACTAACGCATTTGATATTTTGCACTTCACCAGCAGATATACAACTTAACTGTGTTCATCATTGAGAACACCCAAAACAATCATCTTATGTCCAAACCATTAACATAATTCTTTCTTTGGTGATCTTAAACACATTAGAGATAAAACCTTCTCTACTTTGAGCTGGTAGTTTTAGCTCTGAACTCAGCACTTCTGGTGCCACCAGTAATAAGTGTTGCTCCTCTTCCTGTAAGGTAACACATGGGAGACACAGCAAGTCTGCCTGAGTTTTTTTCCTTACCATGAAGGGCAATTTCCTGTGAGTGTCATCAATGCCAGTCCTTTACACGATTGTCATATCTTACCTCCTACTTCAAAAAGCACTAGATGCTCCCTATCTGCATTTAAGATCTTATCTGGGTACAGACAAGCCCAGACTTGTGAAATGATACCTATCTCATCTGCACTCTTCCTTAGCCAGCTCCCAGTTCCCTTCATTTGCAGATACAGCAGCTCTTGTGTGGAACATTTATTATTGGCCAGGACTTAGCAGCACAGACATCCAAGCCAAATGAAAAAGAAAAAACCCAGAAATATCAGAAAACCCCATAAACACTGACTACCCAGTTACATGGTAACTACTAAACTCCTCAAGGACAGTAACTACACAAGAACTAATTAGTATACCAGTTACTACAGTCATATGCTATATATTGAGTCATGCCTCCAGGTTGTCAACAGTCGTCTGGCTTCCTTTCTTCCTCTACTATTCCTCCCAGTTGACAATACGGCCAAATCTATCACTCAGCCTATGCCAGCTCTAACAGTAAAGCCAAGCAATTACACAATAATCCAATTGAAAACAACAAAAAAAAAAAAACCCATCTCGTAAAGCAAATCCAAGAAACAAACAACCAAAAACGTCACAACTTTCCGTCTTTGATAGGTCAGTTTTATGACATAGTGAAGAGTTTAAAAAGAACCAGAGCAGGCACAAGAAAAGGGAGAAAAAAAGCAAAACTGGATGGATACACAGGAAAGCAGGAAGAAAGCAAAACCACAGAATTAATTAAAGCTATATTGCGGAATTTCAGACAATGAGAATTAACATGCATTCCGCAACCGAGAACGTCTTGTAAAAGGAGTACACTATATATTTCACTGTCTTGACTTCATTTCTCACAGATCCATGTAGGATTCTAAAGGTTGGATGCCAACTTATAAACTTAATAATCAGATTAAAGTACATATAAATTCAAAATACTATGATCTAAGTCATAGCTTGAAAAAGGGAGAAGGCACATCATCTTCTGAAGATCTTGTCATGTTAAGTTTTTTATCTGGTATATTATTTCTGTCAATACTCTCATATTCAAGCAATGTTAAGATTTCTTCCATAACCTCAGTCCTGGCACACTTTCTGATGATACTGTATCACACAACAACAACTTCTACTGATCACAAATATTTTTAAGTTGTAAATACCAGTAATAGTAGACTGCAGTCTTACAGCAAGATTTCCTTGTTAGAACATTGTCGTACAATTAATTTTCAGACATCTCAAAGTTTTGACAATGTGTGTTTCTGAGAGAGTTTTCTGACCTCTTGTTAATATGAACAGAAAAATTCTAGTAATGCAAAAACTAATGCTTAGAAATAAAACTTTTGACTTTAGAAATAAGTATTTTTTAATGCATCCGTACAGATACACATGTTAAAGTCTCTGGTAAAATTTGGCTTGGCAGAAGCTACAGTATGGCTACAGTTCTAGGATTTACTTGATCCATACAGTAGCAGTTAAAATTGAAATTCAAATTTCATTCAGCACAGAGACATGCACAGGAAGTGCAAAAAATGCTATACAGATGATAAAGATAGGTGATACCTTTAGAGTTTTAGTCCTGGACTAGGGGTTTAAGCAAAAAGCTAAGTTAAATTACTTGAGGGTGTTGCAAACTAAACTCAGAAAGACAGGCTTAAGACTTCAGTATTAACTTCTGTTTGGTGAATGCAGTTTTATTTTTACTGAAACTTCATTATCAATCATTAGCACGGAGAACTATTTTGCAATTTACTGCTGCTGCTCTAGAGAACTGGCATACAAGAAAAGTTGTGAATATAGATAGATCTAAACAGAGGAAAATCTAAACTTCCATTTAACGGACAGTGAAAATACTAGATACTGTAACACAGCAAAAAAGGAACTTCTTGTGCTGCGGAAAAGATTACAGCACCAAAGATCTATGAAGGTAGTCCAGCTACTAAAATTTAACTTAATAGAGAGAAAATTTCATTTACTGCCTTTGTAAGACCTTTTTCAAATGCTCTCAAGGCATAGTTCCAGTTGGCAGGGAGAACTTCAGTGTCTTAAAAGTTTAGCTTTGTCATGAAGTTTATAATCAAGAACATTTTATTGAAGGTTAAGCTAGATGTTTCTTTGATGCAGAACCTAATAGTGCAAAATGAATTTCAGTGTATTTAAATTAAAAATGTGAGGAAAACTCACCTTGAGAAGTGCTATACATGCCACAGCGCAACACTAGCAAAAGGTTTGCAAAGCATTCCCCTTTTGAACAGCTGCTTGCCTGTTCCTCAGCTCTGCCAAATCAGCTGTTTAAATAAATGGCTACCATTTCAAAAACTCTGAGTAAATATTAATTTATCACTAAACCAGTTGATATGCTTAGGCCTGAGCAGCAGGCCTCAGCCAGAGTTGACTTACAAGATGGTTCCTGGGCACTGTGTGACTAACACTATCAGTATTATTTAGCTAAAAATAGATAAGTGAGATGCTTATGCTAGCTATTTAACATCAAATAGCCTGCTTTAGAAACTTTCACATAACTTTGTGTAGTTATCTGCAAGAAATGAATGATTTTAAGAAAGTATCCCAACTGAAACAAATAGAGACTTGTTTGTAGGGTATTTTAGGGGAAACGCTCCCAACCAAGGCATGGCCTCTGGCTAAGCCCTGTGTAGGATTTGGGTCGGTTTGTTTCGGACGGTCAGGACGGAGACGAGAGATCTCTGAAGTCAGGTCTTAGAGCATGAGATTTATTGTGACAGGGCGTGGGTGTAGGGGACCTGCTAGGAGCTGCCAGATGCAGCTCAAAGCAGGTCAGAGAAGTGAGAGAGTGAAGAAAGAAGAAGAATTGAATAATAATAATAATGGTTGCCATTTACAATACAATAAATCATCTTCTGTGCTGAATATTCTAATTTTCATTAACCAATCTAGAACAAGCTACAAATCCTACAACATTTACATATAGCCTATGAGAGTCATTGCATTACCACACAGTGTTATATTTTAAACTATAAAAACTGCATTTTGGACCCTCTGCCAAGTTGGTAGGGTCTGCTTTGACCCTTGGACCTGTCTGCAAGCAGACGGGATTGTTTAATCAAAAGGGGGATTACCTTCAGTTGGCCATACCATTGTTTTCCAGTTATTTAGTAACTGAGGTTTGGTATCTCAAACCTTGTCTTCATTTCAATCTCACTTACAGTTTCCATATTCTCAGCATCTTTTGCAAGGTAATAATATTCATAAGGCTTTCCTATTCCATCTTCCCCAACACCCTGACCCTGGCTGGTCGGGAAATGTGCCATCAGATTCAGGTGTTTCTGCACTAGAAGTACAATCAAGTCACTTCTTGCTGAATTGGGCCTATAAAAGCTAGACCCACTTTTGGGGCAAATTTGGAGACCTCACCGATGGGTGGACATACCGTGTAGGATTTTCCCAATTGCTGGGAAGGATTCTCCAGGTCCTCACTGCAAAACAGGGCTCCCCAGCGACTGTAGACTCTGAATGATGGTAAAGTATTTACATAATTGGTGATGTATCTTTCTCAATCTCTATCCTTTCTCTTGCGTAGTAATGATTAGGTGCATTACCTTGCTTATTTTGCTTGTTGCTAAAGCCAAGCGCATCATTTTATTGAATGTATCGTTTTACTTTTGTGTTACCTTAATATTCATAGTAAAATAAGAAGACCATTCTTTCCTTAGTGTCTGTGTCCATTAAATCACTCCCGTCAAATGGCAAAACACCAGCGTAAATTACTTTTACTTATTTTCACAAAATGGGGTGTGGTATTGAAAAGGAAAAAAACCCCAGCTTTTAGGGTATCTGCAAACAGAATGGCAGCTCTAGTTCAAACCTCATCACTTTATGGGAATGTGTGGGAGCAGGACAAAATGGCACACAGCAAATCCATAATCCAAAGAAATATATGCTTGCAAGAAAACGTTCTGGGATCATCTAAACATAAGCAAGAATCATGAAATAAACTCCTGCCCCGATGCCAAAATCCACCTTTCAGCACTCTCTTGAGGAAAATCTCTGCTCAGATATAGATCATGATCCAGACTTATCATATGCATTCAAATAATAAAGTTCTACATCTCTAACTCCACCACTGATACAGCAAGAGGGAATGTGTTGGTTTTGTTTGGCCCAGTTTTTGCTAGTGAGTAGGGTGGGGTACCAAGATGGCTCCTGTGTGTCTTGTGTGAAGGTTCTGAAAGTTTTTCACCATGTCCAGCAGAGCCAATCTCTGATGGCTCTGAAGATGATGGACATGCTGCTGGCCAAGTCTGGGCCAATAAAAAATGTTAGTTACGCCTCTGTGAAAACATATTTGAGAAGAAATCAGAACAATGCACAATGCAACATGCACTTCTTTGTAGCCAGAGGAGGAGGAGGAAGAGATAAAAATATGTGAGGGAAAACAACAAGGTCAGTGGAGAAGGTAGCGGAGGAGGTGCTCCAAGTGCCAGAGCTGAAAACCCTCTGCCAGCCGTGGTGAAGACTATGGGGGGAGCAGGTGGTCCCCCTGCAGCCCATGGAGTCCAGGAGGATGCAGAGAACCACCCACAGCCTGTGAGGAGGTGCCCCTGCCAGAGGAGCAAGTAGATGTCTGGAGGAAGCTGTGATCCAGTGGGAGGCTCAGTAGAGACTGAAAGTTGCAAAGGCCTTGCAGGAGTGAGAAAGGCCTTGCTCCCAGGATGGAAACAGCCTGGCCTCAGCTCAGAAGTTTGCACCCCATGGACAAGAGCTCATGCTGCAGCAGGTTCGGGAGGGTTGCTGCTCATGAGGTTGGACCCACACCAAAGAAGTTTGCAGAGGACTGTCTCTCATGGGAGGGACCCCATGGCGAAGTAGAGGACACTTCTCCCTGGTGGACTGACCCTGACCAAAGGAAACCCCTATACCCTGCCCCCAACCCCCAAGCTGCTAGTTGGAAGGTGGAAGGGGGATGAGCTGAGAAACCGTGTCTTAAGAGGGAAGGGGGGTGAGTAAAGAAGCGGTGTTTTAAGAGCTTATTTTTACCTCTCATTTATCCTCCGACTCTGTTAGGTTAATAAATCACTTTGTAACTTTAAGTTTGGAGCCTGTTCTGCCCTTTTCTTCCGTGCATCTCCCCATCAACTCCTTATCTCAACTCATGAGTCTGGCGTGTTTGTGTTAGTTTTTTTCTTCTCCTCTGCACAGCTGCGGCAGGAGAGAGTAGAGAGAGCAGACGTTGTAGGTGCCTGACATTTAGCCAGGGTCAAACCATGACACGGATCAAGGTTTCTACTTGCTTTTTGATACAGCAGAAGATGGCTGCCTATGTTCTCATAAATACCTAAGATTCCCATATGGGAGAAAGTGTCCAAAATATACTGAGGAATGTCCAAAACTGGGTAACATTGATGTTGAAAGTGCATTCCTCTCCAGTTCACTATCACAAGTTAAGAGAGTGTCAAGAACATCCATTATCTTGATCTGCATGCCTACTGTTGTTGCCTTACCTCCAAGACTGGATGATCTCATCATGGTTTTATTCATGTGAAACATAAAACTGATCGATAACATTTTTAAATATGCTACAGCTGGTCACAAATTGGGACTCAATTTTCACAGCTTTTATGCAGATCAGACTATGAGAGACTAAGAATCTGTAGTGCTCCCAACGGCACAATATTGTCTCCACTCTTCAGAGGATTTCCCAGAAGAGAATGCCAAAGACTGAGTCTTTGCTGCAGACTAAAACAGAAAAGAAGAGAAGAACATCTGCTTCCAAGCCCTACAGGAAAGTTTGTCAGGCAAAAAACTGCAGTCAGGGAGTTCTCATAGTGGTTAAGAAGTCTGCTTATTTCTGACTGGGAAAAAAACATCTCCATGAATATATGCCTCTCCTGAGATGGATACCTGCAGCCTGTCTCCAAGACAATCAGTTCAGGCTATCACCTACATCAAGTGTAATCTGCAAGTTGATCTGATCTAGCATGATTCTATGAATTAAGAAAACAGCTATAACACTTAAATGAAATATAATACAAATCTACGTGCATAAATACGTAACACATAAATACAAATTAAATCTAATATTGAAAAGAAATAAAATACAACATTTTAGTGTATGGGAAAGAAGTATTAAAGAATTATTCTATCATTCAATAAAATGCTGAAATACATTTGAAACTGAACACATTAAATAAAAACTTCAGACTAAAGTTCTAGTAAAGTTCTGAGCTTTAGCAAATCTTGGAGAAAGTGCCAGATGATAATCTATTTGTTGGAATGACTGAAGTTTTTGACTGTGTACCAAGAGCAGAAACAACTGCTTCTGTTAAAGATTTCCAAAAACCAAAAATATGAACAGGCATTAAGGACCAACTTCCATACATGGAAATTGAAGCTACATAGAATAGGAACAAAATATAATTTATGTTTTTTACTAGCAAGCATATTTATACATTGAAAAAGATCATATAATGCTGTTAATCTTAGCAATGCTACTACACTACTAAAAAAAAACTAATGTAAAACATCCAAAACTGAAAACAAAAAAGTGAAAACAAAAGTGCTCTCCTTTGCTTCTCTTCATTGAATTATACCAATAAATGTTAGCAAATCTGAGTTACTGATACTGATTAAAATCTCCATGAGGGATTCTGGTTAAACTATCTGATGGTCTCAACAAATTAAGAAATACATATGCCCTTTTATCCTCAACAGTTTACAAGCCAAAAAAAAAGAAAAAGAAAAAGGAAAGAAGTGGTCCTTCAGTTTAACCAAGTAGTACTGGTCTCAAATTAAGATATTCAAACACTATTAAATGAAAAGCAGCACCTAAAACACCTGGTGGACCCTGAGACATGTTCAGAATTACTTTCATACACTATTATTTCTCTACTTCAATGGAAATTCTTGAAACCAAGTCAGACAGCTGGTTCAGTTCCTAAGATATGATAGAAATATTGCTATAACCATTGTAGACCTCCTGTTCATGCTCTCATATAAACTCACTTTAGACATACAAACATAAATAGCCTCCATTTCTTTCAAGTTTCAGCTGAACTATAAAGTGCCATAGGTTCTATAGGTTTTAAATCTCTAAGCTTATCCTGTAGTCAAAAAATAAGCAAATACAGTCTTCAGAAATTTTCTCTAAATCATTTCGATGTTTATGCCATGAACATGTACTTACATGTTACAAAGATGTGGACAGTCCAAACACTGTCTCTTCTTTCCACAAAGCTCCCCACAGCTATGTGGGATTTCATTTCTATTCCATTCAGGATTGTCCACCTTACCTAAACCATGTCAAAGACAAAAAGATATTTATTGCTTTGAATACCACACTACATTTGCCAAAAATATCATACCAAAGAGGAAAAAATATTTTAAATACTGGCAAGTAGTTTTCTTTGATAAAAAAATTACATAAATATTTATGTTTTTCTGTACTTTCAATACTGATATATACTCAACTTTTTAAAAAGAATATACCACTGGAATAGCAAGCTCCAGAAGATTCCTTCCTTCTGTACTCTCAATCAGCAGACATGTAGGTAGCTGGTACTTTACATTAAATTAAACTGATAAAATACATGAAAACTAAAAGCCCCCTGTAGTTAGTCAGGCTGCATAGTAGGGTGAAACTGAAGGGTGAAACTCCCTTGCTGTCTCAATGCAGCAGGCAAAAAAAAAGGAAGACACTAAAAAGATACCATTCCCAGAAAGTAAGATCTAGCTGGCATGGTGATGTGGAACAGGGAATTAAATGAGTGGGCAAATTAAGAAAGTCACTTCTATAAAAAGAAGCAGACTCTACATTAATCTTAATACATTAAAGGTTGATGAATTTTGATGAATGAAGCAGAAGTCTTAAACAAGAAGTATGTTCGCTTCAAGTATTCTGTATTTCAGATAAGCACTAAACCATATTTAATTAATCTGAGATACTATCATCAAATCTCATAGCTCTAAGTGCATGAGATGATCATAAGGGTTAAGGTTAATTGCCATCATTAACACTATCTTAGCTTTCTGCAAGAGAAATTAAAATAATAGTGAAGCAACTGAGCCAGTGTTACAAATTTTAGTTGTGACAATCAAAACCAGTAGGAAAATGTATTTTTATGACATAGTAACACAATTTTAACTCTTTAATATACCTTTGTATATTCTACAAGTATTAAGTTAGGAAAATACAAATAAACACTATAGATAGCATGTATTCACCCAAGTTTCAATTAAACTAATTGAATACCCAGGAAAGTCCCAAAACTCAGAAGCTTCAGAAGAAAAAGAAGCTATGAATTTCCTCATTAAAAGATGGGAAAAAAAAATCACAGTTAATCACACTCAGCACACAGTTAGTATTTTGCATCAAATAGAAGACAGCTTTGCATAAGCGATGGATGATGTCCAAATTATATACCATTAAAGTAAAATTATCTACAGAAGATTAAACTCTTCTGGTACAACATGGTGTTCTGCAAATAAAAATTCTGCAGACAATTTAAGGTTCTTACTGTAGATCTTCTAAACCATGAGAGGGTCTTTAGGCTCAGGAGAATTTCTTCCCTATTTAACAGACAGATGTCCTGCTTTAAAAAGTCTAATTTTCATTTGGTCTAATTTTCATTCGTGGTCAGTTCATTCTAACTGAATATTATCACTATACTCGTAAGATTTTGCACATTGTCATACAAAAACTCTGTTTTAACTGCATTGCATTGCTTGTAACCAATTCCCTGACACATTTAGATAAAAAGATAGTACTTTCCTATTTCAGCAAATCTAGTTTCTTTAGGGCAAGTTTATTGATACACAGTTTCTGTCTCAACCTCAGAACATTGTTTTCTAGAAAGTGAGGTGAAAGTTTCCAGCGACTCTGCTTTAAGGAAAAGAAAGCTATGTGAAAACAACACAGATTACAGAAGTGTAGATTCCAAACAAAACTTACTCACTTCTATACAATTAAGTAACATGATTCATTTCTCCCTTTTTACTTTATATTTATGGCTTGGTGAATGCTGTACTCACGCCATTCACCTTTTTTATTAAACATGTCTCTACACAGAGGTCTGAAAAGGCTGAACATTTTTTCCTATTTAAGCTCTATGTATCCCTGAACAACAGAAATCACAAAATGGATAAATCGATTTAAAGGTTCAAGTAGCTGTATCCTTGAGTTGTATATTATTTTGGTGTATCTTGCCACAAAGAAAGATATAACATATGCAGGTTATTCCACTCCTTCTATAGAAGGAAAGCTTTCAAGACACCAGCCAAAATCTATCATCATTCCATAAAAATCACTGTTTTTACATAATGGTATGAAAATATTTACCACTTGGGACTTAGTATTTCTTTTTCTGTATTTTTTAAGCAGCATATGTATGATTCTCTGTGCAGCCACCTTCCAGTGTCAACAAAACCATAAAAAATTTGAATTCCAGGCATGTAAGCAAACACTAAAATTCATACTAAGAAAAAAGAATCGAAATGACAAAACTGTTTTTCTTTGCAAAAGCAAGTGAAAAACTCACCACAGAAACAAGTGTAAGTTTTAGGAACTTGCACAGAAGCATTCTGACAAGCTGGACATCTCCAACCACTATTGCCATCTGTAGATTAAAAAAAGAAGATAAAAAGGACTTGAAATAAATAAAGGACCTAACCTGCAAGCCTAGAATAAGTTCTTCTGCTTTGTTTCTTACCACAGCTACAAATAAACTAATTTTTCCACTTACTCAGAAGTGGTGAGGAAACAGGTTAATAAAAATACATTTTCTACAGTATCAACACCTGTCGTAGTTTGACCCTGGCTAAATGCCAGGCACCTACAATGTCTGTTCTCTCTACTCTCTCCTGCTGCAGCTGTGCAGAGGAGAAGAAAAAAACTGACACAAACACACCAGACTCATGAGTTGAGATAAGGAATTGATAGGAGGACACACTGAAGAAAAGGGCAGAACAGGTTCCAAACTTAAGTTGCAAAGTGGATTATTAACCTAACAGAGTTGGACGACAGATCAGAGTGAAAAATAAGCTCTTAAGACACCGATACTGTTTCTTCATTCACCCCCCTTCCCTCTTAAGGCACAGTTTCTCCACTCATCCCCCTCCCCCTCCAACCAAGAACCCTGGGGCAGGGGATAGGGTATGGGGTTTTTTCTTAGTCCATCACCACAATTCTTTTGCTACAAACACTGTTTCTGAGCTCACCCCCTCCCTCCTTCCAACCAACAGCTCCGGGGAGGGGGGGGCAGGGTATGGGCATTTTCTTTGGTCAGTTCATTAGGGAGAAGTGTCCTCTACTTAGCCATGGGGGTCCCTCCCATGAGAGACAGTCCTCTGCAAACTTCTTTGGTGTGGGTCCAACCTCATGAGCAGCAACCCTCCCGAACCAGCTGCAGCACGAGTTCTTGTCCAGAGGGTGCAGACTTCTGAGCTGAGGCCAGGCTGTTTCCATCCTGGGAGCAAGGCCTTTCTCTCTCTTGCAAGGCCTTTGCAACTTTCAGTCTCTACTGAGCCTCCCACTGGATCACAGCTTCCTCCAGACATCCACTTGCTCCTCTGGCAGGGGCACCTCCTCACAAGCCGTGGGTGGTTCTCTGCACCCCCCTGGACTCCATGGGCTGCAGGGGGACCACCTGCTCCCCCCATAGTCTTCACCATGGCCGGCAGAGGGTTTTCAGCTCCAGCATCTGGAGCACCTGCTCCCCCACCTTCTCCACTGACCTTGGTGTCTCCATGTGTTTTCCCTTCACAAACTTTCACCTCCTCCTCTGGCTAAAAAGAATTGCATGATCACATTGTTTTGAGTTCTTCTCAAATCTGTTTGTACAGAGGCATAACTAGCATCTCTAATTAGCCTAGACTTGGTCAGCAGCATGTCCATCATCTTCAGAGCCACCAGAGATTCACTCTGCTGGACATGGTGAAAAACTTCCAGAACCTTCACACAGGACACACAGGAGCCATCTTTGTACCCCACCCTACTCACTAACAAAAACTGGGCCAAGCAAAACCAACACACATCAACACAGCAGTGAAATTTCATTTGATCAGGCTCCAATTTTTTATTGAAAGAAAGCCAAATTTTAAATTTCCAATTTTTCTATTATCATATGCCCTGTTATAAGACATACAGCTAGACTATAAATAGTCTTCAACATACCTAAAGTTGTGAGAAAAAAAGGTGTTAAGAGAGGGAAATTGGGGAGACATAATTACCTCCTACAAAGCACCACCTATACTTTCCTTTTCACTGTCCTCTCAGGAGTTTATATGTTTTGTAGAAGACCAGTTTAGTGTTTCCTCATATCCAGAATAAATCAGTGTTATATAAACCAGAAAAATCTAATTTAAAGTTGATAATACCTAGATATTGTCTGGGACATTATTCTTCAAGTTGTTATTTTATTAAATAGTAGTTTTCTTGTTTCTATGTTTCAGGAGGGTGCTAGTTAACAGTAAAGGAAGAACAGTAAACTGTAAGAAAAGCGACATTAATGAAGAGTTTTCCCCAATTTAGTACACGTCTTGCTATTAAGAATATGAGTGTGAGACCACTACTAAACACAAAAGAGGTCATAGAGAAGAGAGATATATGTTTTTATATATTTTTATAGATACTAAAAAGAAAAAGACTGATTAATACTTGCTGTCTCTCCTAATCAATTCAGTGCTGGTAAATTAATAAAACCATGACTTTAGAACTGTTCTTCACTATTAAGAAATCTGATCAAAATTCATTATAATTTCATGTTATGAAAGCAGAAAGGATTGCAAACAGGAACTCTACCTATGACAAGACAATTGCAATGCAACGACAGGCACACCTCAGTTCACCTCCGTCTTGGTTGAACACTTCTTACCTTACCATCATAACGCACAAGGGAAATTATTTTCACAAACTGAAATGATTCAAATTATAGACTGCCTTGACAGCCTAGAAATGCAAATGTAATGCATGTATCTTCTTTTCAATATTTCGTCCCTATTCATACCCCTTTTTATTCCAGCTCATATTACTGTGCCACCAAGATTGCTGCAGAGATCTGTATGATTATGGGCTGAGCAGCTGTAGGACAAGGGGCACAAGGCCACTCTCATATTTATGGTCAAGACCAATCTGCCTTTCTTAAGCAAGACCTTTTGACTGCTAGAAACTGAAGGATCTCAGAAGAAGCATCTCAGAGAGGAGTGTTGAAAGCTACAGGTAAAAACTTGCAGGAGACAACTAAAAGGCATGTGACAAAACAGTAAGCACGTTATGTGGATCATCCTAAAGCTAGCATACTAAACACTATGGGATTCTTTATGGGATTACTTTGTACAGTAAACTTAATTACTGCATTAACAATTTCTTTCATTCTTATTCCATGTTATGTTTTCAAAAGCTGTGAAGGTAAGTCTACCCTGAAAGCTTCAAGAGGCCAGCAAAAGACCTCTCCTATCAACAGCTCCCCTGGATGCCTAGTCCTCTACAAGCAAAAGTTTCTCTAGAGTATAGTGAAGGTCGCCACAAAATAGGAACCTATTGAAAAGAGCCTTGCAAGACATATTTTCTTCTTCGTTGTCATTTATTACCTTTGCTTGAAGTACATTAATATAGGTTCACCCACAACGAACATGCACAGTTGCCATCCTCCAAAAATAGGAGGAATAAAAGTTTTGTTCCAGGATTCAGGTGCAATTACAGTAGTATAGGACAACATTAGGATGACTCCTGACATACACATTTCTAAGAAGTGGTCGTGTAAGCACTCTTTACTGATGCCTAGGCAATGAGAAATGCTTATGCAAAAAGCAGTAGCTCTGCAGAAGGGAGTAGTTACCTTGTAACAGACTATGTGAAGTACTCTTTAGAAATCAGCAAGCTTAGCAGAACAAGCTAACCGCAAAGAAGCTAACACAGACTATTTGAGCAGACAATCTATGCACAGGAAGTAGGGGTGAAAAGTTCAAGCCCGAGGCAGACTTAAAAGCTTTCACTAAAAAACGGCCACCAGAAGGCTGACGACCACCTCATGCAGGAACTGCACATGAGCTACAAGGGCTTACATAATCATGTGATTAGAAAATATGTTGCAATATGAAGGTTATTAAAGTATAATAGGCACATTAAGTAAAAACGTATAAAAGCTAGTACTTTGTGAAGAATGAATGAGTTTCTGGTGGAGCTAACCCCCTCACTCCTGGTGATGAATAAACAAATACCTGCTCTATAGGCATTCAACTATGGAGTTTTATTTTCTTGCCTAGTTTTTGAGCATCATTACAAACCCTGATTACTAAAGAAAGTGAGAATAAGGATGATTCTACAGAAAGAACATTCCACTTTCATGTATCTTCTCATGAACAGGAGTGAAGTAGGCAGAATTCCAACCAAAGACAGCAAGGACAGATGTCAAAGCAAAATCAACACACCTCAATCCCTTTTACTAGAGATTGTTTTAGTATTTGCTATGCTCTCCCTCCTTCTGGGATAAAAAGATTCCTTACCTGAAACCATTCACCAAAAATTTTGGTAACTTCATATTCTGAACACCAAAATTCAGAAGCCGTATTAGAGGCCAGCACTGAAGTGGTACAGATCACTAGTAATCCACGTGGAAGAGGAGGCCAAGGGCAGAATAGAAAGAGACAGACGTAATAACTCAAATATCCCCAATCCTACAAGTCAAAATGAAAACACCAGTAAAACTACCTTCTCTACAAAGAAGGGACAAAATTATTTAAATGCTTGTTCCATCAATGCATGGGCACAAGACGAACACCACTGAAACATCAGTTTTTAAAAGAAGTAGAAGAAGCAAGGGGGCAAGTGACAACAATTTCCACTTTATAAACAAAGAGATCTTGCGTGCAGTGCAGGTATTTTTGCCAGATTGACCTTAGCTTATATCTTAAGGTCACATTCTGTCAAGACATAATTCAAAATGTTAGTATAACTGCTGGCTTCCTTATATGAAAGAATCTTTCCACATGATGGCAAAGTGATATCCAGCAGAGCTCCTCCTCCTGACCAGGACATCTCTAAGATACAACAAAACCCTGTTCTCTAGTTCTGAGTCCTGCTGACAGTCTACACTGCAGAAATAATGATGGGGAAAATGTGTGTTAATGTTTTCACGAATGACTCGATCTGGAAGAATGGGTATGGGGGTCTTCACTAATAATATGAGAAATGGGTGATAATGTCTTCACAACTCAATCTGAAAGGACCAAACAGGTTCTGGAAGAACAGGTGTGGGGGTCTTTACAAAGATCAAGATGCCCCCAAGTTTGTTGCAGAGCTGAGCATAGCTTGAATTTCTGAAGTTTAGGGAAAAATGCACAGGCTTAATAGACTTATAAATATTAGCTGCTCCCCCCAGGATGGACTTAAAGCTAATTTTAATGGTCATACAATGCATGATGGGGGGGCAGGGAAGACATGTTCAAGCGGGAATATTTAGTAGGCAGTTCAGGAAGTCTGTACCTTCCTACTACCTCAGCCCATTGGGGAAAGGAGGACGGCAACATGCAGCTGGGAGTTTAGGATAAAAGGAGGCTGTGTCCCCCAAAAACTCAAGCGAGACCGCAAGGAGGAATGGCCTAGTGGACTTTCTGCCTTCATTTGAATAAAGTTGCAGGACTCCTCCGTGTCCTTTGCAGACACTGGCCTTTCACAGTGTGATTTTCCACACAGCAGGGAGCCAAGTGGAGCACCCACTGCAGTTGTCCACTGTGAAGGGGCTTTGGCCCCAGCAACCAAAGTCTCTGGTGTTGAGAGTATGACTGCTAATCTCATTAATGGGAGGATTGGGAAGGTTCCTTAACAAACCACACAGTAAGCAACCAAGAAGAGAGCAATGCCTTAGGACTCTCCACAGACAATTAGGAGACTGTTTCACTTGCCTTGGCCAAACCAGCTGTTATTTTTAGATGACTGTCTAAATAATAGAAGGAAAAGAAGTCTCTGAGGGAAGACATCTATATAGCCTGAGAAGAGAGATACTGAAGAGTTTGAGAAGACTTCATTACAGTAACCTAGTTCTAGAACTGATTTCTGGAACTAGAAATCTAGACCTAAAGATACTGCTTCTTCCCATCCAAGTATGCAGAAAGCCTAGGCATGTTTTATTACACTGACAGGGTAATCCAGAATACTTCACTTTCCTTTTCAACTGCACCCACCTTTGCATCTATGCCAATCTGATGACCTGCTGTGGATCTCAAAATTCAGACAGTAACACGCGCATTACATTGGTGAGTTCAGTATGGGCAAAACATATGCACAATACATTAATCAGCGCAAGTTATAAAGGAGGGCTGTTTACACTTTTTCACTTCCAAGACGGGTTCTGTTACATAGGGTCCCAACATTTAATTAGTATTGGTGTCCCAGGGCTCCCATCCTGGTAATGCCTTGCTTTTGTTAATGCCAAAGCTCTCTCTTGCAGAGCACTGTGCCTTGTCCCTAAAGGATCCATAACTAGTTTTCTCTTGTAACAGACCCATGTCACTGTTGTTGTGGAAGATAGAACTACATGAGATCCCCACAAAGGTATTACAACGTAACACACTGTTGTAAGCACTGAAGTGTTGTGCTGTAACTGCACTTTAGGCTGAGACCATCAAATCCCATAACCATACCTGCCTGTTGCATCTTGTTATTGAAAAAACCTGCCAGCTTATACCCAGACAAATGTACAACCTACAGATTAAAACAGTGCCACACAGCATGGAGACTGCCAGATCTGCATAAAAAACATATTTTAATAACATATAAATAAGTACATTTAAGTCTTACATTCCTCAGGAAATACCACAAAACCATTTTACAGAAAAAAATGCCTGAACAATATTAACCTGCTCAAGAGGCCAGTGCAAATGGGCTCCACCTTCACTGTTTTGGGCAATACCAAGACCAGACAGGATTCCAGTTCCCTTCTCAAAAATTCCAATACCTTTGTTTCAAACCCTGAGCTGATACTTGTAACTTACTTTCTACTCAGTACTAAGCATGACCAGTGAGACTGGAGATTGCTGGCTGGAAACCTTTCAGGCACACGTGTGGGGAAAGGGGCAGGTGAAGTCTTGCCCTGGCAAGGCAGTACTCTGCTCCACACATCCCACCCAACCCCTAGAGCCCAGCCCCGCAGTGGCTGCCAATCATTGGCACACCAGAGGCAATGCTTCACACCCCACCCCTAGAGACCCTAACCCAGCCCAGGAGTGGCTACCAAACCGCAAGTCCCACCTGGGGAAAGGGCCCAAGAAAGCCAAAGGGTACTTAAGCCAAAGCACAAGGCAAACACGTCCCATTCCTACTGTTCTTGAATTGTATGGCACCAGAGATCGCACTATGATCCAAGACGTGGTAGCTATACCTCGCTTTTCTCTTTTTCTTTTCTTTCTCTTCTACTCCTAATTTCCTGTTCTCAAAGTCTTTAAGTTGGATGGGTAGTTTGCTAAGTTGAGGCTCAGTAAACTGCTTTATTTTGATTGAATGAGTTGCTTTAAATGTTGCCAATTTTCTCATCTTATAAAGTTTGCCAGTAAAGTTTGGTTTTTAACCTCCTGAGAATGTTGTTGCATTTCTCCCATGTGCCCACCTCAGGGTAAAGTGGTACCTTCAAGCCCCTTTGAAATAAATTCACTGAGTGAGAACTGGGGCTCACCACCAGCCCTACGAAGAAGTCTGACCATGTATCTTCAAAAATCAAGATGCATAGTCTGACTATGCACCTTCTTCAAAAAGAACTTTGCAAGCAATCCTTTCTGCAGGAGATTTACAATCTGTAAGAATTTCTGTCAAACATTTGGAAGTAGGTGACATTGTATTTCCTCCGTCTGCCCAGAGAGATACAGAAAGACACATATAGAATGACAAATGCTGAACAAGCAGGGTACAGAAAAAACAAAGCCTACTTCAGGATTAACATTACACTCTTCAGAGTGTGTCTACACCACACAACTGAACTGAGCAGTGGCTGCAATTCAACCTTAGCTTACACCAAAGCATTCAAAGGGCATAATGTACTGGTTTAAGAGTTTCAAAAAGTGGTATAATACAAGAAATCTGAAACAGTTTAAGCTGATAAAAAAGGTTGAAGCTTTCTGTCTTCTCTGAATTTCCTCTCATTGCATAGCATCAGGGATGGATTTCAGGAGTACTTTATCTGAGAACTGAGCTAAAAAGTGGTTGAGTAAAAGCAGACAACCAATGCATAAAGTGCTTCTTCTGCTTGACTGCTCGGCAAAGAACAGATGAGAGATTTCTTGGTGTGTAAAAACATAGCCACAGAGTTTTACACCTTGATGCACTGGTTTCATTGAGTGATCTTATGTATCCAAATCTGGAAATTAGTTTTAGCTAGAACACTAGAAAGAATTGAGTCACGAGGATTATATAAGGTATACACAGAACCCTGAAACAAAAACCAAGTTAAAATTTGTTTACAGCTGTGAGAAATTAAGTATTTTGCTGCAGCGAAAAAGGTTATTAAGTAAAAGAATGAAAGTTGCTGGTTTTATTCTTTAATTGTTGTTATCTATGGCTTGGATTCGTTCTGGTTAGTCTGTTGGGTGTTGTTGAGAACTGGGAGGGGGGCGGGGTTAAAGACCGGACCAAAAAAGGAAGGGGATGAGAGGCGAGGGGATAGGAAAGTAGGCAGTCCAGAAAGAATGTAAGTTCCTGAGTACACATCCAATGGGAAAAGGGACAGGGACCACCCCCGGCTGTGAAAGGGTATAAAAAGTAGCCATGTTGTTGGCGAATGTGTGTGTTTGGCTCTTGGGGGAGACAGACCCAGTCCTGGCTCAGCTGAATTACTACAATAAACAGTTTCTTTTGCTCCCACGACTTTGTCCCCACTTACTTGTATCTAAAAGTTAGTTCATTTCTAACACAGCTTACGGCTTGCAGTGGACCATTTGCACCTCATGGCTAAATTTTGCTGTAAACAAGCTGTTTCAGAGCTAATGAGAGAAACCACTGTTGAGCAATGGATACTACAGAGGCAGGGTAGAGGGATGGTAGAGACACATACACTCAAGTCCCCTGTTCGATGCTGCCAGACTTCCAGAATCTTCCAGAAAGAAGACTGTGCACACCCAGAACTCCTCCTAGAGGAGGTATTGGGGTGTTTACTAGAACAAACAGGGTTATAACCCCCCCTAATTTTTGATGCAGCCCCCATCTCTGATGGACTTGGCCTGCATATCACGACCATGGACCATGATCCCCCATGTGGTCACTGGAGCCATGGGTGTTGACAGATCTCTCTTTTCCTGTCTTTCTCTTTCCAATTTTCCTCTCTTAGGGTGATCATACACTTCAGGATACCTACAATATCCCTTCTCAAATCCATTAAGTTTTTTTCCACGTAAGGTTTCAAAGCACTTCAAATAAAATTTGTTGTTGTGTCAGTTATTTAGGGTTGTTTTCCTTTAATCCACCCTCAGGGATCCCTTTAACAATAAACCTGGTTGCCCTCTGCCTCAGGTGAGTCAGATTGTTATCTTAAATAACATTTCTCAGTAGTTTGCACTAGATAAAGAAACACATGAATTTAGCTATTATATTTTTTTGAGAATATATAATATACATTCTATATAGCATATGTATACATAATATAGAATATATATATAACATATATTCAAGAAAATACCAACCTTCAGCTTGTGAAGCTGGTGATCGTGCCCACTTCTTAATGCAATTCAGGTGGAATACATGGTAACAATTCTGACAGCTCCACACTGGGGCTACTATTCGGACCACCTCACAGCATACCATGCACTCATACTTCTCTGTGGTCAGCTGTTCAATCAATGACCCTGCAAATAAAATATATTACTTGTACATAAAACAGCTAGCTGAGAAACAAAACTCAAATTACATTCCAAGATTTCTTTTAAATTATAATGAAATTTATTTTACCTCTGTGGCTATAAATAAGGTGTTACTTTACTCCTGATACTTGCTATGCATTTCTTTAGCTTCAGAGAAAGAATACGGAGTATGAGATTCCCATTACAGTGACAATGCAAATTCCACTTTGATAAATAGCAATCATCCTGATCTTATGAATTAGTTCTGAGTTTTACGATTGGCAGAAGTTTGAGATTTTACTCATCACTTTACATGGGAAATCTACCTTTGCATACACTTTAAGCCAAAAGGACGAAAGCTCTGAACTACAGAAATCTCAGCCAAAATTACATTTAATTCCTACCTTTAAGTATTTCCAGGAGATGACACAACAAATATTAACAGTGAAGGACCTGGACTATGGGAATAAGCCCTTTATAAAGCGAGTGCTTTAGGAGTGGAATTACTGGAAACAACAATCAAAGCACAGGGTCTTTTGAGCCATATGAAAGAATGTGAAAAAGTACTTGAAAATAAAGCAAGAACCCCACACTAAAGTCACAACAGCCTGAAAACAGTTAGATGTGCAACCATAAGAAAGGCACCACATAGCTTCATTTCTGTCAGATTAATTCTCACCCAGCAGGGTAATGCTACCAAACACACCTCAGAAATGCACACAGAATTTTAAAATATATTAACTACAAGTGTAAAGTGTAAAACTGTACCATTTTTAGATTGTGCCAATACAAGTGTTGGACACTGAAACATTATGGTTTATGGCTTAAACATTTTTATTAAGTAATTTTGCTAATTATAGCAAAATTGTATAACAAAAACAGCACCCTAAATTGGGCCCAGGGCTGAAGCCCTGAACTGTGAGTTAAACTGCCTAAGATATAGAGATAAGAAAAGTGACTCCATTGTTCAAAGCATCTGGGATGTGATGGCTAAGACTGGAAGAGCATGCACCCATGGCAGGTGTGTCCAGAAGCTTTGGGATGGAGGCTATAGCCCCAGGTTTATCTACTGCCAGGTGTGCACACACACCCACACCAAAGGGGTCAGGGAGGAGAGGTTTTGGGTGGGTGGCATAGCCTCTGGTCAAAGGCAGTGAATGCCCATCCTCTGCCCATCCTCCATTGTGCAGACTAGCCCAGTTGTGGGGCCCTCCACTCCAGGAAAGCCACATCTATGAGACATCCATGTGAGGGACAGCAGAGGGGGTGTCACAGCCCATTAAAGGGGTCCCCAGACCCTGCAACAGAGCACTGCAACATGATGCAACAGATCCACAGTCTTGCAGGGGACAATGTCAAACCTGCCCCCCTGCGCCCGAGGGGAGGCACCTGGGTGTTCCCACCTGGCCCAGTATTAATCCATTGGATTCTATACTTTTCGGTGGGGGACCCTCACCAACAAGAAGACCAGAGGGAGGTGAACAAGACATTGCTGGGACCCAGGGAGGGGTGATGTGTTTCTACTTAATCTGTCTCTGTCACTCTTCTGGTCGCCCCCAACACACCTCTTTTTCTATTTCTTTCTTTTCTCCTTCCTTTTTTTTGCCTCTTTTACTATTAAATAAAATATGTCATTTTTTTGGTATCAACATCTAATCTCATTTGTGTTTTAATCACATTTTTGGGAACATTCAAACCCAAGTACATTTGGCATTATTCACAGAGAGTTCTCTTTGCTCCTCTGTTATTAGACTGGATCGCAACAAGGAAAGTTCAAATTCATAATGAAGGAAATAAAAAATGAAAATAACAGAGAAAAATTATTGTCAATTCAAAATGTGCTTGCACCACATGTGACTGCAAGCAAGCCCATGGCTGCCTGGAAACTTACAAGTGTTAATAGTGTTTGCCCTCCTCAACAGGATTTTCAGGTTTGTTTTCTAGCCCTCCTGCATCAAGCCCCATGACATTCAGAATTAACTATCATTTCTACTTGATATCCCGTGATTATTATCTGGCATAAAGGAAGATTCTAATTTAAAACATACTTCTTTTCTCCAGAAGACTAAAGCTATACCATACTCAGAAACTGTAGCTGTCCCAGAAATAGTCAAAAAAGCACAATCTCAGCTCCCTGAAAACACCATTTCCAAAAGAGCTCCCAAGTAACGCATGCAAAGACTACCATTTTGGAAGGGGAAGCTCCTTAAGTTCCCGGTGAAAGACTATTATTTATCTCCTGCTTATTGCATGTGATGTTTCTCATTTAATAATAATCCTGGGGAAAAGACTGAGGTATCTTAAATTTTATTGTTCAAGTAGAACACAGGAAGATGACAGTTAATTTATTTCATTTAGAGAGGATCAAGGAAGATTTTGATCCTCATAAGAGAAGAAAGTTACCAACTAGATGTATCTTTTGCTTCCTGATTACGCTATTACTTTCTCAGCTCTGAAACAGGAGATGCTGAGAAACAAAGTCTTCAATAGATTTGCTACTACAGTTAAGATAACTGGAACTAGTCAACCCATCTCTATCACTCTGGGCTGCAGAAGATAATGTTGAGATGCTTTGTAAAAAACCAAATAAATATAATTCTTGGTGTTTCTCCTTATTGCTTCTGAACATTTAAGCCTCTTAACACTTAAGTACTTAAGCTTATGCAAAACAGTAAGAATAAGCTACCTAAGTTGTTGTCGAAACAGAAACCAGTACCATAGCACTGAAGAGATTGAAATGATTTCCATTGAATGTCTTCAGTCACTAATGGTATGACTCATCAGAAAATTCATTCAGCCAGCCAAAAACTGTGACTCTAAATTACACTGTCACAACAGCACATGTTTCTATTCTCAAACTTTCAAAAATACTATCCAGATATTGCCTCTATTTCTAGAAGGTGCAGAAAAAAGCATGTAAAACTCAGTTATGAGTAGAATACTGTTTCTCTGTCCGACATTTTCCTGCTTCTACATAAACATGAGAAGACTTAGGCTGCAAAAATCAGTTTTAGCATCATCCTTCTCAAGTCCCATTGCTCAGAATGCTCAGAACTTTAATCCCACAACATACCTGTTTTAACATGGTGCCTGACTAGGTCATCATTTGCAGTTTGGTAGTGAAGCAGAAAAAACTTTAAAACAAAATCTGTCCTTCCCTAGTAAATTCACAGAACGTGCTCCCACTGAGAAGCCATGCATTTACATTTAATTCTACCCTCTGAAACCAATACTGATTTAATGTGAAATAATAAGCCTCTTCAGCTACTCAAGGCATTAGTGGAAGCAAAGACCATTTAAATTATTCAAGACCATATCTTTAATATAGGTGTCCAGGACAGTCTAGAAAACTTACCTGTGTGAGTTTCTTTGTTTTTTGGTACATCACTTTGTTTTTTCCAGTACTGGGTCCAGCTGAAATGAAGTGAAGGTGCTTGATCCCCTTTTAGCAGGAACCTTCTTCCATTGAATCTGAGAGACTCAGACAACTGATGTCTGATTTCACTAGTCAAGTTTTCATCATTTTTGTGAGCAGCGAGTTCTTTCTTCCTTTCATTTTTATCTTTTGGAGTATATGCAAGAGACTTCTTACCTACTTTCGTATTTTTACTACGGTGAGAATCATGTCTTTTCTGACACTCCTTTTCTACTGGAGGTTTATTCCACACAGGCTTGCGGGGATATCTTTTGCTTACATTATTGTAACTTTTTTGCTCATCCCCACTTCCAAAAGGTGCGTCGCAGAATGCCTTTCCAATAGATGATTCTGAAGAGTCAGACTGTGTCAAATCCAAAGATGGGACGTTTTCAAACAGCTCTACTTTCTGTTTAGAGCTCACTCTCTTTTCACGGTCATGTACTTGCTTTCCCTTCTCCCTGAAACTTCTCCCAGATGTATGCATCAGATGCGTTTTCTTTGGCTTTGCCCCTCTGCTATCCACATTGGGTACCTCCCTGTCACTCTCTGAGGAGAGAAAATCATTGTATCCTCTAGGAGGTGCTCTTCTACCAGGTACTACTGCAGCATCTGAAATTCCTGGACCTGCAGCAGCATCAGTAGTACTTTGCCTTATCTTATTTCTAGCACACATACTATCATTTCTTGATCTGTGCAATCTCTGACTTTGCAAGCTGCGATTCTTCAAACTTTTACTGGTACCAAAATATTGGTGGAAGTCTTCAGAATTCCCATATTGACTTTCTGGATTACAAAAGCCATGATGCTTTGTGGAAGAGCTTTCATAATCTGTACCTCTTTCAGAAGACAGACTAGGAATTGATACACTACTTCTATTCTGATTACTGTTAGAGTCTTTTCTATCTTTATTTACCCAGTTTATATCAGTAGGTTGTCTTTCTCCAGGAATGGAATCACCAGCATCAAGACTGAAATTCAATGCACCTAAAAATGAAAAAATAAATACAAATTCATAAAACTTAAATTTTCAACCAATTACCATGCATGCAAAGGTCCAGAACTTCAATCAATCCCACACTTGACAGAACAACTGCAAACAAGTGTCCAGAAACTAGAACTGAATCATACAGTGCTTTGTAGAAGCCTCTTTTCTTGCCATCTTTACAGAAGGACTATGATGACCCAGAGGTAAGTATATAAAAACAAAAGGTGAAGAAAAACTTTTGAAGCAGTACAATATATGCAAGTGTGATAATCAGTGTTTAATATCTGAAGTTTTTCCTAGCATGTTTACATACATACAAGAACCTGAAAAAAAGGGGTCCTTTAAATACAATGTATACATCTGAAATTTCAATATTATACAAACCTTTGAATATCAATTAAAAGCAGCAATAGTAAACACTTGCATCAACTCTGATTACACTGTTCTACATATATTAAACAGTAGAGGGACTACCCGAGGTAGCTGTGCAAAATTGTTTTTCTGAGGCCATCAACATGAATCATGCTTCTACTTAAGAAGCATGATTCTGAAAGAGTCATGAAAGAAAAATCCTATGTTGCTCAATTTCCTGTAACACTGTGACGGCAGTGCCTACCTGCAACAGAAAATATTAGGTTAATATCAGGGATAGCTTAATTGGCTATGGCAGATTGGTTAAGTCTTACACAATAACGTAAAAAAGAGAGGAAGTTTATAAAATCTCATGGAGGTAGTCCCCATTTTACCAGTTGGGTAGGTTACCTCATATGGTAGGGCAGAGTGCAGTTTTCCACTGGTTCACAACAATTCAAAAAAACAACCAAGCACTTAGGCTATGACTCAGGCCAAGAGACTCTCCAAAAGGCTAATGCTATCTAGGTCCCTGAACTACCTACCATTTTTTCAATAAAGATTGTGGAAATTAACATTTTGAAGGGAAGAATAAACCAGAACATTTCAAAGCATTAACATACTTTTTATTCCAGTGAATTTAACTTGCTTTCAAATGGAAGTGGCTTTTTTAAACCTCTAGGAATGGTCATAGCTGCTATGTGAAATTTGGTGGCCAAAAAAAAAAAACCAAACATGCAACTTTGTGGAAGTGAAGCTGTAACCTTCATAATAATTAAGAATTTAAAATTACATTTAAGGATGTTTTAACCACATAACCTAATTCATACTTTAGTTTTTAAAGAGCAGTTGAAATTACGTTGGGATTTTTTGTCTTTGCAAAAACTGTATTATGTATTATTTATACAATATTTAAATATCATTTAGTATTACCTGTATTTACTATATCAATATACATTAGTATATATTAATATTACAATGCTACATTGCAAGATAGTATACATTATTAATATAGTATATTATATATTATTATATGCTATTCTATTATATATTATAAATAAACTAGATACAAATGGTAAATACAAATACTTTGGGGGGGGTTTTAAGCTGAAATACTAACCTGATTTTGAAACAACAGAATGAGAAGACCAGACCTCTCTCAAAACAGGTCGAGACTGACTTTAGAGTCAATCTTAACTCAGGCAGAAAAGAAGTAGAGGGGCAGGTGCTGATCTCTTCTTTCCAGTACCCAGTGCTAGGACATGTGTGAATGGTTCAAAACTGTGTCCTTGGGCAGGGGGGGCGAGGGGAGACTCAACATGAGGAGACATTTCTTTGCCAAGAGTGTGGTCAAAACCTGGAACAAGCTTTCCAGAGGGGTGGTCAATACCCCATGTCTGCCAGTGTCCAAGAGGCAATTGGACAAGGCTTATTAATGTTTCTACTTTTGGCAAGCTCTGAAGTTCTCAGGTCTGGATTCACTGTAGGTCCCTTCCAGTGGAACTTTTCTATCTTTAGGACTGCAGACCCTCGTAGGTACAAACATTAGGCTTATACATCTGGAAGAATCTGGACTGCAAGGAGCTTCCCTAGAAACACTGCTTTTCTCAGCATAGGTATCCTGTGCAAAGAACTGCAAATATAAAGTTTTCCGCTTTACTTTCTACAACTACACTTACTTTCAGTTTTCCCAGTGTTTTGCCAATTTCTTTTCTATCACTAATAAAGAGCAGTACAATCATGAACTATGGTCCTTTTACACTATAATGTAAACAGCAGTCATTCAGTATAGACTACTTAAGTTTCACACATTTTGATTTGAAAACAGAATGCAATCCTATAATTACATGCAAACCTTATTTGAAATAATCCATTTTATTAGCTGGTTTAAGTTTTCTGTTGTATACTCTTAAAATTTAAAGTCTGATGGATAAAGTTTAATAAAAATAGGTTTTTCAAAACCCACACTGCTTGCCTCTAAAAAATACATTCTATTTTTAAAGACCACTGTTTCTTTGGTTATGAGATGTGGTACATAAAATGAATGGATGAATTAGTCAGATTAACCTCTAAGCATGGCCTCCAAGAAGTCTAACCAGGATTTGAAATGCAATTGTGGAAGTAATATTTTGAAAGCACTTTCCAAATAATCTATTAAGTCTGAAGAAAAAAAATGAGAAACCAGGATTCAGATATTTAAAAGCACCTCCAAAACATGAATAATTCATTAGGACTTTTTACAACAGTAAGATTCCTATTCTTGTTTTCAGCTTCTACAGTAGGAAGAAAATTCCAGAGTGGTAAATTCTACTAGAACTGATTTCTGTCTGCGAAGACAAGAAACTGCAAAATAAGTGTACAGGTGTAATAATAAGTAGCTAACACTGGCTGAAATTTTTTCTGACATGTTTACACATACATACACAAAAATTCAAAGTAAAAGGCATCTTGCAAAGCTAAATTCCAGCCTGTATTTCTATAAAATAAATACAGAAAATCACAGCAGCTTTAGAAACAACTTCTATACTGTCTCACCTCTGTGCCTGAGAACACCATGAAACAGATCCTCCTAGATGTTATGCTAAGGCATACGCCAGACAGGGAGGTGATTTGGGATAGCCAGCAGACCTTCACCAAGGGCAAGTCCCACCCAACCAACCTAATGGCTTTCTATGATGGAGTGAGTACATCAGTGGAAAAGGGAAGGGCTGCAAATGTTACTTATCTGTAAAGACTTTGACATGGTCTCCCACAACATCCTGCTCTCTAAATTGGAGAGAGATGGGTGGACTGGATAAGAAATTGGTTGGAAAGTCATATACAGAGGGTAGTGGTCAATGGTTCAGAGTCCTGATTGACATCAGTGGTAAGTGGAGTCCCTCACAAGTTCCTATTGCAACCACTGTTATTTAGTATCTTCATTGATTATATGGTCAAGGAGATACATTGTACCCTCAGCAGACTTGCAATGCCATCAAGCTGAGTGGCACAGTTGACACTCCTGAGGGAGTTGACACTCCCTCAGTTGACACTCCCTCAAAAGGGACCTGGACAAGCTCAAGAAGTGGGCCCACAGGAATCTCATGAGGTTCAACAAGAGCACGGGCAATGTACTGCACCTGGGTCAGGGCAACCCCCAGCATCAATAAAGTCTGATGGATGAACAGATCAAGAGCAGCCCTGCTGAGAAGGACTTGGGGATGCTAGTGGATGAGAGGCTGGACATGCCCTGTCAACATGTGTTCACAGCCTAGAAGACCAACTGTAACCTGGGCTGCACCAAAAGAAGTGTAGCCAGCAGGGCAAATGAGTTGATTCACCCCCTCTACTCTGCTCCGAGTATTCCGCACCTGGAGTACTGCATCCAGCTCTGGGGTCCCCGGCACGTGAAGGACATTGACCTGTTGAAATGAGTCTGGAGGAGGCCATCAAGATGGCTGGAAGGATGGAGCACATCTCCTGGGCGGAAACGCTACGAGAATTGAGTTTGTTCAACCTGGAGAAGAGGCTCCAAGGTGACCTAAGTGCAACCTTCCAGGACCTGAACCGAGCCCATAAGATAAACAAACAGAAACTTTTTACAAAGGCATGTAGTGACAGGACAAGGGGGTGTGGCTTCAAACTGGAAGAGGAGACATTTAGGTTAGACACAAAGAAGATATTCTTTAACAGCGGTGAGGCACTGGAACAGATTGTCCAAAGAAATGGTCCCACCCCTGGAAGTGTCCAAAGCCACACTGGATGGGGCTCTGAACAAGCAGGTCTAGTGAAAGGTGTCCCTGCCCATCACAGGGGGCGTGAAACTAGATGATTTTTAAGGGCCCTTCCAGCCCAAGCCAATCTATGATTCTATGATTTTAACATCCCTAGGAACTTCAGTGTGAATTAGAACAAAACATATGAAACCCATACGGTTTCATGCCTGCTCTGCCATAACATTACACCCCTTCAGCATTAACTGTTGACAGAGCCAGGATGCCCTGGCAAAGAGGTAGTCCTTGTGAACCTTATCTCAGAAAAATAATTTTATAAGGATGCATTTAAAATATGAAGCAAATTAATAAGCACTCATTTTAGTAAGTACAAGCTCATCTTTAAAAACAGAGTTTATACTGGGGAACAGTATAGCCAATGGCTTAGGCACTTTTATGAATACATTAAGGATGACATTTGAAGATGCCACTTAAAGACATTATATCTAAGTGACATATTTTAGAACAGTTTCACAATCTCAAGAAGCTACATTCAATTAGATTTTTAAGAACCATTAAATAATGTACTTTAAGTAGTATGAAGTTGATAATTAAAAACAAATATAAGCAAGAAAAAATGTATTGACAAAGTCAATCAGAAAAAAATATAACACAGTCCACAGAGCAGCCCCTTAGGTATCAAAGTTAGTACTTCTTTATTCTCAAATTAATTCAGCTTTATCTCCTAGACAGGAAGAATTTATTTCTTTCTGAAGTTTCATATCAATATAAACTGGAATGAAACAAACAACGCTGATTATTACCAACCTTTCTGCCTGGACTTCAGACATTTTTTAATTGACTGCTTTACAGTGAGACACCCATAAATTCAGCCAAAAATAGTGTCTTGAGTACTGTTTCCACCATGTGCAAAAATAGAGTCTTAAGTACTGTGTGTTTGGCTCTACAATGAAAGAAGGATATAAAAATATTAGGTGCCCAGAGGAGGGCCACAAAGAGGGTGAAAGGACTAAAGGACATGAGGAGCAGCTGAAAATACTACCTTTGTTGAGCTTGGAGGAAACTGACAGGTGACCTTATTGGTGCCTATGGTTTTCTCATGAGTGGAAGTGGAGAAGTGGCCAGTGATAGGACATGAGGGAATGGCTTAAAGCTCAGTCAAGGAAAGGTCAGATTGGATAGTATCAGGAAAAACTTCAATTAAAAGATGGTCAAGTACCGGAAAAAGCTTTAAAGAGAAGTGGTAACGACCAAATGCTTTTCAGTATTCAAGAAGTGTTTTAATAATGCACTTAGACATCTGATTTAATTTTTAGATTTCCCTATGTGATGTCAAGCATTTGACTCAATGACCCTTGTAAGTCCCTTTCAACTCAGAAAGAGACTCAGAATAGATGTTCTATTTATATACTGTCACTATAAGACAAAGCTAATTTCAGGACTGATGTCTTCAGTTTTAAAGCAATCAAATAACCTACTCTTCACCTAAAGAGAGATGACAGTAGAATGTACACACAACAATTTATATGCGTCAGCATATCCAGACAAGAGATTATTCAGACAGCCGCACACAAAGAACAAGTTACATGGAAGACACTCTCCGCAGGTCTTAAAATGCCTGTATTAAATGGTACAACAACAACAACCAAAAAAAACCCCAAAAAAACAAACAAACAAAAAAACCCCAAAACAAAAAGAACCAAAAAATACACAAAAAACCCACCACCACCACCGACAACAATAACAACAAAAGAAGGAATGGTGCATTATGGAAATCAGAGGCTTTCCCCATAGCACTGGAAGCTTTAAACCAGACTACCAAGCTTATATTTTCTGTCTTCTCTGATCATTTAAACATTCACCTACAGCATTTTATCAGTTTCAAAGATTACACAAATTTACAAAATGTTGAATTTTTTCCAAAACAGGAGTTACATTGTGTCAGGCTTAACAACTCAAGCAGTGCAACCCATTTCCAGGCAAAGCAACCTACATGACAAAAAACTCATTATTTCAACTGTATTAGTTCATCTAATAAAAGATATGTTCCCTTCCTACAACTCTTGCCAGAAATTATTACAGAATAACATGCAAAATCATCATTACCATAGAATCACAGAACAGCTCATTTTGAGACCTCTAGAGATCATCTAGTCCAAAAACCCTGCCCAGAAAGGGTCAGTTGCCCATAACTGTGTCCAGCTGGATTTTGAGTATCTCCAAGGACAGAGAGGCCATGATCTCTCCAAACAACCTGTTCCAGTGTATTACGATTCCCACAGTAAGAAGGCTTTTCCTTGTGTTCACCTGGAATTTCACATGTTTTGTACTGGTGGCCTCTTGTCCTTTAATTTAATACCAGTAAGAATAATCTGGCTCCATATTCTTTATTCCCACCCTTCCAGTATTTGTACACAGCACTAAGATCACTCTGAGACTTCTTAAGACTAAATAGTTTCAGCTCTCACTACCTCTCTTCATGCGAATGATGTTCCAATTCCTTAATTATAGTCATGGCCCTTTCCTGGACTCAGTTCAGTATGTACATGTCTTCCTTGTAAGCATGGAGCCCAGAACTGGACACAGTGCTCCAGGGGTGGCCTCATCTCACCTTTTCTGCAAAGCTATTTTCCAGCTAGTTAGTCCCCCATATATATATTGGTGAACAGTACTGTGTTATTGTCTTTTTTATGCTGTGGTCCAGTTTTGTGTCCAATTCAGTGCATTCACACTTTAAATAGAACATGAAGTTTTAGCCACCCCATTTCAAGATGACATGGGAGAGAACTCAAAAGTAGGACTTTGTCATAAGTAGTTTCATCATCCTAGCAAAAGGACCTACTACAGAATGGATTCTGCATAAGGAAAACAAATCTATTTTAAGTTTTCACTTCCCTCTTCCCCCTTACAGTGGGCTATTCAATGCTTTATAGCAATTCCCTGATTAGCTTAATGATGCATTGCACTATGTATAACACCCAGCTGTCATTGTGACAGCAAAAAACCAAAACTACATTCAACAGTAATTACAGCAACTGATGGAAAAACCCATTAACAGCTATTAAATACAATACACTTGTCTCTTCTAGGTGCACAGAGACAGAAACTAGAAAGATATAGCAATGTGAACAACTATTATACAATTGCCTTGCTGCTCATATATTTCCTCTTTGTCTTTTATAATCATTTCCTGGGTCTCAATAATTGTTCACTATTGACAAAATATCTTGGATGTGCAGCATATCTGCAGTGACCCAAAACTGTCACTCTTCAACCCCCTGTTCTACCCTGAGAGCAAAAACATCTTTCAATTCTAAGCTTTCAAAATCACACTTGCTCTGTTCTTGAAGTTGCAGGGCAAAACCCAGCTTCCATTACAATATTGCAGGTACAATTCAAAATTTACCTATGATATTTTTCTTGAGAGCACAGTAAGTATCACCACAAAATCAAAATCAACTCCAGAACTTAATGCCAAGTAACAATATCTGTGCTATCTTAAGTATTATAAGGCAAGTGCAGAAAAGGTGCCCCACCCAGACTAATCTACTGCTTTACAGCAATTTTTAGCCCAGTATACCTAAGACTCTATATTCCAATACATATATACTATACAAAAGATTTCACAGTCTGAGTTGACCTGCAGCCTGACAGCACAAAAGATAAACAGACAAGAAGAAATTTGACTGCATCAGCTTTACTGAAGCTATCAGTTTCTGCTCTCTAAACCATGTCCCAGGCCATTTCACTTCCCATGATGCAGTTGGTGGACCCATTCCCATACCACCAAAAAATGAACTCATATAACTTTTCCATCATGATAACCGGGCTGCCAAGAACAGGGGATGCTATTAAGGGCATTGGCTATTGATATTAATCTAAATTAAGATCAGGATGCCGCAAAAGTAGAGAATGATACTTTCTTCTTCACCCAAGACACAAAAGTCCAGGATTCTCCCTGACAGAAATCTTAACAACTCTATGAACAATTAAATTAGTTAGCTCATCAGTTGACCCCAATGTGACATTGATTACTAGAGAATGTCTACCTAGACTACAAAAAAATTAAGAGACATGATGAAAAAACTAAGCATCATTAATTACTCTCAGCAACGGTGTTATTTCTAGATACATACTCATTACACAATTACATAAGGGTTCTTCTATTGTTAAGAGCCTGGAATACAGGACAAATCATTAAATGCAAGGCTGAAATATCGATCTTGAAAAGCTTCCTGCCCCCTCCTCAGCAACCACAACCAATAAAACTAAAATTAATTTGAACCTGCATCATACAAGTAAAGAGGGCAAAACAAACAAAAGAAAAAGTGTTTTCCTGCGTGTTGCCCTCAATTCCCATCGTGTCCATCCATGAGCCCCTGCTTAGATCCCTCTGGGCATGTAGCACCTGCTCTAAGCAGTAACCTTCTGCATGTCCATGACTTATACTCACAGATTCCTCTGAGACGCCTCAAAAAGCCACGCTATAACAGCAGCTCGTGGGCCTGGGACCTTGTCATTGTCACTGCTCTATACGGGCAGCCTGAAACCAGAGTTTCAAGGGCACAAGTGGGCAGAAAGCAATCAGATTTTCCAGTAACCAAGCTCTTCTTTATTTATTTTCTCTGGCGTTACCATTCGTTTGTCACATACTAGGAGCTCGCATGCTTCTACTCAGCGAAAGTCCTTACTAGCGGGCCCTGCAGCACAGGCGAGCCCGGCCATTTTGAGCGCCACAGGCGCCGCCAAGTCGCGGCGGGCGGGGGCGGGGCAGCCGCAACAGGTGGTACCGCAGCCCGCACCCTTCGATGAGCCAGCGTCTGGGGCGACCGCCACGGCGCGACTTTCTGCCCGCTAGTATCGCTGGGGAGTGATGACTGCTCCTCCCCTTCACTGGGTCCACCCCATCCTGCAGTCCCCCTCCTCAGTTCCCCTCCCCCAGCCCAGTAGCCGCGCTCACCTGCGCCGGGCCGCGCCTCCGCCATGCCAGCGCCAGCGCCAGCCCCACTTCGTGTTCCACCGTTCCAGCTGCTGGNACGGGAGAGCACAACGGAACGGGAGGCGGGAGGGGCGGAGCCGGGAGCGGGCGATTGCTAGCGTGCGGGTGCCTGGGCTAGGACGGGGGCTCGGGTTGTGTAGCGCTGCGTCTTCAGTCGCCGGAAAGAGCTGGAAATCGGGGACCTTGTTTGATACTACAACGGAGGAAGAAAGGGAAGCAACAGTGAGAAAGAAATGCTAGTGCTGGCAATAAATTGACTATTTGTTTGGCAGTCGGCTTGCCTCCAGCATTTCAGAGCCTGCCTGAGTAGAACAAGAGCAGGAGGGTGGGTACAGGACAGCTCATCCCTCTGTCTCAAAGTACAAAACAGTTGCTTTCTCTAGGCACAGGATAGAAAGCAGGGATGTGTCATCAGGCTATCTATTGCATCCTGCAAACACTGCTTGAAAGAGGTGGCAGAGACATACGAAAAGCCCACACAAAGATTCCCATTCTACAGCTGGTGCTGCAGACAAATCTGATGCTCCAGCTACAAATACACCATAGAACTGCACGATTCGTCATACTGCGGGTCTCAGCACCAGTGTTTAACCATTGTATGATTCACACCTTTCTGCAGAGGATTGCAGTTCCCATGGTTACAGTACATGTAGTGAACAGCTCAGAGGCCTTACAGAGCTGCTGGTCTTTACAGAGACTGCAGAGAAAGTTCATAGTTCCATAACAACAGCAACTCTGAAGAACAGCACCTCAGGAGCACCACTGCACACAGCCTGTCTGTATTTTGACCTCTACATCCTCCTAGTGAAATCCTCCGTTCAAAGTTCCACTTGCTGCATAGTTCTACTGTTCATAGTGAGCAAAAGTCATGGCTTTAAAGCCCTTAAAGAGTTATTGAGTTTATGGCAGAAACACTAGCTACTGAAATGCCCCCCAGACTCCTGCCATTGCTGTAAAGGAAGCTTGCAAACCAGTATGGCAACAGTCTGCTGAAGATGCTGCATGTTTTGCCATGCATTTTGAGTGTGTTTGAAGTGCTTTGCCATATGTAAACATGGTGGTCATCTAAGGTTGCAAAGAAAGGTATGTGTCAGTGGCATCCTTTCAGAGATGATGTATGGTTTTCCTGCTGCTGTCAAGAAACTTGCATCAGTCCTCTTTCCTGTAGACTTCTCTATCGCTACTCTAAAGATATGACCATAATATTCACAGAGAACTACTACAAAATTTCAACACCACTTTTCATTAATACCACAGCACTACCACTTCAGTATCCATATTCTTTTTTTGTTATCACCAAGAAACCAGTCACTGTCTGGAAAGCATTAAGGAGATTTTCCTGTATGTTCTGCTGCACAATTGCTAATGATTAGGTCTGTACAGGTGTTCCTTTGTTACCCTTTTCCCTTTTTATTTAAACAGTTCTGCCTTTTTTTCCCCTTTCCTGTCTTAAATTTCCATTGGGTCAATTCCAACCACTCATGATAGTGTAACTTAATTGCCCAGAATTTCTCTGTAGGCATGTAATTTTATTTTCTTCTTTAGTTTGTCCAAAATAGCCTTTTTATCTTTTCCTCATAATTTCTTGTTTTCAGTTCAGGGATAGTGGAAAGGTTTTCCCCACTGTATCAGACACCCTTTCTTAAAACATATATTTTGTTTCTACTTTGTCATGCTTGATATTTATCTTCCCATCCTTTTGCCATTTATCACTCATTTCTTTGCTCAGTGGCTGGGTTTTTTCATCTGAACAGTATGACTGTCAGGATGTAGCAGGGACAGACTGCACCATATGGGAGGTAGAGACGGGAGCTAAGAGTCAGCAAATTCCATAATACCCAAGCAAGAAGAGTGAAGCAGGTTCACCAACAGTCCAGGCAACAGGCCAAGTTGCCATGCAAGCCTGTAGTGACAGGGCAGCTCAAGACAGAAGTCAAGCCAGTGGGTGAGAATCAGAGAGGTTAGCCACAAGCATACCTGCAGCATAGTTCAAGCAGAACGAAAGAGAGCAGGTGTTTTAAAGCAATGGGAGAAATAACAAGGGGCTGGCACCCTTTGAAGTTGGTGCTGAGCTCATCCAGACAGGCACCCAGAGTGGGGGGAAGGGACATGGAAGAGATGTACTCAGGGTACTTACAGACATCTCTCCTATATGCAGCAGGGATGATAGTAAACAGCCTTGCCTTCAAGGGAGAGGGGGAGATGAGGAAGAGAAGCAGAAGGAAGGGAAACCCTAGCCTAGGTCTGTGTCAGCATGCATGCTAAGGTGGACAAATCTCTAATAGAAACACATTAAATCCTGAACTGGCATTATGCTATAGAAATTTTTAAGAGCCAGTCAGCCCTGGTGCTCAGCCTGAATGCTCAGGATATGCCTTGACATGAAGACAGCAAGGTTGTCATGATGTGGAGATTCTGGTAAGGAAGATGAAATGGACTACAGCCAATAAACTACAACTCTAGATGTTCAGCCTGAGTCTCCAGCACATACACAACACCCTTTTGTGCAAGGGAACTCCTAGAGTTCCTGATTTTTAAAGAAGCTGTTCCTAGGTATTTCCAAATAGCCTTGGAGTTACAATCCCTGCAGCCAGAAGCAGGGTACAGTACTTTGTACACTTCCAGAAGACAAGGGAGGAGTTATAAGGTGCTGTAGGTGCAGTAAATTGCAGCACACGGTGATGCTCTCTCTCTTTTGTCCTTTCCTTCTTTATATGAAGCCCTCATGGACAGGCAAAAAACAAGTCATCCACCAATATGTGCTTTCATTTTAAAAAATGCCTGTTGCTGCGGACAGCTTTTTAGAAGCATCCATCCTATATTTGGGCGTAAAATTGAAAATAGAATCCGAACTTGTGACAGATGAAAAGTAAACCACACCATGAGAGAGTCTAAAAGGATTTCAGGAAAAACTTGCATAAGGCATAAAATCTAATAATAAATCCCCTTCAAACACTTCAGGCTCTGGCTGTCTGCCTGACAGCCTGCAGCACTAGGAAAATTGAAAGAAATTTAAAAGAGTATACAGAGAAAAGAACAGAAAATCTAAAATAATTTGTATCTGTGTTCACTACAGCAGAAATGGATGAGATTCCCAGGCCAGCTCTTCTTTTTTATGAGGGCACTCACTAGGGGTTATGTCTTGAAAGATTCCATATGTAACATATAGGTTATGAAACATATTTACAAAATTAATAATAACAAATCACAAGGACCAGATAGTATGTAACCAGCAATTCTAAAAGACTTCAAGAGTGAACTACAAACTGTCCTGAAAAACCTCCAGTATAAAACTGATTTGGTAGCAGAAGACAGGATTGTATCAGCTACAGCTGACTCTTGAAAGCTGATTTTAAAAGAATACCATAAAAAATCTCTGATCAGAATCTCAGTCCTGATGTCCATAGCAGGCAATTTAGTGGAAACTGTAAAATAGATTAGAGTTGGTGAGCGTATGAAGATGTTGTAATAGGGATGAGTCATAAGGGGTTTTTGTAACAGGAAGAATTGCCTCACAATCCTACTGAAATATTTATTAGTCCCTTGCAGCTAAGAGAGATAGATCCTGGAATCCTGACCATGGATTTCTGGAAGGTGTTTGGAGAGGTCTGTCATCAAAAGCTCTTATAAGTTACACTGCTAAGAAATAATTGCAGGGTAAATAACTGAATGAAAGATAGGAAATAAAACAGTCAATAGTCCTTTTTCACAGGGAAAGGAGGTCATCAGTAGAGACCCACAAGGAAGTATTCTGGAGGCTGATCTGTGCAACATATTTCTCAAGGATCTGAAAATGACAGTTTCAGAGTCTGCTGACAGTACAGTGTTATTTAGGGAAATATTGGCAATAGCAGGCTGAGAAGAACAGCAAGCAGAAGAGTCTTTGGATACTGGATATATGGGCAAAAAGATGGAATTTAGGGAAGCTCATTGTAAAGCAGCGCATGTGGGAAGAAACCACCCTACCTTCACATTTAAAAGGAAGAACCTTGAGCTGTTACAAGACAGGTAGTTGTATGAAAATGTCTTATCTATGCTCAGAAGCGTCAAAAAAAAGCAAATCAAATTATTAAATTTTGCTAAGAAAGGGGTAAAGAATAAGTAGAGATAACACCAAGACAGCATATAAATTGATAAATATTACACACAAACCTGGGTCCTCCTTCTCAGAGGACAAAGAAATGGGGAAAGGATTTTGAGAGGTAACATAGAATTAAAGGTCATTTAGAGTCCTGGCCAGGAAGCAGTGACAGAGAGTAAAATGTAAAAATAAAACAAGTTAAACTGCACTCAAACTACCAAACTAGACTGAAGCTGAAAACCATAATGGTGGGGTACTAATAACACAGCACTAGTAACAGAATAGCCAGTCTGGTTTGAGAAACCTGAGAATCAGTAAAAAGACAGTGGCCCAGATGGGAGTCTCAGACATGACTTTTCAGATATTGAAATTCTGTACCCACTTCTGATTTGTGAGGTGCATAAGCACAAGCTGATCCTGCCTTTAGTCCTGGTGTCCTAGGTTCTGTGTTTTTCCTGCTTATGGAAGACAAGTTCTGAAGTCCCCACATAGCCTTTTAGCCCAGACAAAAAATAGGTGGCCTACAGCAACTGTCCCTTTCTACATATTGCTGAGATACTGGACCAGTCCCATATGGCTCCAAAGAGCTTGCACCTTGGTTTGAAGCCTTCAGCAAGTAGCAGCTCTGCTGTCCCAGGAGGAAGAAATAAGCAGGTCCCCCCACAGGCCTAAGAAGGTGATAAAAGCTGTCTGGTTAGTTAAGAAAACTCCCCAGTCTGCCCATTTACAAGACTCTCCAGCAGTCAGGCTCCCAATGCCAGAGACCTTAACTCTTTGGACTGAAGCCCCTTCACAGCGATTGGCTCCAGGTGAGCTGAAGGTGGCCCTACTTGACTTGACAGATCTCACTCACATGCAGTCAGACCAGGTTTCCTTACCAGTTGGACCCCAGGTTTTCCATAGCAGAGTCTCAGATGTCAAGTTCCAAAAAGTAATTTATTCATGGCACACTAATACACGTTATCCAAAAGGTCAGCAGTTCACAGTCTCTTATCTCAGGCTTCTGCCCAGAGCTTAATCTGCATCTTGATTTGCAGCTTGCAAACTGGGCTGCCTGGACCAGATGTATTCCTCAACATTTTGGAAAACAGCAAATGAGGTAGAAATGTGCATCACCCAGAGACAGCATGTTGCGTTAAAAAGAACTAAGCATAGATCACCAGTCTGAAGGTACAGAGGAAGTATCATTTTATTATGGCATCCACAGGGAGGTAAGGAAAGGGAAATGTGCACGGCATACTAGGAAGGCATGCTGGCACAAAGGACCAAAGGCCTTGATGCTAAAGGACTCCTGGAACTGACTTCTGTTATGATTGAAAGGAATGAGAAGGGAGTGTCTTTACAAACAAACTGTGAGTCTGCTGGTAGATAAAGCCAATATTGAGAGATTAAAAAAAAATTGGAAGGAATTCCATAGGAGTTCCACTAATTGACTTACCCAAGACTGTGCTAAATCCCTGGATTTAGCTAAAAGATCAGAGACACAAGGAAAAGAAGAAGCAGAGAGAATGTGTATTAGAACGGGGTCTGTATTAGGCAATTCGGGAAGTCTGTACCTCTTGAGTACCTCAGCTAATGAGGAAAGAGAGAAGGAACTGCAGCCAGGAAATTAGGATAAAAAGAGGTTGCATCCTCTAGCAATTTGAGAGACTGTTATGATCCAGTTATTAAGGTTCTTAGAAATACCTCTGCCCAACTTAAGGTGCAAACGAGACCATATGCCAGTCAATAGTATGGGTTTTATTTGATAGTAAATATGAGAGAAAGAGAGAGAGAGAAAAGAAAGGGAGAAGTAAGAAAAGAAGTGGGGGGAACAGAGTGACAGAGATAAAGAAAACATCACCATCCGTGGATCCCAACGATGTTGTGTTGATCCTCTCCAGCTTGTCTTCTTGGTGGTGATGGTCCCCCGAAAAAGCACAGAATCCCAGGGGTTAATATACACTCAGGCCAGGTTGCAATGTCCAGGCATGTCCCCCCATGGGAGAGAGGCAGGCTCTTGTAGTAGACTCTGGATCACGTGACACCCCATGGTGCAAAGTCTAGCACTTTGGGGGGGTCTTTGGTGGATTATGACACCCCCTCAGCTGCCTCTCATGTAAAAGTCTTGTGGATGTGGCCTGTGGGCTTGGGGGTTCTGTAGCTGGGTCGATTTGTGTAACGGAGGATAGGCGTTTATTGCCTCTGACCAGAGGTTATGCCATGCACCTGAAACCTCTTCCTCCCCCCTCAGCTGGGGGGGAAAGTCTGTGCAAACCTGGCTTCTGTGGGCTGTGGTCTCTGCCACCCCAATGCTCAGCCAGAGGTGATTCTCAGAGCAGCTGGTGGGTTTGGCCTTTTGTGGATGCATTCCTTCAGCCTGAGATGACTGAACAATAGGTTTCTCTTTATCTAATCTCAGCAGTTTGACTTTCAGTCCAAAGTCCCACTCAGGTACCCTCGGAGGCTTCTTTGGTTGTAGCTTTATACAGTTTTTGTTATAATAAGCAAAATTTTTTATCAATGTTTGAGGCATGAACTATTTCAGTCTCTGACAGAGACCCCATGGGAAATGCCCATGACCTCTCCCTTTATTCATTAATAAAGTTACAGGACTCCTCTGTCTCCTTTGTGGACATAAACCTCTGGTGCTTGTGTATTTATTTTCCTGACATGATCCAGTTATTAAAATTATTAGAGATTCTTCTGCTTGAATTAAGGTGCAAACAAGACCATATACCATATATGCTGAAGTCGATCATATGGATTTTATTTAACAGTGAATGTAAGGGAGAGGGAGAGAGAGAGAGAGAAAGAAAATAGGAAAAGGGCTGGGGAGAGAAAGAGAGTAACAGAGAAGACAGACTAAGTAGAAAATATCACCACTCCATGGATCCCAATGGTGTCCCATTGATCCTCTTCTGGTCTTCTTGGTGGTGAGGGTCCTGCAAAACAGAGTGCAATGGATCAATATACATTTGGGCCAGGTGGGAATGCCCAGGTACCTTCCCTGGGAGAGGGGGGCAAGTTCAATACTGCCTCTTGCAACAGACTGATCTGTTGCATCACTTTGCATCAGTCCTCCGGTGCAAGCCCCCAGGAAAGTCTGGAGGCACTTTTGGGGTCTAATGGTTTATGACACCTCTTCAGCTACCTCTCATATGAATGTCCCATGTGGATGTGGCCTTCCTAGGGTGTGGGGGAGATTACAACTGAGCCAGCTTGCCTAAGGGATGATGAGTGTTAACTCTCTCTGACTAGAGGTTACGGCTCACACCCAAAACTCTCTTCCTCCACCCTTGCTTGGAATGGAGTGTATGCACACTGGGCCTCAAGAAATAAGTCTGTGAGTTATGGCCTTCCCACCCCAAACCCAGCCAGAGCTGATTTTCAGGACAGCTGCTGGGTCTGGCTTCCTTTGTACATACATTCTTCTTCCTCAGCCTTGTTTACTTCTTCCTAGACCTGAGATAACTGGACAATAATGTCACCTTTATCTTATCTCAAGTTTCCTTTAGGTGCTTAACTCACAGTCCAAAGTTCCAGTCAAAAGGCATATTCAGGGAGGGGTGGGCTTTGATGGTGGCAGCTCCTTGATATAGTTTTGCCATAATGGACAAAAAAATCCTTCATAACAATGTTTAAGCCATTAACCATAGCATTTCAGTCCGTCACAACTTCTGATTTGCTTGCAGCAGGCAACCTATTTTGGGTGAAGAATTTAGCTGTAAACTATATCTAGCTACAAAGTTTCTGAGTGTCCATAGTTCTGCCTGGAAAATCTGGATGAGTAGCAGTATGTGCTGCTGAGATCCCCAATAAGAACACAAAGCATCTCCAGTGTCTATGCAAAATCCAACATACTGGGCTTACCGTGTATATATTTTTCAGTTAACTACACTTCTACCCAGCACAAAAGGCACTTGCTCCATTGCATCTGTATTGCTACGTTGCATTTGTACAGCTGACATGTAGTGGTGAGGCACAGATAGACTCCACAACTAGGTATGTTTATTCAGTGCGGGGCACATGGGGTATTGCTCCTCCAAAGACATGCGCAAAACGCCAGTGGTACTCCCTCTGGTTTATATCGGGTTACAGGTTGCATATTCATTCAGTTGCCTAACACACCTATACATATTCATGACTTATCCACGCTTGGGATTATAATGAGCTCAAAAGTAATTTCCACATGACTGCGCTTGTGCAGTGCCACCTGGTGGTCGTGGGCAGGGGTCCCAAGATGAAGTAAACGAGTCTTCCTCAGGGTTGAACTCTTCACCTTGCTTTCTTACGCCTGCTCTCTGGTTCCGTGATCTTAGTCCAAACTTCGGTGCCAGTCTTAACTGGTTTACAGGTCCAGAGAGCAGGAACCAGGCCACAGTTGTTTCCTTTTTACTGTAGCCTTACATCTCTTGTCCTGCTTTTCGCAAGCACAATAATATTAAGCAAGCAATATACACTGTTTAGGAAGCAGTTTTACCAAGCATTGCATTCCTTAACTCTTCTGTCCCTCGTATCAGTGGAACTAGCAAAGAGTAGTCATATCCCTGTGATTTCTAGTCAACTTTTCCTACTTTATGCAATTTCAAGGAAAAGAATACAAGAGGATCCTACCAACGTTGTGTCACAGAATTTACCACAATAAGGCTGAGCCTTTTTTTTCAAGAAAGATCTTAAAGTTTAATCATGAGAGATTTTAAATAGATCATTGTAACCAATACTCTCTCTGTCCTCTATCATGTAAACCAAGTAGAAGAACTCACTACATGTTTCACCAAAACTATGGGAAAAACCAAAACCCTCCAACATGTTTAATGTTAGAGTCAAGGCATTATTTGACTCTTTATTATCTGGCCAGGATGAACCACAGAAATAATCTCATCCACACATAGCCCAGGTGTGCAGAGAGAATCATTCCATGATGCATGAATTTTACAGGATTTCCCCCCAAATTTTATACAGTCAAAACCCATAGAGATGCACTGTTTCAAAGTTCATCAGTGCAGAGTTGAGCAACCCCCAGTATTCAGTTACCCATTCGATCTGAATCTCTTTGCCTCCGATGTTAATTAGGTCTTCTTTCTTACCTCTGTTTTCCCAGACCAGGTGTCTCTGACCAGCCAGGGGTGAGGTTTGGAGATGACATTCTGTTAATGGCCACTGATGGCTCTGAATCTTTTGGGCTACTGCCAGTCTGTTGGTAAGTTGAGTTCATCAAACCTCACCTGGTAGAACAATGCCCTGGAAAGAAACTTAAAATTCCTTTTCCCGGGGTGAAGACAAGCAAAACCTTTGACTAAAGTTACACAAAATTTTTAAACTGGTATATTTTCCAACACATGCAGTAAAACTATACAGGAGAACCATGCCAGATAATATGCTACTTGGATGTTCTCCCAATACTGAGAAGAGGCACTAAGAAGGATACTTCAGAAATTACACATTAAAAAAATTTGATGTTGTGGTAACAGAAGCAAGAACTAAAGCCCCTTTCAGAGTTATTTTCATAATCAAAAGAGAGCGTACCTCTAAATTGATTGGTAGCAATGATGAGCGGCAACAGAGCTGCTTTCCAATACCTGGCAAATCACAGAGAAGAAGAAAATATCTAAAAAAGAGGTAATGCAGTATTGAAGAAATATGCACAGATGAAACATAGGGTTTTCTTTTAGACACTTAAATGTAGAGATTTTAGATAAAAGTTAGTTTTCTTAAAATTAACTAGAATAGAAAAAGACGCAGAACTCAGCTAGAAAGAAGTTAATGATTAAATGCAGAGTAGCCCTGTGATTATTTGATATTTACTCAGCTGTGCTTAGAATAGACAATTAATAATCTTAAGAAAAGAAGTTCAAAGGAGAGCTTAGACAGTTACAAATTTTGCCCAGATGCAACCTACTTAGAAGCAATAGAAGAGAGCATTGGGAGTTTTCCAGGGTCAAATGTATTGTCAAAAATCAACTAAGTAAGAAGGTCACACTGAGGAAGACTCATATTATTTCATCAAAAGCAGCCCTCAGACCCAATTAATGACCACCGACCCAATTCCATTGCAGGAACTGCACATGCTTAATGACTTTTTGCTAATTTCCATACGAAGCGGGGAATGGGAGGCACTTATGCTATGAATATGTATCTGTATTTTAAATATGCATTATTGTTATAAATAAGTCCTGTGTTGCATTGTTACTTCAGAACTGTACATTTGGGAGTTACCCTTGCAGCTCTCCGGCGCTGAAATAAACATACACTTTCTAACCTTAACAGGTTAGAGAGTCTTTGTCCGTCTCAGGTGGATATCGATATTAGATCTATATCCGCATTTTAATAATTCACAGAACACTCAGAAAATATGGTAAAGAAGGACAAAGCTTGAGAAGGAAGATGAAAATATGACATATCATTTGCACCCTGAACTCAGTGATGACTGTGAAGAACGAGGCTTCACGATGTGAAGTTTTAACGATTTACTAAAAAAAACAAACCCAAAACAATTAGGAGGCCCACAAAACAAACACACAGGACTCCATGTGTGGCTGGTCTGGCCAGAAGCAGAGCTCCCAGGGCCTGTGCAGCTGCTTTTATCCCCTCTGAATGTCCATCAAAAGGTTTAGATACATTCAGATACATTCACCCAATCACAGGTTCTGATGTTCCCAGCCCGCCCCCTTTGTTTGCCCATTAGGGGTGGCCCAATCTGGGCCCACCCCCATGGGGCATGCTCAGTCAAGAGATTGGGAGGGATCTCCCCTTAACTGGCATCTTGATTGACATTTCTCATGGAACTTTCTGGAGAGTGGATCTTGTCAGCCATTTTGTATTATGGTTATTAATCATTATTAATCGAATATGACAATGGAACCACCCCCCCACTGCAACCAGGACATTTACAACAACAACTAACCAAGACACTGTAATATTCAAAACCCAATTAACTCATTAACATGTCACAAAACATTATAACATCCATAACGTAGTAATTAACCAATTAACTCATTAACAATTTTAATATATGAAAGTCAACTTCACCTTTTGCCATTTATAACAATGACTCACCCAGATTCCTACACAATGTCCATGAGTCTATGGGAAAGAGAAGCTTTTTGTGTCCTCGAGTACACTCACTTAAAAAAACTCCCGTGTATCAGTTTTCAGCACTCTGAGTGACAACCCAGCAGACAAGATCAACTGGTGAGTCTGGATTTATACTAGAAGAAAAATGCAAAAGAGCAGGTGAAAATTGAGCAGAAAAGCAAAAATTAGCATATTCTGTATCAAATTCCTTTACTGTCAATTTATGTAATAGAAACTGCAGAATGTGCGTGTGTATGTGTGTGTACATATCTGTATAAAGAGGGAGTGAGACAGAGAGAGAGAGAAGTAAAATAGGAAAACATTTGGTTATACCAAAAAGCCAAAGGTAAATGACTCCTCTATGACTAACCGCAAGTGATCATATAGCTGGCATCCCAGTTAAACAGGATTTCTTAATGGTCAACACTGAGGCTGACACTGTTTAACATCATCACCAATGACCTGGAAAAGGGGACAAAAGGACCCTTTTGCATGCAACTTGCATGCATGCAAGTTGGCATGACACAAAATTGCAGGGAGTACATGATATGCAAAGGCAGGCCTGTCATTCACATTGACCTCGACAAGCAGGAGGAATGCTCCACTAGGGGCCTCATAATATATACAGGGAGAGGCTGATCTAACTGGTTTTATCCAGCCAAGAGAAGAGAAGACTAAATCTGATTGCTGTGTTCATCTATCTAAGTTGGTTTATAGAGAAAAACGAGCCAAGCCGTTCTCTGAGATGCATAGCAAGAAGTAACAAACTCAAACAGAAACAACAGAAATTCTGAGTGGAAAGGATAAAAAGATTCCTCACCCTTAGAACAGTTAAGCAGGTTGGTCAGTGTTCTGCGTAACCCAAAATGTTATTGTATTCCATATCTATCTGTTCTATGCCAAAAATTGTTACTGTCTCTTTAAGATCTGGTGTCTAGAAACGGAATTGCAGAGGTCGATGTGTGCTAGGGTCTTTTTAAGGTCGGGGGCACTCAGGCAGAAACTCCTTTGCCTTTCTCTTTCATTCTTGTAGGGAAGTTGGGATGGCAGAAGGCAGAAGCCTTTTTTTGTCTCTCTCCAGGTTCCTGAGGAGGTTGCTTCAGGCAGGTCTCCAAGTAGCAACCAGGCTGCTGTTCTCTGGTGCTCAAAGGCCCACTTTCTTCTCCCCGCTCTTCCCCTTTCGGGACAGCAGCAGCGACACTAGCTGAGTGCAACAGGTGGCAGGAGGAGGCCGTGAGCACCTGCACTGACCTCACACACACACACACACACACACACACACACACACACACACACAAACACACACACACACACAAACACAAACACAATGCCACAGACACCAAAAGGAGCAGGGCAGCTGACACCACGGGGCCCCCAGGCAATGCCAGTGTGTGCCATCTGCCACCAGAACTGCTTCATAAACTCCTACCTTCCCGTTTTTTTACCAGGGTTGAGCCGAGCAGGGTTTGTCCATCATCTTTGTCTCTCAGACCACATGGCTGTCTGCAGAGGGCACCATCTTGGGGGGAGGGGTTGTGTGCCATTTCTGCCTTTGTCTCTCAGACCACAAGGTCGTTTGTGGAGGGCGCCATCTAGGGGGAGAGGTTTCTCAGCCATTTTGTTTCTCTTTGTCCCTGGGGAGTCCATGAGATTCAGCAATTTTGTATCTAGTGATTATCATTGTTATTTTTGCCTGTTGCTGTTTCATTTTTTAGTAAACTTTTTTTTCCACTTATATCTTCTTACATTCATCTGTCCTATTGGTGAAAAAGGGAGTAGGTAAAACTAAAAGGGGAGGTACCTCACTTTGGAGTGTCTGCCCCTTAAATTGTCTTAAACCAAGACAGCCAGAGAGGTGGTAGATTCTATGCCCTTGAAGATGGAAAAAAAATATCACCTGGATGGGATCTTATGCAACCTTATCTAGCTTGTAGTTAAATTCACTTTGAGCAGGTTGGACTATGGACCTTTCAGAGGTCTTGACAGAAGGAAATCAAGGGTTAAGGGTTTTGTGTAAAAAGCTTGCATTGCTCACTTGATTGCTTGCTCAATGCTTAGCAAACAGAAAACTAGGATACAGGCTATTGATAAAAGGAAGCTACTTAGTTCTTGCTCTGGACCCCTGAAACCGGCTGAGACCTGCTATGAGGTTTGGGCTAAGTCCAGGAATCCAGTGAGCATGCGTCAACAGCAAAGGTGAAAAGTGCAAGGCTGATGAAGACTTCAGCCTTCATCTCTGAGACCCCGGCCCACAACCACCAGGAGGGAATGCACAGACGCAAAGCTTACATATTGATGACTAAGGACTATGCAAATGATTTCAGGATAGGCTATAAATATATATAGGCGTGTTAGGCAACTTAACGAGTATGTAACTTATAACCCGATATAAACCAAGCGGAGTACTGTTGATGGTGCACATGCCTGTGGAGGAACGATCCCCCGTGTGCCCGGTGCTGAATAAACATACCTACTTTACAACTTTCGAGTTGTGGAGTCTATCTGTGCCTCAGTCCCTTGAAAGCTATTTTATTTCTATGGTGCTGTAATATTTAAAATAGTAAAATTATAATATGCTTGGCTGCTTATGTCTAAATAAAATAACTGTTTCAAATCTGTCTTAAATGAGTTGCTTCCTTGCCATTATTGCATCCCAGAGTACTATGGATAGGGAGCAAGAAAAAGTGAAGCTTGTAATTTCATTCTGATGTGTTGTCTTTTTAGTAAAAGAGTGGGATTCTGTATGTCTGTGATAGAGGTGTAAAGTATATCAGAGATCTTGCACGTTAGACTGTCAATAGAGGAACACTACAAGAATTGAAATTGGCAAGACCAGCTAAAACAAGAGATTCCAGTGAAAGACTGCACAGGATTCTTGCATAGGAAGTCACTCTGCATACGATTACAGCTGAGATAGGTGGAAGCAGCATATTTTAATGAAGTAATATTAAAGTAATAGAATCGTAGAATTATTTAGGTTGGAAAAGACCTTTCGGATAATCAGGTTCAACTGGTAACGTAGTACTTCTGAGTTCCACCACTAAACCATATCCCTAAGTGGCAGATCCACATGGCCTTTAAATACCTCCAGCGATGGTGACTCAAGCACTTCCCTGGGCAGCCTGTTCCAATGCTTGACAATCCTTTTTCATTGAACTAACACCCAATCTAAACATGCTAGATTTCTTTAATACTTACTATAGTTAATAAACTTATCTGCTATAAAGCTGAGAGTGCCAGAGACCATGATGCCGACATGTTGACATACTGTGAAGATGGTTAGGCATCTTCATTTCCTCTTCAGTCTCTCTAATTTCACCTATCACCAATACTGCCTTCAGTTCATCATGACGAAATTATGACACTATTTTTCTGTAAATGAACCACCTGAGGGTTTTTTTGCACAGAAATTCTTTGGGAATATCAACACCTTTCTGTTCACCATGAAAACCAGGAAGGACATTTTATGTTGTCTCTATAAGCAACAGTAAAGAAATCATGTTTATGTGCTGCCAGCTATTTCAGTTCTTCTAAATAAACACAATAAACATGTAGGCATTATTTCATTCTTTTTTAATGGCCCCATTCATCAGTGAGGAGATTCACAGCTAAATAAGCAGCCAATTTTCTGTTTTATCATCAACAAAAGAGACCAAAGTCTCTGTGACTTGGACTTCATGGCACACAGATTTTAGCCCTGTATAAGTCGAACTCACTAGACCTTTTAAATTCCAGATTTATAATCCTCCTCTTTTAGGTCATATTTGCCCTTTCCCATGCATCCTCAAGTATCTTCTCTGAACTCTTAAGTGCTCATCAGTTGAGATATAATGAAGCAGAATCTGGAATTCCATACCCTATGATCTCCTTCTTGGCCTAACTAAGTTAAGTACAATTTTTTAAAAAAAAACCACATAATTTACATTATAATTTCCTACTCTTTGTTTTAAATTTTAAAATTTCAAAATTTTAATTTTTTGAAGGAAATGCTTTTAGTAACTAGTTTTTGTACAGTGTGTTAAAACAGTTTTAAAACATTTTTTTGTTGTCAAGGAATGGGAATGTAAAAAAAAAAAATGCAATACAAAATTTTCATAAATTTACTTGCCTAATTCTCCCTTGTATTGAGAGTGTGAAGCATTAAAACGTAAGACCTTTTTTAGAAGGTGTCCCCTTTAGAACACTCCTCCCATTAGGGAATGTTTCAACTGTATACAGCTTAAGGCTATTATTGACAAGGTTGAGCGCATACAGGTAAGAATCCGGGGAAGGCCAACAAGGCAGACATCCTGATGGAAGTCTGTTATACACAACCCAACCAGGATGAAGAGGTAGATGATGTATTCTGTAAAAGGCTGGCTGATGTTTCATGACCCCTAGACCTTGCTCTTGTGAGACACTTTAACTTGCCAGACATATGTTGGAAACTCAACACAGCAGAGAGAATGCTGCCTAGGAGTGTGTGGAAGACAACTTCTTGACACAGCTTGTGAGTGAGCTTAAGAACAGGGGTGCCCTGCTACCTGCTGTTTAAAATGAAGAGCTGGTGGGAACTGTGGTGCCTGGAGGCTGTCTTGGGCACAGCGACCACAAAATTATATGAGTTTTCAATTATTGGTGAAGTAAGGAAGGGGGTAAGCAAAACCTCTACCTTGGAATTCCAGAGGGCAGACTTTGGCTTGTTCAGCACCCTGGCTTAGAGAGCCACCTGGGAAACAATCACCAACAACAAAGGGGTCCACGGAGGCTGGACACACTTTAAGAAGGAAATCTTAAAGGAGCAGGAGCAGGCTGTCCCTACATCCCAAAAGATGAGCAGGCAGGAAAAAAAAAGGCCTGGCTGAACAGAATTTTAACAGCAACTCAGGGAAAAAAGTTATATGACCTTTGGAAGAGGGGGCAGGCAACTCAGGAAGAGTACAAGTAGAGAGAAAACTAGAAAGGTGAAAGCTTAGCTAGAATTCAGTCTGGCCACTGCTGTGAAAGATAGTAAGTGTTTTTTATAAACACATTCATTAAAACTAAAAGGAGGGCCAAGGAAAATCTCTATCCTTTATTGAACACAGGGGTGAATATCGTAGCCAAGAATGATGTAAAGGCTGAGGTACTTAAGGCCTTCTTTGCCTCAGTCTTTAACAATAAGACTGGTTATCCTCAAGGCAACCAGCCCCCTGAGCTGGTAGACAGGAACCGAGAGCAGAATAGCCCCCTGTAATCCAGGAGGAAGCAGTGAGTGCCCTGCTGAGCCACTTACACATTCATAAGTCTATGAGTTAGCATGGAATTTATGAGAGGGTACTGAGGGAGCTGGCAGAAGAGCTCACCAAGCAACTCTCCATCATTTATTATGAGATGTGATTAACCAGGGAGGTCCCAGATGTCTGGAGGCTGGCCAATGGCCCATCCACAAGAAGTGTCGGAAGGAGGAATCAGGAAACTATAGACCTTTCAGCCTTGGTGTCCAGTAAGATTATGGAACAGATCATCCTGAGTGCAACCAAACATACCAAGGGCTCAAGCCCAGCTAGCATGGGTTTAGGAATGGCAGGTTCTGCTTGACTAACCTCATCTCCTTTTATAACCAGGTGACCCACCTTGTGGATTGGGGGAAAGGCTGTGGATGTGTTTACCTGGACTTCAGCAAAGCCTCTGATACTGTCTCTCATAGCATTCTCACAGAGAAGCTGGTAGCCCACAACTTGGATGGGTGCACTCTTCACTGGGTTAAGAACTGGCTGGATGGCTGGGCCAAGAGAGATGTGGTGAATGGTGTTACATCCAGTTGGTGACCAGTCACTAGTGGGGTTCCCTGAGGATCAGTATTGAGCCCAGCCCTATTTAATATCTTTATTGATGATCTGGATGAGGGAATCAAGTACACTGTCAGTAATTTCATGGACAGCACTAAGCTGGGCAGGAGTGTATGATTTGTTGGAGAGCAGAAAGGCTTGGCAGAAGCATCTGGACAGGCTGGATTGATGAGCCTAGGCCAACTGTATGAGGTCCAAGACAAAGTACCAGATCTTGCACTTGGGTCACAGCAACCCCATGGAGCTCTATCAGCTGGGGGAAGAGTGTCTGGAAAGATGCCTAGGAGAAAAGGATGTCAGAATGCTGGTGTACAGCTGGCTGTACATGCACCCGTCACACTTGCCCAAATGGCCAAGAAGGCCAACGGCATCCTGACCTGTATCAGCAATAGTGTGGCCAGAAGGACAAGAGAAGTGATAGCCATCCTATACTTGGCACTGGTGAAGCTATAACTTGTGTACTGTGTCCAATTCTGAGCACCTCAATTCAAAAAAGACATTGAGGAGCTGGAGTGTGTCAGAAGAGAGCAACAAAGATGGTGAAGGGTTTAGAGCATTGACCCATTGAGGAGCAGCTGAGGAAGCTGGATTGTTTAGCCTGGAGAAAAGGCTCAAGGGGACCTTATTGCTCTCTACAACTGCCTGAAAGAGGCTGTAGCAAGGTGGGGGTCAGTCTCTTTCCTCCCAGGCAACCAGCTACAGGACAAGAGGACATAGCCTCAAGCTGTGCCAGGGGAGGTTTACTTTGGACATAGGAAGAATTTCTTCATGGAAAGGCTTGTTAAGGATTGGAATGGGCTGGCCAGGGAGGCCATAGTGTCACCATCCCTGGAGGTGTTCAAGAAACGATTAGATGTGGCACTTAGTGCCATGGCCTAGTTAACAAGGTGGAGATTGGTAAAAGTTGGCCTTGATTATCTTGGAGGTCTTTTCTGACTTAAATGATTCTTGATTCTGTGAAGCCTAAAAAACTAGAAAATTTGGACATCTTTAATGTTAAAACAAAATTTCGGTAACATTTTCACTTTAAGCATGAATAGTTACAAGAAACATTAAACTCTTCTGAAAACGTCTATTAATTTCTTTCAGATATAGTGTGGTTTCTTTCTGCAGAACCCTGTCCTCAAGTAAGTCACTTAATATAGTGCCTTGTTTCCTGACCTGACTACAGCCCCAAATTCTCAAATTTAAAACGAGTAGTAATCAGTTCCATTCCCTTGGAAGGGCATTTCACAGGAGAAACTTACTCACCCCAGAGGGTAAATTCATTCCAGTGAAACTGACACTTAAATTCTATTTCTGTTCAAAGGAGTATTTTATTATACTGTTGTAAGGCTCTCAAAGTTGAAAGACTGAGAAAGCCTGAATACTGTGTTTCATCAGAGCACTTATACTGAAGTTAAAATTTTCAGTGTCTTCATCAGGGTCCAGATAACCATGCAGCTGTACACATTGTTCATCAGAAGGAAATTTAACATGGTCTGCAGAACTAGAGATGAAGATTGATTCCTCTGAGGAATATATACAAACTACAAGGAAGAAAACAGTGAAAAAACAACTGGATACATTGTAAGCTGGAGAAAGTTTCAGGTAGACTAGAAATGTAAGCAGCAGCATTCAATGAATAAAGTCCAACACCATGAGCTGAATAGAAAAAAATCACAAACTAATTCACACTGTGTGCAACCATCTGTCCTGTCTACTAAATACCGAATGATTGCTATGTACCTCAAACAGTAATACAGGATGGCACAATACAGTAAGCAGTTACTACTTTAACTTCTGTACCTCTAAGTGATTGAAAGTATAGCCTGAAATACATAAGCAACCTGGTCTAGCAGCAGGTGTCCCTGCCCATGGCAGGGGCCTAGGAACATGATCTTTAAAGTCCCTTTCAAGCCAAACCATTCTGTGATTCTATAAAGTCTTTCCCTAGCTCACTCACTATAGAAAAACGTAGTGTAAGTAGTAAATGCAGGCAGCCATGACAAGCAATGCTAAATATTAAATCTCTCTTTACAAATGCTTGGACAAAATGAAAAGCTTGATCTCTTGCCGTCAGTATTACATTTCCACAAGACACTGTCTGAGCGAGTCAAACTGGTATGCTCCCATTTTAAAAACTAGGGGGGTGTGTGTGTGTGTCAGGGGATAGCAACAGCTATGTACGCTCTAGTCCAGATGGCAGCTCTAGCTTCACCAGCACGGGAGCAGAGAGAAGGCAGCAAGGGCTATTTGCCCCTGGGAGATAACACAGAGAATAGAAATTTTCCTGAGGTTGAGAGATAGAGCTTAAAGACTAGCAAAAAAAGGTAGAAGAATGTAAAAATATGCACACAGGATGATAAACATAGCTGGAACCAGTGGGTAAATAGATTATAAGGAATATAGTGGGATTTCTTGGCGTAGTTATATAACAAGAAGCAACAGCACATACCCAAAGAAAAGTTCAAGGAAAGCTCATGTGTAATATTGGGGCACTCAGCGAGTGCGATCATCAGAAACCCCTTTAGATGACCCCCTAAGACCCCATAAAAGGACTTCTAACAGGAGGTGGACACATGCAAATTAGTTCTAGGTCAGTTATATTTATGTATTCGCTATGTTGTAACGAATATGTACAATCATGATGTTATGAATGCCCTGCTGTAGTTTTATGACACACATTCGAGTAGAGGAGATATCCTTCCAAAGTGTCCAGGGCGTAATAAAGAATGCCTACTTTCTACTCCTTCAAATTGTGTTTACTTATTTTCCGGCCGACTTTCGCTATCACCTCAGGCTCGCCAGCGTTCGGCCATTCCGGCTCCAGTGGAACTCGACTCGGCTTGGCCCGGCCTGGTCCCGCGGCCGCACTGTCACTGACCAGCTCCAGCTGGCCCGAGCCCGGGCCCGGGCCGCCCGGTGCGCGCACACCCCACCTTTCCCCGCCCGCACCGCCCCGACGGCGGCTCCGTCCTCTCGCAGCAGGTGAAAGAAGCTGCCGTATCCCGTGCCTGCGCCACGACCGCAGCAGCTGTCTTCAGAAGTGCTCGCACTAAAAAGAAGAAAAAATAATAGTACTTGTAGAAGGCTGTGACAGAGACGGGGCCTTTCATTGGGCTAAGTCGCTGTTCACCGGTTGCTTTCAACACTCAGCCTCTGCAGAGAGCACATTTTGCGGTCTTTTCTGCTGCTACTAGTCAGGCAGCAGTGGGCATCACTCTCGAAGAGGTGAAGGCGAACTGGGTCCTTACTATGGCGGTGGCGCGGTATGTGACGCATTGGAGCTGCGCACAAGCACCGCTGTCGGGGCCGGGCGGAGGCGCGGGCACGATGATGCCCGGGGAGACGCCGCCGCCGGCGGCCGGGTCTGCGGCCGCCGCTGGGACCTGCGCCAACTGCGGTGTTCTCCAGCAGGTAGGCACGGACTGCCGCCCCTGTGGCGCTGGAGTGGCGTTTTTGCTCACGGACGAGGCAGCGAGTCTGCGCCAGGCCGCTGGCAGGTGGGAAGTGTCGGGTACCACAGTCACCGCTCCCAGTGCGTCGGGAACGCGGATAGTGTGCGTGGCAAACGGGCTCTGTGTCGAGCTTTAGCCAGGCGAAGTGTGGAAAAGTAGCTCGTGTCTCTGCGACGGGCCCAGTGGGGTCTGTCAGGAAATTTCTAGTCGTATCCTTTTGGCTTTGCTCCGGTGCAGTGTAAGGACTTACGATTTACTTCTTTGAAGGCTCTTAAGCGAGCGTGTATTTTTATAGTATTGCGCTTTGGGTAATACTTGTTTCTCCTTTAAATGAAGAGAAGGTCCTGTTGAGAGTTCACAGGGCACACTTAGAATGGGTATGGATGAGAAACTGGAAAATCCGTGGACTCAAGTGAGATAATGTTTATTGCTAATATTCTGCCAAAGGTTAATTGGATTTTGAGGGAAAAAGTTACAGGGATTTGGTATAGAATCTACTGCAAAAGCAAAGTTTGAAGAGCTTTTGTAGTAAGACCTCATTTAAGTATGCATACTTTCTTGTGCAGCCCGCCTTCTCCACGTTTATTTAAATGAACGGACTTTTGGTGATTTGGTAACTTGTACACCAAGAGAGCTGGAAAAAAGAAGACAGATTATTGTATTTTCTGTAACATTAGCAAATCAGATTAGGGGTTATTTACAGTACTGTTTCTTGGTGTCTAAGTTCTTTACTGACCTGAGACTCTTCCTTACAGAATATAAATGAATATGTAGCTGCATTAATTGCACTGAAGCAAAAAATTATTGATGGAGAGTAAGTACAATTACACACATTTTTGTTTGTTTGGGTTTTATTGTCCTTAAGCACTTACAACAATGCAGGAGATATGATTTGTGGAATGTGGATATTCATTAATGCACTACACTAAATGCTTCTGAAAATGAAAATAAATTCTTCACAAACAGTTTCTAAATCTGGACTGTAAGACTTCTTTAATTTATTCTCTAAAACATCTGTTTATAATGTCAGTAAACAGGGCTATTTTGTGTACCTATAATATTATTAGAATTACACGCAGAAGCAGCTCTTTGAAGAGATTTATTTAATTTATTTGTGTAAGGCAGAAGGAGATCTTTGAAATTATGTATTTATTTACATTTATGATTTCATTAATTTAATTGTGCTCGTTTATTTCATTTTTCTGTAGTGAAGAATATGAGAACTAAAAGTTGAGTGCAGATGTATATGAACTTTTTCAGCAGAATTTAGTCTGATCATTAAGTTCTGAAATTCTGTTGGGATGAAAAGCTAAGCTGAACATTGTTCAGAGCAGTATGGTTATAAAATTCTTCTTACAGTTTGCTTTCTCTTCTGTGTTTTCTTCCAATTCTTCTCAAATACCATCAACATGTGATTGTGTGGGACAATATATCAAGATATGTTGTGTATACCTCCATACTGTGGCCTAATATCCATGCTATGTTTTCTAATTGTAATGGTTTGTTTCTTATTACCGTTTCCCAGATACATGTCAATCTGACTTTAGTGAATCTAAATGCCAGTCCTGCATTCTAGTTTCCATAGAGTATTTAAGCTAGGGTCTCTTAACTAGGACCCTTTTTTCAAAGCTGCTTTACTCTCTTGTGATTTCTTTTCCGACCTCTAAACTTCGTGTCCCTCTTCTTTCTGCCTATATTCATTGTGGAAATTGCCTCTTCTTTAACTTCTTGCAGCTCAGCCTTTCTTTTTTGCATTACTGGATTACTCTTAAGTATTCAATAGAAAGTACTGTAGCCTTCTCTGTATTGGGGTAACTGCCATGGTATTACTCGTTCTTGTTCTTTCTTCTCTTTGTTCTTAAAAAAAATAACATCTGAGGAAAGAAAAGAGTAACTTTACTTAGTTCTGTCCCATGGCCCTGTTGGATCAGCGTGTTACTCTTTTATTTCTGCTAGGAGAATAATGTAAAGATTAAAGCCCTTTAGGGTCTTTTGAACTATTTTTCTGAGATGTGTGTCCTTTTTTAGGAAAACATCTTTCAAGTTTGGAAGCATGTTTTTTATATATATATATGTGTATGTGTATATATATATGTGTCTTCTAATATCTATATGTAGAGTATGTCCTTTACCTCAGTATTTTTTTTAAAGTTGCCATTAGTAGTGGCTACAAATTCATGTAATTGCCAGTTAGTTTTTTTTTCTACTTAAGGCAGTTTGATTTGAGGTTTGAATGGCTTAATGGAATGAAAGGGTTATATCAACTACTATTAGAAAATGCAAACCAATCTTACGCTTTTTCTATTTATCTATAAAGCAAAAGGAAAGATACGCTTACACATGATTGTCAAAATCAGGTGAGAAAATGAGTAATGTCTGTTTTTCTCTTTTCTTGCAGTCATTTGCTGACAGAGTATCAACAGAAATGCACTGATATCCTTTAGTTTTCTATTTGTGTTCTTAAATAATTAGTATCCCTATATTATTTCTTATAAAAGGGCTTGAGGCTTTCTATTTAAGTTAAGAGATGATATCTCTAATAAAGAACAAACTGGGTAGGTTTTGTAAAGAAAACAGACCTTTGGAATTAAAACTATCCACTTAAGATTTGCCTGTTTCTAGTATGTGGTTTAAGATGGTCTATTTGAAATCTGTGTTGCTGAGAATTACTCATTTTTTTCATGTAACAGAAGAAGCTCTGCTTATTCACTACAAATGTATTGAAATGCATGTATTAAACAGTTCTGCAAGTCTTGTGGAGTTTTTTTTGTGCAAGAAAAAGTCTTTACTTGATGTTTCTTTGCAAGTGGCAGTTGGATTGAAATATACAATATGGACATTTGATAAACTGTTTTTAATTTCTACCTTAACAAGAGATTACAGCTTCAGTTTGCTGAACGGTAAGTTTGATTTATATTGTTTTCTAAAGATGCTATGTTCTCTGTTTCGTGGTTAGTTTTAGGAGTCTGATGATATAATAGCAACAGCCATGGGTCTAGGCTGTGCTTTTAGTATGGTACTTCTACCATGCTTCCTAGGCCATAGTTAGCAAAGATATCTTTGATGAGGAGAGAAAGCTGTCCGTCTACAGTGCCTGTGTGGGATTCTTTCCTGGCCCTGTGTTAGAAAGGGTCTTAAGTGACAAAGTAGAGATGTGAAGCTCATCTTTTGGTGGTGGTTAAATGTAAACCTATTTGGGGTGTCCACATTTGTGTGAAGCATTTTGACTTTAGAGTTGTGGCTGTGTGCCCTTGGTTACTCTATATGATTTTAGAGGAAGAGGTAGCATATAATTTTTATAGACTCCAACCTGCCAGCTGAGAAACACTGCAGTTGGACTCTGCTCTTATTTTACAACACTCTGTATCTATGCAGAGACACTTATTACTGGCACTTTGGCGTAGGCAGCATACCTCTGTGGCACATGCCATCTGCTTCCATCTAGCTTTAGGCTCAGTGTAGTGTCTTTAAATCAGATCTTGGATTTTCTTTAAATGGGTAGAAAAATGAGAACACTGAAACTCTTAAAGCTTTTGGATATCTCTCACAGCATTTCTTCCATAGGATAAAAGCAAAATACTCAGACACTTGCCTGAAGAATCAGATTACTGAGTTTGGAAGCATCTGTGTTTTTGGCAACTTCTTTTTTAATTGCACACCTCATTTCAGAGAGATCTCTACTCTTCGTTGCCAAGTGGAGAAGATGTTACAGAAAATTCTGCCTCTGGAAAAGTGCCAGGAAGAGTTGGGTTCCTTGAAGGCAGAGTTGGAAGAAAAAAAGGTGCGCTTGTAAGGTTTAAATAACTTGTATTTTTTCTGTTGAAGGAAATGTATATATTTAATGCTCGTTTTAAATAAGCTGACTTTAATGAGCTCAGTTGTTATTTCCAGCTCATTGGGACAGGTAGCTCTGGGTTAAGGTGAAATTAATTAAATGACTTCAAGTTGCAGCGAGGCAGAAAGCTTAGGATGTTGCAGCTCTTATGATCTTTGATCAAATTATTTTGTTTTTACTTCCTCACTTAGGAAGTAAGGAGGAACATTCAGACTCCTTTGGTTTTCTGCTCTGATCTTGTCATATTATTGAATAGAACTTGTGCTACTGAAAAGGTGCCAGGAAGGAGGGTCTGTGCAGAATAGGGTTATGCTTCTGTTACCTTTTTGAACATATGTTTTTACGTTATTAGTTACTTGAGTTTATTCCTAATTTCTCTCCCATTGCTTAGCTGAGATCTAGTCAACAGGAAAGAAGGTTTAGATTGTTCAAATCATCTAAATGTATGTATTTTCTAGACATTATTATTATTTCAAAGATGAAACCCCACCTTCTTTCTTGTAGTTTTTTCATGATGGTACAAGACAGGATATTAACATTTGCCTTGTCGCTGTACCTAGTTTGTGTTCTATGTTAGAATGGTTTTATAATTCTTCTTCCCTCAGCAAGCATTAGTAGCTGATGTCCTGATGGCATTTTTGCTGAGAAAATAGAGTTATATCTATGGTGTATAATAGTTAGGCTCTTGACTTCAGCTGCAAGTTCCTGTCCAGCTAGGTGTTGAAGGCACATACTCAAAAGATAGATAGACACATAGAGATTTATGTGTTTGTTTGTTACAATATTTGCCTTTAAAGAAGGAGGATAATCTGACTTTTCAACTCGCATCTTTTCTTATTGGATATACCTTTTCGTCTATGCACTGTTTTCATTAGAATAGGTAAGGTGTCTGCCATCTGGGGGATTTTTTTGCCTCAGTATGGACATATTTTAACTGTGCTTTCCTTCTTCAGAGTTCTCTCAAGATTTATCGGGAGAGTCAACTGGAATATGTTAAAGTTAAAGAAGAAATAGTAAACAGTGATGCTGTGTGAGTGATGCTTTTTTTTTTTCACAGCCTTTCTCTGCCCCTCTTACCTCTTCCAAACTTGATCGTGTACCTTATCTAGTTATCCTTTCCATTTTGCTAAAATTTTGGTACTCAAGGGTTCTTAGAACAAGGAGTTGATGGAAGAATGATCTTAAGTTTTGTAGCAAACACTCCTGAGTGCAGTGTTAGTATAATTATTGTCTTGTCTTGAAGTGTCTTTAGGTGGTTGTTTAATGAAAGTCTTTAAGAAAAGGATGAAATAGAGAAAAAGCTGTAGTTTCTCCAGTTTTAAGTGGTTCTTGGTCTCGGCTTTTTTTTATTGCCATCCATTTCAGTTTCACTATTAAGTCTCTGAGGCCAATATAGGAATGATATTGCCATAGTGGTCTGTACTAAAATCAGGCCTTAAAATAATAGATTTTAATGGAACAGCTCAGCAGTTCACAGTGAACTGTCTAGCATGTTTGGAAATGAGCAGGAGGGATTTGGCATTGAAAGTGCAGGAGCCATTTTTGCTGCCATAATGCTGAATATTTTGAAACTGTGCCTTGATGATTCCCCAAGTTTGTTTTTCCAGTAAGCTGTCACCCAGAGACTTCCTTGCCTGGAGCATATGTGTGTGTTAACTCATACCGTTCTTGATGAATACTCCAATGATCTTGTCTAATTGCTTTTTAATCCTCTAATACGTTTAAATTACCTCTATCAGGGAACTGTGACTTCTCAATATTGTGTGGGAAGGTACTCATGTTCTGAAAAGAGAACCAGCTAATACATGGCGAAGTGGTGGTAGTTGTGGTTATTTTTCTTCATGTGCGTCACTTTGCATTTATCAAAACCAGTGACTGGTCTCTGGTGACTTAGAATTCTAAGACCCTTCTTCTGCTTTTGTAGTCACCTTTTATTTCTGATGTGTTCTAGCACACATCCCAATGGGACTCCCACTGGTGGTTCCATGCTTCCATTTAAGCTGGTTATAATTTTTAACTTTGCTGTTTCTAAGCTATTTTGGTGCTACCAGCAGGTCAAAGGAAGTGATTGGTTCCCTCTGCTCAGTACTGGTGAAGCCATGCCTGGAGCACTGTGCCCAGTTCTGGGCTTCTCTGTGCTGGAGATGTGGGTGTACTGGAGAGAATCTAATGAAGGTCCATGGAGATGATCAAGTGACTGAAGCATTACTCGAAAGAGCTATCCTAGTATCTTTACATGACTTGTGAAGCATATGGTATTCACAAGCACAGCAGCAAGCCACTATTACCCAAAAGACTGTATGAGAAGACTAGCATTGTTGTCACTTGTTGTTATTTCTTCAGCCGGAATACACTCATTTCACATAGAGGTGTTCCGAAAGTACCGTGAGCTTAATGGCATATTTAGCACATCGTCCTATGTAAGAATGGAATAGATATAATGCTTGTCTCCTCTATCTGTCACTCATATCTTCAAGAAGGAGGAGCCAGGGAACTACAGGCAAGTCAGCCTCACCTCAGTCTCTGGGAAGATGATGGAGCAGCTCATCCTTGAAGTCACTTTGAGGCATGTGAGGGACAAGAAGCTCCTCAGGAATAGACAGCATTGTCTCACCAAGGGGAAGTTGTGCTTCACTGACCTTATTAGTTGGCATGTTGGCTAGGTAAGGGGAGAGCAGTGGCTAGTATCTGACAAGCCATCAATAAGATCTCTGACACTGTCTCCCATAACAGCTTTATCATAGCCCCTTAGGCTGGTGCTGTAGGGGCTGGATGAGCAGACAGTGGATCAAAAACTGGCTGAATGGCTGGGCCTTGAGTGTGGTGATGAACACTGTGCAAAGTCTAGTTGGAGACCGGTAGGTAACACCTACTTCCTCCCTGGGGGGAGACAGCAAGGACTGCTTAGTGGGTCTAGTCCAGTTTAACATCTTTGTTAGTGGTTGTGCGTGATGGGGCAGAGCCTACTGTCAGCAAGCTTGCCGATGACACAAGTGTGACTGATGGGACAAAGGGGCATGCTGCTATCCAGCACAAGCTTGACAGGCTGATGAAATGAGCTGACAGAAACCTTGGGAAGTTCAGCAAGGAGAAGTGTGAAGCCCTGCACCTGATGAGGAACAATCACATACACCAGTATATGCTGGGGGCTGCCTTAGGTGGACAGCAGCTTGGGGTGCTCTCATGGCATGAGCCAGTGATACGCACTTGTGGCAAAGAACGCTACCGGTATCTTGGTCTGCAATAAGCAGTTTTGCCAGCAAGCTTAGGGAGGTGCTCCTTCTCTTCTGCTCAGCACTGCTGACACCACCCCTGAAGTACTGTGTTAGTTCTGGGCTCCTCAATACAAGAGAGACACAAATACACAGGACTGAGTTCAGTGAAGGACCATGAAGGTGATTAAGGGATAGGAGCATCTCTCCATTGACAGAAGGCAGAGAGAACTGGGACTGTTAAGTCTGGAGAAGGAAAGAGTCAGGGGTGGTATCATCAATGTCTATAAATACCTGAAGGGAGGGTATAAAGAAGACAGAGCCAGATTCACTTCCATGGACCCCAGAGACAAGACAAGAGGCAGTAGGCACAAACTAAGATACAGAAGGTTCCCTGTGAACATCAGGAAACACTTTTCACTGCGAAAATAACTGAATGCTTCCACAGATTGCCCTGGGAGCTTGTGGCCTCTCCATCTTTGGAGATACTCAGAGCCATCTGGAAATGGTCCTGGGCAGTGAGCTGTAGGTGGCCCTGTTTGAGCAGCATGGGTTGGACAAGATAACTTCCAGAGGATTCTTGCAACTTCAACCTCAATTTTGTGATACTATAGCTGTTTTGTTTACCTCTGACACTGAGGCTATTTTAAGCAGTAGGTCATATGAATTCAGTAATTTGAAAACTGGATTTTTTCAGAAGCAGAGTAATAATGAATTGTCCATAAAATTACTGTTAATCTACAGTTACTGTTAAAAAAAAAAAAAGTCAGAAATTATTGCTCATGTTCTTTGGTCCAATCTGCCATTCAGAGCCAGTATCAAAGTTAGCTTGCTCAGGACTGTCTGGTTGAGATCTGAATATTCTGCAAGGATGGCAATTCCTATGGAGTACAACTGCTCTTAGCATAGCATTCTGTCTGTAGCAGTTGTGCATGTATCTTAAAGATCAGATAGGATCTTGAGTTGTGTAGCATAAGAAGAGTTCTGCCCAAATGCATCATCTGCAAACTGCTTTTTGTAAAATTGCTAGATTTAATGTCTACCTATCTTCTTAATGTAGTTGTTGATGAAATTAGTATAGTACTACATGTGTAAATTTGAGCATTTAATTTATAAATATTAGTGCAGTGATAATGTTGACATTTATTGGCTGTCTATTTAGATTCTTAGTTGTTTGTATCACAGGACTTCTGTCTCAAGTTGAAAACTATCTATGAGGATCATTGAGTCTAACTCCCTGCTCTTCGCAGGACTACTTAAAACTAAACTGTAGGACTAGGACTGTCATTTAGATGCTTCTGACAGGCTTCATGTCAATGACTGCTTCCCTGGGGATCCTGACCAACCACCATCTCACTGAAGAACCTTTTCTTAATGTCCCATCTGAACTTCCACCGATGCAGCTTCATTGCATTTCCTTCTGTCCTATCACTGGTCACCAGAGAGAGATCAGCACCTTCTGCTCCACTGTCTCCCACTAAGGAAGTTGTAAACTCTGATGAAGTCACCCCTTAGCCTTCTCTTTCCTAAGCTGAACAAACCAGTCGTGGTCTTCCAGCACAGGTTTCCGGGAGTCCTCAGGGTCTGTCATTGGTAACAGATGATTGGTGACGGATGTGAAGAAGGCATTAAACATGTCTGCTTTGCATCCCTCTTTGTGATATGATTAACCTCATCAAGGCTGATGGTATTTCTGATCTTCCATTTGCTGTTAAGATATTTTGGAAAGCCCTTTTTGTGTCCTTTGGAGTGCTAGTCAGCTTGAATTCTAATTGAACTTTGGCTGCATGAGTCTTCTCCCTGTGATGGCAAACAGCATCCCTCTAGTCTTCCTGTGTCAACTGATCTTGCTTCCAATGAGCATGCATTGTAGATGTAGTACTTCTGTGCGTTCATTTGAAGATAACTTACAGAGAAACAGTAGTTTCTTACCTCCTATTTTCTAAAGGACAACTCCCCCCTGCCTTTTTTTTTTTTCTGTAAAGATGTTTTATAAGGAATTTTGCTGAAATTCTCACCTAAGGCTTGACTGTCAAAGCCCTTATATAGGAAAGTAAATATGAACCTCTTCAGGCTGAGAAGGCAAAGAATCATCGGCCTGTTACTTTATACTATAAATGCTTTAACTACTGAATATTCAAAAGGTGATCAATTGTCCCATTTATGAGTGGGTTTTGAATATATTCCAGTTCATGTCTGAAGTGGTAATTGAAGCCTGAACATCCAGAAAGGCTTAGACTGTAAATCTCAATCCATTACACAGGTTTTAATGTAGGGAATAGTTGAGCTGTGTTCTGCCTCATGAAAGTGATCAGTGAGCATTGGTAGAACCCTCTACTTGCCACAGCAGTTTCTGGGATATTGAGATTTAACAGAAGAAAATAATAAAAATGTTTACTTTTCTATTTCTTTGTTTTCCAGTTTCTGTGTGTTTTGCATATAAGGTAGGGTTGGAAATGCTGAAGTTAAAATTGTTCAGGATGCATAATGGTTTTTCTTTTGGTTTGGTTTCAGTCTAAAGCACCTGGATGTTCTGAACAAAAAGTTGTGCGAAATAAGTGATCCTGAAGGCAATTCCAGATTATCTCATTGCTTAGATATTATTCATTGTAAGCAAAGCTTGATTGTTTTTAAGGAGTAAAACTAACCTGTCCGCATTACATCATAGTAATGCAAAAAACAGCAGCCAGTTTTCTGGGGTTGTATTTCTAATTCCAAGTTGTAGCTAAAGGTATATTTCTGTACCTGGATTAGTGGATTAACTGTCTTAAAAGCAAACTTTGCTTCTGTAACAGATACAGCTATTTGTGTGAGAATGTCAGCAACATGCCACCAATTTAATTTTTCAGCTTCAGGGATTCACTGGTCTCACAGGTCCTGGGTATAGGAGGTGTGTTTTCTCTGAATGGCTAGATTTATTTTTTTCTGGCTTTTCATGCAACATAATTCTATCTAAAATATGATCTATTAATGTGTTCTTTTTAACAGGAGAAAGAAACTGGAAGCAAAAGTGAAAAAACTTGAAGGTAACTTTCTACATTGAGTAGGACAACGGTACAGTAACATAATCTTTTTTCCTTTTCTGTCCAGAGGAACTGCGACTTTAACTTTGAGGCCCAAGGAGCAAGGCAGTGCAGTACTATGTGGTGTGCTTAGTCTCTGATTTACATCAGCCCTCCTGCAGAATGTTTTCTGCTGGATATCTTACTCACATGGTATAGATGAAGTTGGAAGGGGACTTCTGGTCATAAAAACTTCGAAAGATGGTGTCTGACCAGTCTGTCCAGGCAACTTGATTCACTGACATGTTTTTCCTTATAACTAACTGAAAACAAGTTTCAGTTTACACCTAATGTCTACCATACAGCAGTGAACAGTCTCATTCCATCTTCTTGATACCTCCTTGTGCAGAAAAGCTGTTCTTGGATTCCTTCTAAGATTTGTTATGTTTTCACCTCTGGCTAATAAAGTCTAGTTCAACAAGGCTGTTTTTATAGGTCATGTGCTCCAGTGTTCTAATAATCCTGGCAGGATTCTTCATGTTTATGATCATATTTAAGTATATGGTGATCCTGACGCATATTTTCTGATTTCTAAATATTCTGGCACTTGTATTTTGGTTGGTTAGTTTGTTTGCTTGCTTTGTTTTTACATGGAGAGAAAATACTGGCTTCATGGCACTGTGTTTTTCTTGTTTTGTTGGTTGAGGGTGGCTATACATCAGACTTTCTGAGACTTCACTGCTGTTTCATCAATTGGCAAGGCAGATATTTGCATTCCTATCATGCTTATAGCTGTGCTTACCATAGTTTAAAATACAGTGAACTGAGCGACTTACGTCTTAGTGTTAGAAACCCCCTGAATCCTACTGTAAAGTACAGGTAAAAGGTGTTTGTTTAGATGAGAATTTTGGAGTTCCATAACAGGACAGCCAGGTATTTTACACACTTTCCTTCAAAATCTCAAATTCTGGCAGAACTAGAACAAAATAGTGAGAGACAGTATGTGTTAGGTCCAATTTCAATAACTATTTTATCTGTTTTGGTTTTTTCTGAGTTCATTAAATATCTCAGGCCTCATATATTTTGTCAGTATGAAATTTTGCCATTATTAGTTTTTTGTCAGCCTGCCACCCAAGGTGCCTTTTTAATGCCTTTTATTTTAATGTGCTCTATTCTGATTTGGTTAGCAGGCAGATTCCATTTCTTTCCTCTCCATGTAAGTCATCATGCTGAGCTCTCAGGACTTCTCTCAGCTAACTCTGTCACCTGAGGATTTTTCTAGGAACCTCACATTTAGTTCTCACCTACTCTGTACCCTCTATTTCCACCCATCTGCCCTATTCCCCAGTGTCCGTTAGACATTAAGAGATGAGGTCCTCTTCTCTCTTAGTCTTGAGTGCTGTCTGGATCTTTTAATGCAGCTGGCTATGGCATTTTCATCTTTGAACCAGAGCTCTCTTAAATAAGTGAATAAAACATGTTTAAAAACCCTTGCACCTCAATTTTATGTCCTTATTTCACTTAATTCTTGCATATAATTGAGAAAACTAATAAATGTAATACAGTGGTTCAAAACAGTAATTATGCAGTAGAAGGCAACATCCTTGTATGCATGAGTTGTCTTAATGAACCAAAATATAACTTCAGTAGATTTGTATTTCACACTATCTATTTTTTTCTGGTAATTTGATTCGCGAACTAGTGACCAGCACCATTTAAATTAGTGGCTTCTCATAGTATAGTTTCTAACTTGAATTTTGACTCTCTTTTTTGAAGAGGCTGCAACAAAGCATACACAGGACTTCAGACAACTAAAAACTGAAAAGAAAAGGCTTGAAAAGGAGCTAAAAAAGGCACAAGTAAGGCTTTCCTTGTCTTTGCATGAAGCTGCTTTTAGTATTTTGTGGGGAAAGAAAGGAAGCTATTAGTGTAAGAGATACTGAAACAGTAAAATTACTTTTTTTTTTGGATATCGAGTAACTAAACAGCAATTCACTGTAAGACAGAAATTTTCCAACTGAAGAATGACCTTTGAAATGTTGATACAGATTTCATGCTCTTTAAGAGTTGATACTCTAAAAAATATGTATGCCATAAAAATTTTGTACTTCTTAATTTTAACAGGGAAAGCTTGATGGTGTAATTAAAGAGAAATGCAGAAAAGGTAAGTGTCTACCTTTGAATGCCTTCAGATTTGTTTGTGGTGTTGTTCCATTTGAACATTTTCTTTCTACCTCTCCTCTTTTTAATAGTTAAACATGCAGAAACTCAGAGTTCAAGTGAACATCTTGCAACAGATATAGACAAAGGTAAGACTTTTCGCAAAACGGTCCTCTGTGTGGAACCAATTGTTATGAATGTATCACAGCTCTTCTGGAGTTGCATTTTTGCAAACAGAGTGTCAGGAAAAATTAAACCACAAACACCAGAGGTTTATGTCCAAAAAGGAGACAGAGGAGTCCTGTAACTTTATTCATGAATAAAGGGAGAGGTCATGGGCATTTCCCATGGGGACTCTCAAATTGCTAGAGGTTTTGCAGCCTCTTTTTATCCTAATTTCCTGGCCGCAGGTTCCCTCTCTCTTTCCCCATTGGCTGAGGTACTCGAGAGGTACAGACTTCCTGGAACGCCTAATGCAGAGACACTCTTAATATACATCCCCCCTAATGCAGACACCCTTAATACATATCCCCCCTTTCTTCTTTTTCTTATGTCTCTGTTCCTGTAGTTTATTATCACAGTCTTGGGCGAGTCAATCAGTGGAATTCCGATGGAAATCCTTCCCATTGTTTCTTCTCTCTTTCAGTATTGGTCTTATCTTACCATCAGACTCAGGTCTTATCTTACCAGCAGTTTGTAAAGACACTCCCTTATTCCTTTCAATCCCTCCTCTTTTTATTTTCTCAATAATTGTCCTTACAAACTTTAGTTATCATCATGACTTGATTTTATGTTCCTGGGTGTCTTTTGGTTTTGTGTTCATTTGTAGTGTCATGATTTTTTGTCCTTTTATAGTCATTTCTGGATCAGTAGGCATGGTTACTGCCTGCATCCCCTTGATCACATGCTCAATGAGCTGCACTAAGCAAAGTATCAAGCGTGGTAAAAAGATTTGAGTTGCTATGGCATATGAGGAAAAACCCCATTTATTTAACCCATAGACCACCAGATAACCATGAAAACATGTCCCAGTCACATCCTTCACATTGAGCTAACTTTCTTATTCCCTTTGTTACTTGTTTCACCACTTTCTGTTGTCATCTATTTGTAACCAGCAGTTTCAGTAATTTCGTTTTCCACACACTTCCCCTTCTTCTGCTAATAGATAATCCAGTACCATCCAATGTTGAAATATCACATTCCTCATCTGAGTGGTTTGGTCAGCAAGAAGGTCAAGAGCTGTAGCTGTCTGGTTGGTTATTATTTCAAAGACAGCTTGTAACCTAATGTTCCAATTTAAATTATAAATGGGTTCTCTGACACCTGATATTAGTTAATTAGGATTCCAAGTGGCAGGTCCATAGTGTTGTATAATTCGCTCTGGTGGCCATTGATACTTTCCCCACTTTTGGATGCTCCCTTCAGCCAGGGGTGCATCAATTGACCGTTTTTTTCTAATTAGATCGTCATATACTTGGATTCCTGACTGATTTCCCTGAACGTGTGGTAACAAAAAGAACAACAGTTTAATATACCCTACATAACATATTCCTGACCAGTTTGGAGGCAACCTGCGATAAGCATATTGGCCACAAATCCAATAATGCCCTTTCAAGGCCCAGGTTCTGTTAGCAAAGGGGCCTTTCCAATTTTCATCATCAATTGGTGGGTCAAAATACAGCTTGTTTCCTGGGCCTAACAGTCCCCCAACAATAGTTGCCTTACTGTAAGAGTCACAATATTTGCATCTCCAAGCTCCTACATGAGGTTTCCACCTAAGTTACATCCAGATCTGTTTTGTTAGATCTGGACCAGAACCTACTAAAAAAGGTTCTGGTTCTGTTCCAGTGTTGCCACTTCCAGTGATGGTCATGGACAACATGTGTTTTACTTGTGGAATTATCTCGGGGGCAGGTTCAAAATAAATGGGAAAAAAACCCCACTGCTTTACAGCCTTCAAAATCCCTTTGGTAATTATGGTAGGAACACCTTACCCAGTTACCATTAGTGAGCTTAACATGTGTTTGATTCCATCTGCCTTGATACTTGGAGCAATCATAAGGAGGGCGGTTGGGGGCCCAACAATCTAAACCCAGAGATAAAGTCCAGTCACAAACACTTTTTCTCACGTATACACCCCCTGTTCTATTTAGACAAAAAAAGCCTTTTTCAGAAGAATGAAGTCGCCATGGACTTCCTTCCTCATCCCAAAATCCTGTTCCATTATGTACCTCACTTAGGTGCTGACTCACCATTTAGGTTCAACTGGGCTGGCCAGTCTTCAGATCCACCTGGCCTTCATCAGACCCAGCAATTACTGAGGTTAAAGGTCTTTGCTACTTCTCCTAGGGTTAAAAAATGATTCTCCCACCTCTATCCCAAACCTAACTGACAATATAAAGGTAAGATCATTAAGAAAAACATTCTAATAGTGTAATCTAGTCAACTAATCTAATCTTCACGTTATCTTTTACACCACTTGTGGCGAGTGAAGGCACTGAAACCACTTAACATAAAACAAAGACAGCAAGTATTAGCCCCTCAGTAACTGGAGATCTGAAAGGAAGATTGCCCACACAGACTATTTCAGCAGACAGTCTGTGGGTAGGCACATGGGGCTTCCCCAGATGTCGACATACTGGCTACTGCTCCAGTCTGCTCCTGCGGAGTGCCAGTCATGGCTTCCCATCCTTCTCCTCCAGCTGAGATGTCCAAATCTCCGGGCACTTAAAGACATTGACCCGAGTGTGATGGGTCCACCTGTGTTCAGCTGTCTTGATGGCTGTTTCTGTGGTCAGTAACACTTGGAAAGGTCCATGCCGCTTTGCCACCAGTGGTGCTTCTTTCCACGCCTTAACTAGGACCCAGTCTCCTGTTTGGATGTTGTGAACAGCAAAGTCCAAAGGCAGGGTCTGTGCTAGCTGAGCTTCCTGTTGAAGAGATTTCCCAAGAGACAGTATCCTGGCCACATACTGTTTTAAATATACATCACTTATTTCCACACACTCCCCCCACACACACACTGGGCTGAGAAGTACAAGGGTAAGGAATTCCAAACATCAATTCAAAGGGAGATAATTGAATATCTTCCTGGCCCTTATTTTTGCTAAGGCCAGTAGTAAAAGCCATACACATGGCATCTTAGTTTCTATCACCAGCTTCAAGAGGTGTTTCTTTATTTCCCCATTCATTCTTTCTGTGGGTGCCAGGGGGTATGGAAGTTCCATTGTATGCCTAAAGCAGCCATGACCCCTTGAAGAATTTTTTCTGTAAAATGAGTTCCCCTATCTGAGTCTATTGCTTCCACAATTCTGTATCTTGGATTTATTTGTTCCAAAAATACCTTAATAACCAATCCTGTAGTTGCTGAAGCAGTTGGAAATGCTTCTAGCCACCCTGTTAGCTGACATACTATTACCAGAAGATACTTAAACCTTGCTACTCGAGACATTTCAATAAAGTCCATCTGGCATCTTTGAAGGGACATACAGCCCAAGGTCTCTCTCTCCTGGCAATTTTCTTTGTAACCCTGCTATTTGTTTTAGCACAAATCAAGCAACCCTCAATAGTTCGTTTTGCCAGATTAAAAAGACCCACAGCAGCATATATTTTGAGGAAGGCTTCTGCCAGACCTTGAGAGCCCCAATCACTCCCTTCATGGAGTTGTTTTAATATTTGTAAGGCCAGAGCCTTTGGTATCCACTGCTTGCCATCCCTTGTAAACCAATTATCCTCTCTTTCTTCTGCTCCACTCTTTTTAATTATCTCAAGCTCATCTGGTGGAAAAGACAGTTTCTCTGGCAGTGGTGGGGCTACTGGGAGTAAAGAGGATCTTAGAGGTTTCTGGCAACAGTGCAGGTTTCCGAGCCTCTTCGTCAGCCAGTTGATTACCTATTGCTTCGTCTGAGCACCCTGCCTGGTGTCCCTTAATGTGTATTATTGCCACCCTTTTTGGTAAATTCACCACCTCCAACAGGAGAGAAATTAAGCTCTCATGAGCTAATGTTTTTCCCCTGTAGGTTAATAAACCTCTTTCTTTCCATAATTTCCCAAATGCATGTATCACCCCATATACATATTTAGAATCAGTAAAAATATGCACGATCTTGTCCGAATATAATTCAGAGGGTCTCACAAGTGCATACAGCTCTGCTGTCTGAGGAGACCCTGTGGGTGGTAATCTCCCCCCTTCCCTTAATTCCACTGATGATATCGTATCCTGTAAATCGCTTCCCTTCCATCACCCTTGAAGACCCATTGATAAACACATTTTCTCCCTCAGGCCAGGGAGCGTCTCGCAAATGCTCCCTAGCCTGGATCTGGAGGTCTATTACATGAATGCAGTCATAGTTTTCAGGGCCGTTTAAACAGGAGGTTGGGTTAAACCCTTCCCCACTTCTCAGTTCTGAATCCTCCTGGTCCATTAAACAAGATTCATACTGTAATAACCAAGCGGTGGTCATCCGCTTAGAGGCCCTTTCAGTTAACAAAGCTTTAACTTGATGTGAAACTTTAACAATCAGATTTCCTCCCATCATCAGCTTTCGGGCCTCAGTCACCATCAAAGCCGTGGCTGCACAGTTCTGCAGACAGTGAGGCCAGCCTCTGGCCACTGGATCTAGCAACTTAGAAGAATAAACAACAGGCTGCCATGTTCCTCCATGCTCTTGTACCAAAATTCCTTTAGCATGGCCCTGTTTAACATCCACATATAACTCAAATTCTTTTTCCGAGTCTGGAAGAGCTAAGACTGGGGCATTAACCAATTTGTCTTTCAATTTTGTAAAGCTTTGCTCTCCTTCTGGTGTCCATACTACAACATTAGGACTGTTTTGGGTTAAAAAGACATATAAGGGTCTGGCTATAACAGAAAAGTCTTCTATCCATGCTCTGCACTACCTCACCAACCCTAAAAACTGCTATAACTGTGTTTTTGTCAGGGGTAATGGTAGTTGTAAGATTTTTTTTATTCTTTCTGCATCAATACACCTTAAACCTCCAGTCAAAATGAGTCCCAAATATTTAACGTTTTTCTCTACCAACTGCACCTTTATTTCAGACACTCTAAACCCCTTTTTAGCAAGAAAATTAAGCAGCTTCACAGTAGCCTCTTCAACTACTTTTTCCTGCTCTCCTGATACAAGCAAATCATCCACATACTGCAGCAACCTGAGCATGGGGTAAATTCTCTTAATATTTTCTGCAAGGCTTGCCCGAACAAAACCAGTGACTCTGTATATCCCTGCGGGAGGACTGTCCATGTCAATTGCTGCTTACCATTCTCCCTCCTTCCTTCTTTTTCCACTCAAAGGCAAAATACTGTTTGCTGTCCTCTCTAATTGGACACCGGCAGAAAGCATCCTTCAAATCCAGTACTGAATAATACTGATGTGAGGAAGGGGCCTGATTCAGAATGGTATAGGGATCTGGAACTGTGGGATGCCCTAGTTTGACAATTTCATTTATTATTCTTAAATCCTGCACCATTCTGTAGGTTCGATCTGGTTTCGAAACTGGCAGGACAGGAGTGTTATAAGGAGACATACATGGCTCCAAGAGACCTGCCTTTAGCAGGGACTCAATTGAGGTGTGTATTAACTCTACAACTAAAGAAAAGTTGTGAAGCAGGTATGTTTATTCCAGCGCTGGGATGCATGGGGAATATTTTCTCCAAAGCGTGCGCACCCCAGTAAGGCTCTGTCCAGTTTCTATTGAGTTACAACTTACATATGCATAAAGTTACACAATGCCCCTATACATATTCATAATCTATTCCTGCTTCGTATAATGAGTCCAAAGTTCATTTAAATACATTTGTGCCTGCGCAGTGCCGCCTGGTGGTCATGGGCAGGGGTCTTAAGATGAAGTAAAGAAGTCTTTCTTAAGCTGAACTCTTCACCCTGCTTCCCTACGCACACTCCCTGGGTCCCTGGTCCAGATCCAAACCTTGAAGCTGGCTTGGGCTGGTTTCAGGATCCAGAATTAGGATATCTGGTCACGGTTCCTTCTCTTTATCAATAGTTTGGCATCTTCTTTATATCCTCCCTCTTTGCTTGGCAAGCACAAAAATATTGAGCAAGCTATATGCATTGTTTTAGCAAGCGGCCCCCTAGTAAATCATTATCTACCTCCTAGTCCCTAAAACACAAGCTATATACCGTATTTTAACAAACACCTTCTAGTAAATCTCGAAGGCCCCCTAAATCAGTCCCGCCTTTTCTACAAAGTTAGTAAATTCTTTTACTAATAAATAATTTCTTCTTCTAATAAACTTCTGCAATAAGCTTCTCTTAGTGCTTTCCCATGCACATTGAATAAAGTGGTTAAAATAGATAACCTCTTCAACATTCAATAATTCCAAACAAATAACATAATAGACAATACAAGGCTAATACCTACCAAAACCAATAAAACAATTATGGGGTGACATAACATATTTAAAATATCAGTTGCAGTGAGTGACCATTCAAAAACCATATCCCACTAGTGGTGATCTGCATCTTGTCTCATTCTTTGCGGGACTCTACTTATTTCTTCCGTATCGTGGTGAATGGTTAAAGTTTTCTCCCCATTCTCTTGAACATCTTTTAGGATTTCAATCGAGTCCTGATGCTTCACTAATTCTTTCACTAACATGAGGTTCATCCCATTAAGTGTGGGTGATAATTTGTCATACATTGTGTAATTAGACTTCATCAATTGATGGGATACAATTGGTGCCAAATATGAAAAGTCACACCTAATAATTTCTACAGAATTACAAATACAAAAATTAAAATTATTCTTAACATCTATAATTATATTTTCATTATCTGCTTTTATAAAAATACAAACAGTGCTTAAACACACACATCCCTGGCCAATATATACAAGTACTGTCCTTTGGCTATTGTCTGGATAAACTTCAAAGTGGCAAATGCCTTGGTCAGCATCCAGGCAAATATCTTTGGCATCAATTGTATTGCTCTCACAAATAAACCCTTGCTGTTCTCCTGTAATACAGGATTCCAAATTTACAGTCTGCCATTTCTTGTTGACAATCCAGGCTCATACCCTATGTTCAAAGGGGTAAAGCACTACTCTGTCATGGTTCAATCCTAAAACAATAATAGGGTGAATTACATAAATTGAGGCATTACGTATGGTAAGCACAAAAGCTGTAGCCATGTGGGTAATTGGATCATAAGTAAAATTTACTAGTGTCCGCCAAGATTGGAGCTTCTTTTCCAGCTCAGTGGCATTATCCCAAACAGCCTTTTGAATTTCAATAGGAAAAATACCTTCATTTCCTTCTCTTATAATTAAGAAGGCTGCTGATTGCATCCATAATTGTGCTTGGATGTCGCTAAGAGCTAGGGATACATTATCCTGGACCATACCGAGCGTGCTTATTATTAATTTATGGTCCTGGTTGTGTGCCTTTGCAAAATCTGGGAGTACTTTCAAAACCTGCCAGTGGCTGTTTCTTAAAACTAAAAAAAATTGCAAAAGCTGTTTCAGTTTTGTCAAATCTCTTATTGCAGTAGCCAATTTATTAATTAATATTTTTAAGTCAATCCCATTTAAGACTCCTAATCTTGTTCCTAACATTCCAGTTAAATTTCTTCATATTCTGCCTCTGAAAGGCACTTGCTTCTGTAACCATGTTGTCCAGCCCTCAAAAAATATATTTAGAAGAGAAGAACAGGCTGGCTGAATTTTAAAAATATTAATTTGCATCAATAATTTAACACGGTTTGGGAACCACTCTGAGTTAAACAACGATTGTTGTTGGCCCATATTCCTTACTACATAAGGGCCAATTTCATAAATCTTGTTTTCTAGTTTATGTGGTGTGTTTTGGGTTTGGTCTTGAGTGGTGCCATAGGTTGTGACAGGCTCAGCTATGGCATGTATTTTAAATTTAAATGAAAGTCCATTAATATCATGGTCCCAAAGACAAACCACTTCAACAGTCTGAACTAATATAAAATTATACCAACAATCTAATTCATTTGTGTAAATACAAATCTCTTTATGCTTATTTATAGGAGCAGTCGAAACACTAATTTGAGTCACCTTTTCATGGGTAGTTCCATTAATCATTCGACATCCTATTTTAATTTCTTCTCCTGCAGTCCCCTGAAGTTGCCACATCTCTTGGTTTTTCCCATAATTGCTTTGCATACACTTGATTTTTGTGCATAACTACAGTTAATAAATTTAAACCCTTTATATCAAAGTACTTCCCCATGGATCTAGTAACCTGAATAAAAGCTTGGCCACTCAATATTGTTTTGGCCTTCAAGCTGAGTTGCTCAGGTTGTTGAAGTTTGAACCGTGGTGGTTGTGTATCTTGGTGAAACTCAAAGCAGAACTTCAAATTTTCAAATAACTGGATGACTCAAATAACACGAAACTACTTGTGTGTCATTCAGTGTAAAATTAAACCAACACACAGGGCTAGAGTCATTATCCAAATAACAAGTGCATGTTTGTCTATTTCTCTCGTCATCGTCATCTGCTATGGTTATCCAGGTTGGTCTCTTATAATTCCCATTGTCAATTATTCGATGCCCTACACTGGTGGGTCCTTTGGTACCAATAAGAAAATAGTATGGCGGGTAATGTCCTGGAAGATTTTGAGTATACCATTCATCTTTTTTATACAAGTGTTGATTTTGTATAACTACAACTTCTAGAAAAATACCTCCTGGTGCATCTATAGCAACAGTCTCATGTGTGTTTCGAGTAGCCATTCCTTGAGACTAAATTGCTTCTTCTCCTTTGATAACCTTACATTCTGAAATTACAAACACGACTCCAAAAAAAACTTTCTCCCTATTGAACTCATTTTACCCCAGTAAATTTAAGTTTCAGTTCATTATCACCAGAAGTCACTTTCCAAGGAGCCTCTGGAACCTTTTTCACTCAAGTGTGATGAATCCAAGTGTTCTGTTCCTTGATCTTGATTGCAGTAAAAGTGGTAAGGAACACCTGAAATGGTCCTTCCCACTGTGGCTCCAAAGTTTTTTCTGCAAAAGACTTAACATATACATAATCCCCAGGTTAAATATTGTGTACTGGACCATCTAAACCTTGACTTCGAGTTCCAGCCACATGCTTCTCAATTTTCCTGAGTTGTTTGCTCAAGGCCACCATGTATGTGGTCAGCGTTTCCTCCTCAGTTTGGGTGAATAACCCTTTCTGTACTCCATATGGTCTTCCATAAGCATTCCAAATGGACTTAACTTTTCTTTAGTTCCGGGTTTAGTCCGAATTCATAATAATGCAAGTGGAAGAGATTGGGCCAGGTTAAATTGGCTTCCTGCCCTAACCTTACAATTTGCTGTTTGATCAGGTGGTTCATTTTCTCCACCTGACCACGTGACTGGGTTGTGAAGCTCCCAATCTATGCCCAAATGATGGCTAATTTGTTGTACTACCTTTGAAATGAAGTGTGGTCCTCTGTCTGAGGATATTGTAGCTCGAACTCTGAAGCGTGGTATTATGCTTTGCAGCAATACCTTTGTTACTTCCCAAGCCTTGGCAGTCCTGGTGGGGAAGGCTTCGGGCCATCCTGAAAAGGTATCTGCTAATACCAACAAATATCAATACACCCCTTTTCTTGGGAGTTCTAAAAAATCAATTTGCCACTGCTGTCCGGGCCCATTTCCTTTTCCAGTTTGGCCCAATTTTGGTTTGGGCATGTTTTTAGGGTTAGTCTGGAGGCGACAGTCACATTGTCAGGTTACCTGTGTGATAGTAGCATATAAATTCCTGGTGATAATCTTTTCAGTTAGATATTTATGTAGGGCATCTAGTCCCCAATGTGTCTTTTGGTGCTCTTTCCTTACCAATGCCTATACTAAATGAGAAGGAACAACCAACCTCCCTTGTGCAGTGATAGCTCAACCCTCTTTATTGTATGATCCATCTTGATCCTCAATTAGTTTTCTGTCCTCCTTGTTACAGGTCGGCTTACCTTCTAGGGAGATTTGGCCATTTGGGATTAGGGCCCCTTCAGTTGTCACCTCACCTTTTGCTGCTTCTTTTGCCTCTCTGTCCGCCAGCTCGTTTCCTTCTTCAAATTCTGAATTCACTTTCTGGTGTGCCTTAATGTGCATGATTGCTACCTTCTCAGGTAGCTGGACTGCTTCCAATAGTCGTACTATTTCTTGTGCATGTTTAATGTTTCTTCCCTGTGCGCTCAGCAGTCCCCTTTCTTTCCATATGGCCCATGTGCATGTACAACTCCAAATGCATACTTTGAGTCTGTATAAATGTTTACCTTCTCTCCTTTTGCCATTTCCAAAGCATGGGTTAAAGCAATTATCTCAGCCTTCTGTGCAGAGGTATTTGTTGGCAGCGGTCCAGATTCTATTACCTTCTTGCAAGTGGTACCTGCATACCTCGCATGTTGCTTTCCACTGATGACGTGGCTGCTTCCGTCAGTAAAGCAGGTTTCTGCATTGTCCAAAGGGGCATCCTTCAGATCTGGACAACTGGAGTATGTGGTTTCAATAGTCTCCAGGCAGTCATGGTGTACCCGCTCTCCTTTGTTTCCACTGAGGAAAGATGCTGGGTTGACAATGTTAGTTACCACTATCTCTACATCATCCTGCTCTACCATGATGGCTTGGTATTTCAGGAACCTCTGTGGGGAGAGCCAGTGTCACCTTTCACTTCCAGCACTGCGGATACTGTGTGGGACACTAGCACAGTCATTTTCTGGCCCGTCGTGAATTTGCGTGCCTCTTGGTTATTCAGCACGACTGCTGCGACGGCTCTGAGGCATCCGGGCCACCCTTTGGCTGCTGAGTCTAGTTGCTTAGAAAAATAAGCAACTGCCCATTGGTACAGACCCAAGTCCTGTGCTAGTATTCCCAAGGCAATCCCCTGTTTCTCATGAGAAAACAGAGTGGTTTACTCATGTCTGGGAGTCCCAAAGCTGGTGCTGACATCAGGGCATTCTTCAGCTGGTTAAAGGCTCTCGTGGCTTCATTCATCCACTGGAGATCATGGTTTTCTTTTGTAATGACTCGTACAAGGTTTTTACGAGCACTCCATAATTACAAATCCAGAGCCTACACCATCCTGTCATCCCCAGAAGAGTCTGTAACTCCTTCACGGTTTAGGGTCTGGGTGTTTGGCAGATTGCCTCTTTCTGGCTCTGTCCCAGAGTCCTCTACCCAGCACTGATTTCATAGCCCAAATAGATCACTTTTGTTTTTATTACTTGAGCTTTTTTTCTTGGACACCCTGTACCCCTGGAGCCCCAAGAAATTTAGTAAACTTACTGTCCAAACCACACAGGCTTCTTCTTTCTGGGTTACTATTAAAATGTCATCCATAGCTTCCCTTCTCCAGGTGGGACTTCCCAAGACTCCAGGTCCTTTGCAAGTTGCTCTCTGAATAGGGTGGGACTGTTCTTGAATCCTTGAGGCAGCACCGTCTAAGTGACTTGAGTTTTGCATCCTCTTTTGGGGTTTTCCCATTCGAACACAAATATTTTCTGGCTGGTTTTGTGGAGAGGGAGGCAAAAGAAGGCATCTTTGAAATCTAGTATGGTAAACCAGGTTAGTTCAGATGTTAACTCAGTTAATAAAGTGTAGGGGTTTGACACTACAGGGTGGAAATCTTCAGTTATCTTGTTAACCACCCATAAATCCTGTACCACCTGATATGTTCCATCAGGCTTGCGGACTAGCAAAATGGGGGTGTTGAAATCAGATTTGCACTCTCTCAATAGTACTAGCTACAAAAATTTTCGATCACTGGGCTAAGTTCTTCCTTCTCTTCCTTTTTAAGGGTGTATTACTTAATCCTAACTGGTTGTTTCCCTTCCTTAAGGTTGATCTGTATTGGGGGTGCATTCTTACCGCTCAGGTACGTTTGTTGCCCATACCCCAGGGAATACTTGGCTCATAATTTCTTCACTAATTTCTCCCTCAGCCTCCATGGTTGTTAACATTAAGCTTAAAGCTTCTACATACTGTTAATCATTTACCTCCAGAGTAATTTCCCCATTTTTAAATGTAATAATTGCTTGTAATTGTTCCAATAGATCTCTGCCCAAAAGTGGTTTTGAAAAGTTGGGCATATATAAAAACTTGTAAATTCCCCATTGCTTTCCAAGTATATACTTCAAAGGTTTACAAAAATATGCCTTTTCAAATTAGCCTGTTGCCCCTTTTACCATAATGTAATCATCCTCCACCAGAATTAAAGCTTTATTTAAAACCGAGTATGTTGCCTTCATATCTACCAAAAATTCCACTTATTTTTCTTTTTTTTTTTAGCTTCATTATAACCAATCCTCTTCCCACACGTTCCAAATTTCAAAAATAAGTTTTTCTTTCTTACACACAAGTGTGCTAATATTTATCTTTTGGTGGGAAGCAAAAGGTGGGTCTTGAGGGGGACACTTAGGGCAAGTGGTTTGTCGTCTCTTTGTTGAGCAGTACCACCTCCCTGTACACAATACGCTGTAATAAGGCTTAAGGTGCGTGCTGCCCTCTAGATAAGTTGCAAGTGATGTTACATCTGCACAGAGAACACAGTAGTGCTTTCGATGTTACAAAATCTAAATTCTCCACTGTAGGCTGCTTTTTATCACAAACTAAAAGTTTCTCGCTGGTGATCTATATTTTTCAAAGTAATATTGTGGTTTTTGGTTTGTTTGTTTTTTTTTCCTGGTATCCAATATTGCACTTGATTTATGAATTCCCAAGGCTCAAGGCCAAACTACTGTAGAGGCGGCGGTTTTCATGGCCTGGCCATTGTAAAATGCTTTTAATATATTACACAAACATACACGGCATACACCCACTACACTCACAAACCCGGGTTATACAACAAACTCCTAAATACACTAACAACACAAAAATTATTACTCCTAACCACAACCAAACATTCATATCTCTTCCATTCTGTTCCAAAATTCATATTTTTTTTAATTATTATTTTTTTAAATAAGTCAAAGTTCACTCAAATACTGTGTCATCCAGTCCAAGTCCCCTGTATAGTGAACTAACCACTCTCTGTGTGCTCTGTCTATAGCCCTCTCCCTACACCTAGCCTTGCTCTTCTTACCCTCACAAAGTTTAACGGTGGCTTCCCAATCCTCTTCTAACACTATCCAGCTCTCCGGGACTCGATGTTCTAGTCCACACACAGTCCTAATAATATTCTGATCTCTAGTCTTACAGCAACTCACACACTTCCCTTCCACCTCCAGCAATTCAGTAGAAGCATAATATATTCTAATTCCACAAAACCAGCACTGAGTCAAAGCCCACCAACCATCGTGGCATAAATGCCCTTCTACACCCACACACTGTCAGAGATCTGAAAGCCGTGCTCCTCTGGTAGAGCCACTGGGGGAGAGGGAGTACCCTTCGGCTAGCCACAGTGACAAAGCCTAATAAAATCAATTTATAACCTAATTCTAACACACAACTCTTTACCACAACATGTTATACCACACGCAACAAGCACTTATCGCAACACGGCGCACTTACTACAGCTGCAATCTTAACAAATTACACTATAAATTACAACATGCACCAATAATTCCCAGCAATAACCAAGCATTCATTCCAACTTTATTAACCCACTTGCTTCTCTTCTTCACCAGCCAGTCCCTCGCGAGGATACGGAATTGTGGTTAAAAAGACTCTGCAGTGGCCTCGCAGATCTGGTCTGACCAGTCTGCATCTCATGCACATACACACATCGGGGTCCCACACACACAACCAAAACGGTTCCTCTTACCCTTCTCCTGCTTCTTATGCAATCATTAGTGTGTCTATCCTGGTTCCCAAACCTGGAATGCAGCAGAAACCCCGGGTTCACCTGATCCACCCCCAGGATCCTTAGCGGTGGCTCTATCACTAGCGGCCACTCCTCTACTGATCTATTGGTAATACAGTGAACCCCTTCGGCAGGCTCCCCCTTTTGCTGGCAGCTTGCAAGCCTTTTAGCCTTAACCAAATCAGGGACTCTGCTATGCATCAGATGTCTCTGCATGACTTATCAGCAGCCTTGGCCACGTGGCTTCCCGATACCCAAAACATACCATTTTTCTGTCATATTAGATGGTCTTTGTCTGCCCCCGCAGTGGGTGGCCGAGGGGCAGAGTTCCTCCAAGAAAATCCTGGGGCACGCCTAGGATGTCTGCCCCCAGTCGACCCTGCAGCCAGGCAGACGCTGTCCCACCTGGTTGCCAAAATGAGGTGCAGATTTACTCTACAACTAAAGGAAAGTTGTAAAGTAGGTATGTTTATTCAAGCGCTGGGACGCACGGGGAATATTTTCTCCAAAGTGTGCACACCCCAGTAATGCTCTGTCCAGTTTCTATTGAGTTACAACTTACATATGCATAAAATTACACAATGCCCCTATACATATTCATAATCTATTCCCGCTTTGTATTGTAATGAGTCCAAAGTTCATTTAAATACACTTGCCGCCTGCGCAGTGCCGCCTGGTGGTCGTGGGCAGGAGTGTTAAGATGAAGTAAAGAAGTCTTCCTCAGGTTGAACTCTTCACCCTGCTTCACTGCGCACACTCCCTGGGTCCCTGGTCCAGATCCAAACCTTGAAGCTGGCTTGGGCTGGTTTCAGGATCCAGAATTAGGATATCTGGTCACGGTTCCTTCTCTTTATCAATAGTTTGGCATCTTCTTTATATCCTCCCTCTTTGCTTGGCAAGCACAAAAATATTGAGCAAGCTATATGCATTGTTTTAGCAAGCAGCCCCCTAGTAAATCATTATCTACCTCCTAGTCCCTAAAACACAAGCTATATACCATATTTTAACAAACACCTTCTAGTAAATCTCGTAGGCCCCCTAAATCACCATGACAGGCTGTAACCCTTTCCTCCCCTCTCTTAAGATAGAGTATTGCTTTTTAGACACTTGTCCTGGTTGCTTCAAAGTGATTTGGAGAGCCTCTTTATTTTTCCATATTTTCCTGGGGCTGCCCACACTTCTGGGCTTATTTCAGCATAAGCCTTCTCAGACATTTTACACAAAGTTATCACAGTGTTTGCCTCTGTATCATTTTTCACAGTATTGATTTGCATCCCCCCTTTAGCCATCAAATCTCTTCCTAGTAAATTACAATCACAGTTAGGGACAAACAGAAATTCATGCATTTCAAACCTATCCTGCATATCTACCAATAACATCTGAATAAAACTCACCCACTCATCTTTTCCACTCACCCCTTGTATAATCAAAGATCTTTTTGACAACTGCCGCCCCTTAGGGATAAAGTTCAAAGTGGATCAAGAGGCCCCTGTGTCTACCAGGAAACATACCTCCTCCCAATCTGGACCCACTTTAAAAGTTACCAAGGGCTCCAGTGTGGTGGGTCCCTGGTATGATAGAAGCCCATGACACCCCTAACAATCCATTTCCATTATCCTCTGTACTTCCTCCTCCTGAGGATCCAGCTGTTTCTGTGGACACTCCTGCTTCCAGTGTCCCACCGCCCTGCAGTTGGTACACTGATTCCTTCCCAACCACTGCTTCAGTCAGCTCTCCCCTGCCAAGGCAGGAATGCCTCTGCCACCTCCTCATGGCCGACTGTGTCCCCTCTTTCCTGGGGGGCCCCTTGGACCTTGTGGTTTATCCCCCAGGGCTGGAAGAACTCTGCTGTCATTTTTGCCTTCACCTTTACTTTTTCCTCATCCCTTCTTATATGTATCTGTTGTATTTTTCTAACCAATTCCTCTAGAGGCTTATGCTGCCACTCCTCATCATTCTGTTCTCCTTATATCAGGCTAAGATTTAGTGAGCAACGCTGCTTTCAGCAATGTGTCAAGGGCTGGTCCCTCAGGATCCAGCCCTCCATGCTTCTGCAAGGCATCTCTAATCCTCTCCAGCCAATGAGAGGGTCTTTCATCCTTTTCCTGTTCTAACAACATAGCCTTAGCTATGTTGTTAGTTCTGGGAGCTGCCAATTTGATTGCTCTAATCAAAGAAGCACGGTAGTCTTGGAGGCGAGCCAGACTGGCCTGATTATTTGGGTCCCACTGGGGGTCCACCTGGGGGATTGCATCATCCACCATGGGTGCATTGTGTCC